>WAAD01036126.1:0-11321 GCA_013389945.1 Fregata magnificens | reverse complement strand
TGTTCACCCAGTCAGAACATTATAGTACCCTTTTTCATTCGTGGGTTCGGATTTTCAAAAGTACTTCAAATTGATATTTTTTACAGTGTATCCAGTTCTGTACGTGTAAGCTACTTTTCAGACTCCTTATTTAGTATGTAATATCATGATAAATTTGTTTTGGTGAACTGTAAGAATATATTTCAGGCAAATTTTATTATTTCAGCAATATTTCCCAATGGCATATGAGATTTTTGTTGTTCTTGTTAAGACAGCATGTATCATGTTCCCATAGTCAGTCTCCTAAACACTTCAAGACATAATCTCTTTGTACTGCTACATACGTGGGATTTGCAATTCTTGCTATACAGATCCTGCTTCCAAGTCAGAAGGCGTGGGTTGTTCGTATTGCAATGCATTATCCTGTTAGACTTCATCCAGTCCCAATTCAGCTACATCTTTTTGACATTCGAATTGGTGTTTAAAAAGCACAATTTTTCTTCCAATTGAAGCTTTCTTAATAAGATCTCAGAAAATGTTCTTTGATTCCAGTCTTAGCGCTCTTGAAAAGTTCTACTTTTTTTTCACTAGAAGCTACTTTCTTACCAGAAGTGAGGTCTGAACAGTTGAAGCTGTAATTAAGGCTAAAATTGCCATCCTAGGGGAAGATTTGTTCCACCTGCTCATTCATTTTCAGCAAAATGTAAGAGCTAGTAAAGTGTTTTAAATATATTACATGTTATGCCAGTTTATATTCATTTGTTTTGTGCCACAGAAATAATGTGATGAAAGGTAACCCAATTTATTATGACAAACTATACAGGTAATTAAAACCAAGCTTATATCAAATCTATTACTACACTAAATCTCCATTTACAATTAGAAGCAAATGGACTTTGTAGTGTATTATCAATGTGCCAGATAGCACAGTTCAGAATATACGCTGTTGTGAAAGGAAACCTTTTTTGAATGTCCTTTCAAAAAAATTTACATCTATATGACACAGTTAAAGAGTTAATGGAACAACTCTCAGAGAACTAAAAGTTCTTATAAAAACAAATTGCCAAAAGAGTACAATTTTTTCATATAGTTCTTTATTTGCTATTTGATTTTTATCATCCAGTTATCTCCGCTTTGTCACTTTTTAAGGAATTCATGATTTGGGTTAGGCATAATCAGTTTCCTTGGATGTTCCTGTTTATGTACACGTAGAAATAGCTTTTCTCCTTCGATATTCTCTGTCACTAGTCTTCTAAGTGAGACAATTACTGCTGTGAAAGCATTTATACAAACATTTGGCTTCCCAATTAGGAATTTATTCATTACACTTGATGTGCAACCAAGTCTCAAATATCAGTTCTATGTTGTTGAAATCTTTCTGTTCTGAAGTTGGTGTCATATAGATTCTGTATCCATTTGGACTTCAACTAATGGCTATTAGAAATTATTCTTAGTATTATTATTCAGATACAATAGAAAATTAAAATATTTTTAAAGTTTTTCCTGATGACCAAGCTCTTTTTCCCAAAGGACTCTCTTGCCCCTTAGCCAACTTGCCAAGTAAGATAAATTCTGAGCCAGCACATCTGAGTTTTTTCTAACCTGCTGAGCTCTACAGGCTGGCCCAAAGTATATCTAAGGTATATATATCTAAGGGAAGGCAAAAATATCAACCTGCCTTTCTCTCCAGCATTAGTAAGAGTTCTTCCCTTCTCTTCTTCTTAATGTGACCCACTGAGTTTGAAAGCATATTTAATTTCTTGACTACTGACTGGATTCTAGCCAGACAGTTCATTTGAAGGTTTGGGGTAACCTCTTGCCAGGTCTCTTGTTTGCCCCTCCCTATCGATTTGCTAAAAACCCCAGTACAAGTGTCTGCATTAAGACAGAGACAATGCATAAAGCAAGCATGACAGAGGAAGGTCATATAGAAGACATTGCTCTGTGGAACTGTGATCTGTGTAAGGCAGGGATGTGTGAACTCAAATTTATAGGCTCTCTGTTGAGACATTTCCAGAATATTGCTCATAATACCACCATACTCCATCAATCATCTTTCTATGGTCTTGTTCTAACTCACTTTTTTTAAATGACAAGAAAAAAAAAATATTTACAACTTTCCATTTGTATTCTTATCATGAATTAAAGCTTCATAAGCACTACTTATAGGGTTTATCTTTTTTTATTTGATTTATTATTTTGCTACTTTTTCTAGTCCAGCTATTCTTCTAAATATTGCTTATTGTTGAGACATACAGATAGTATTGCAAACAAAATACTATATAAAAATACCAACTCCAATGTAAGAGAGAGATGAGGATTTCTTGAATTGGTGCTGTCTGTTCACTCTTAATCAGTTTGTTATTAATATGAATTACAATGTCTTTAAAACAATCCTCATGTTATTTCTGTAGGACACTACCTCCTTTAAAACAAGATGGACAGTGCTCACATAATGCTTATTTTTGTTCCATTTCTTGGCCTAACTTACGATATGCAAGTAAAATCACACTATTAAGATGGAATTAGTTTCTATCTGGCTCTTTTACAGAATTTGAAAAGTCTAAGTGCTGTGAGAACATTAATTTATTTATTGTCAAAACAGTAAAATGAAAAAGAAATTCCCCATGTAACTAGGGAATTATAACTAGGGAATCAGGGCACAGAAAGAAGATAAAAATACTCTCTCATACAGGGTGCACAAAACGAGAAAGCAAATGCTGGTATTTTCAGCATATTCATTACATGGAACTTTGTATTTTTATACCATAGCTTCATTGACTTAGTTAGCTGCTGTAATAGCGTATCTGTAAGCAAGATCAATTTTTAAAGCTGTCTGCTAGGGAATGAATGAAGATACCACACTTCCCATGAGGAAAATGACCACCTGTAGAAAAACCTAAATAAAGGAATTACCTAGCATTATATATGAATTGTGCAACAAAGGCAATTCTAATTTGTATTTTAAAACAGCATTCAGCTGTTCTGACTGTAAGACAATCCTTTTTTCTTTTGTAACAATGATACACTTACATTCCAGTTTCTTCAGGAACTGAAACAATAAACAAATGTACAATGGGTTTGTACATCATCCACTAATCAGAGTCACTAAATACGAGACAGCTAAATCATTATTTTCAGGCAAGGTTTATTCTTATGTTTTAGAAATTGATTTTTTGCAGCCCTGACACTTTTATATGTCTCTTTTTGCTTGGTGAAATTTCTTCATTGGTTTTTCATCATATTAGTGTTGCACTTCCAGCATCAGTTTTGGACCTTTTCAATGTAGTTCTCAGGCTTTGCTGCACAGCCCAGCAGAGTACCTTGCTGAGGACAACAGCTTACTACCGCCATATCAACCAGCCCCGGACAGGAGAGAACACTTCACTGGTAGATTTCAGATATCTCCTGTAAAAAGAATAGTTAAATTGTGTGTCCCATTCCAATGGACTGCTTCATACCTGCCACTTCTCCCTACCTTTGCCTATCTTTTTGTTCATTCTCTTCACCGAGCCAGAGGTTTTTTCCTAGACTCATTTTTAGCTGTCTCAGTCCCTCTATATCCAGAAACAGGCTTCCCCTGCCAGCGTCCTTGCTCAGTCCTTCCCGACTGTCCCTCTTAGTCTGGGTGATAAGCATAGAAGTGATATTTCATGTCTCCCCATACTGTCAGAGTACTTTTTTCTACTTTTTCCATTGACTAGCAACATCCCGAATTCTAGAATTAAAATGAATTTTTCTGCTGAATTCAGCAATGTGACTATATCGAGCCCTCTTCAGCTGCAGCTTCATTATCGCATAAGTACAATCAGCCTGGGATGTATAAAATTTCCTTATGGCAGCCTAGATTTCCTTTAAAATGATCTAGAAAATTATAGCTCTACCTGCAGCTAATATAAGCAAATAAATAGGTGATGTAAAAAGCTTAAAGATACTGTTTGGTACACAGTTTCTCAAGTTAATTAAGAATCTTTACAGCATGAGGAACAATTGATAGTGCAGTAGGTCACAGTGGCTCTACGATTCCAGTTATAGTATTTATTTCCCAGTTTTCTTCACACTGCAGTGACTCATAAAAACTTTCCCAAAATACATTTCTTCATTCAAACCTGGATTTAATTTTTACAGGGGCTCTTTTGAGGACTGCAGTGGCAGTCAGGTCAGGTGGGTGGTGGGCAGCCTGTGCTCGATGCCAGCGCTGGGAGGCGGTGGCCAGCTGAGGGGAGCTGCCCTCCTCGCACGGCCGCTGTGCTCAGGCCTGTGCCCCTGCTCCTGCCTGAGCAACCTTGTGCCTCACTGGCAGGACCCTGACGCCAGCGCTGACTTCCCAATGTCCCTGCCGGCGTCTCTGGGCCTCCGGGGCTGCGGGAAGCCCTGGGCCCAGCCCCAGGCCTGCTGGGGGTGCTGGGCCTGCAGCCCCTCGGCGAGGGCATGGCTGCCCTGCGGACCGCAGTCCTGCTGCTCCCTGTGAGTGTCGCATTTTAAGATGAGGTAAATGTTTTGCATTTAATGAGTCACAAATGTTACTTTCGTCCATTTTGAATGATTTCTCCAAGACTTGGTTCCCACATGGAGAACGACTGTGCCCAAGTCTCTGACAGGCCTTGGGAGGGAGCAGCGAGCTGGGCGGGCAGGGGACCCTCACACAACCAACGGCCCCCAGATCCTCAGGGTGGAAAAGGCGGCTGGGATTTGCGTGGGGCTGACTGGCCTGTAAAGAGTGAGGGAACCGCTTCAGCCTGCACTCGTCTCTGTCCACTGCTTATGAAATGTAATATAATAAATTCAAAAGGTGTTGAGCCATGGTTTCTATTAAATACAATGGAAACAAGGGAAAGCACAATATCAGTGAAAAATACGTCCATAAGTAATTCCCCAGGGACTCGCTGTGGTCTGGGGATTAGGTTTGGGATTACTTTCAGAATTCAGCAGTGACTTATTGTGTAATTTTTGGTAAACCATTTAAGCTTGGAATTTTAAATTTGCTATTGAGAAATGAGGTTGATAGTTTTCTGTCACATACGCTAGCATTTGTAAAGCATGCCATGTCTTTTCTTCTCTGCATTAAAGCGGCTTCTCCTGGTGGCTGGATTTCTGTTTCTTTATATGTTTTTAAAAATTATATAATTTCTTTTCTGGTCAAATTGCTCATGAAAAATGCCCTCCTATCTTCTAACCATAGAACAGGATTAACTCATATATATGTGTGTGTGCGTGCGCGTGTGTGTGTGCATATTCAAACCAAAAAGATGGATATATATCTTTTGATTGAACATATGGAAAATGAACCTGCAGAAACAATACAAACAAATGAGTCCCCCAGGAAAATGAAGAGAGAGAGGGGAGAAAAGAGGAATTCAGCCGATCGGTCTTGATTTACCAGTTCCTGATATCACTTCTGTCTAGAAATATCTGGTATGTGTGCCATCAGACAGGACTTTCTGACTGGTGTGGGGGTTTTGTTCATTTTTTTGTGGCTGCTTCTTAGTTATTTTTCTTGGTCATACATTAGGTAAGTACATGACCTTCCAGTAATCTTCATCCTATTCTAACTGAAGAATAGGACATCTGTACAAAGCCTGAGTTGTCTTGCCTTCCTAGTTGTTCATTTCCAGTGTGGTGGGAGCACTTCTGCTGCTGTTACCACTCTCAGTCTAGAACTATGTGCTACTGGATACCCATTCAAAACCTTGTACCTGTTGTGGAGATACCATTTGGTGTAGCTGTAAAATGTTTTGCAAAACCTCCACTAGGTGTGTAGCTTTCTAAGCTGTGCAGCCTCCTATAAAATAAAGTACGGAAGCAAAGGCTGCTGTCGTAATACATTTGTTCATATCGACTCACCAGACTGTCCTCTTGGATGCAGAAAATGAAATGGTTTCTTGTTTACCTAAGTTAAGTGAATAATTTATTTCTATTTTACATGTCTTGTCATGGCAAGTCTACAAATGTCATGGTGGGTGAACTTAACCATGTTTGTGTTGTACTACTTACTACTAAGTTAACTTCTATGTAACAGGTGTTAGTGTTCACTTTGTGCTTGGGTCTCACCGATATAGTAGGAAAAGCTTTAATTTATTTCTTGAGCTGAGTGAATAATTCATCAGTATTTTTGCATGTCTTCTTGCTGTCAGTCCACAAACATCATGCTGGAGGAACTTAATGTTTGTCTTATGCTATTTACTAGTACATTACCCTCCATGTATCAGATGTCACTGTTCACCTCTCTGTTGACTATCAGCTGTCTACCAGGAAATACTTTCAATTTACTGTAGCAATATTGCTGAGCAGCTGGAAAATAATTTTTCTAACATGTGGCAGAACAAATTATTGCACAGGAGGGGGTTAATGGAGTTGTCTGCCAGAGGAATAAATAATTGAAGGGACATGGATCTACTTATTAGCTTGAATAGAGGCTTGATGTCCTAAATTATACCTTGTTAGAGGTAGGGAGCCTGTGCTTTGTTCCAACAGAAGCTGACTTAAGGAAACAGTGTCAGTATACCTGATATTTTTGTCTGTCACATACATCCTAAGAAGTTGAAAAACTGGAAGTTGTAGTAATTCTCACATACAATTAAGATACTATTAATTTTCTCTATGAAAACTTTTCTCTGTTAGAGTGACACAACACAGTCAGAAGGGCTGAGCATAAGGTGCCATTTTTAAAAACAAAGCTACAGATGTTTTAAATTGGTTTCGCTAATACCGGTATTAATGACAGGACTCTGAAATTTAAACTGCTTGTTGGTTTCTTTTCATTATTTTTTCCATACATTATTTTTTTAAAGAAGCTATTTAAGTGATATAGCACATCTAGTTGCTGTTTTCATATTAAAAGCTTAAAATAAACTACATCTTGCAGTATGAAGCTGTACCACTTTTTCTGGAGTCTTTTGTCAAAATGACATGGTTATTTAAAATTTTATTTCTACTAATTCTTTTTTTTTACATAGAAACAGAACTTAAGGCTTAGAATAATACTTCTTACGCTCTGAATTTGTTTATTGTATGCATTTCATAGCAGTACTTACAAAGATAGCCTTATATGTTTTTCAACTAGGAGGAAGGAAGTATTTTCTTAAAATTGAGTTCTTTAAAAAAAAAAGAAAATTGAATGTATTATTTTGCAATCTAGCAGAGCAGATACAAGGCAAGGTATAGAAATTGCTAAACATCTAGAGATTGATTGGGCTGCAAAATGATTATAGGCTAACATATGGGCAAGAGGGCTGGGTATTTAACAGTAAAACGAATAGCCCCTTGAAAATGTTAGTGTGTACCTCTCAACACCTTCAGGCACTAAAAGAATTTTGACAATCTGCCTGTAAATAAATTTAAATACAGGTTACAGACTTCCAAAATCAGCTTATATAAAAATTGATTTCAGCTACTGATGATTTTACTGAAGCCTTGTGTTCTTCATACAATCACCTTGGAGTGCCAGCCTAAAGTTAATCCTGGGATTCTGATGCAGGACTGCTCTACAGCAGAATTACCCATAATTGCCTCAATTCCTGCTGACTGGTTATTTTTGCACCAGTGACTCAAATTAGGCACAGCTGGCCCTAGCAAGTTGGAGTTTAATAACAGCCAATTGTCAGAAACTAGCTGACGGTCAATGTTTTTGTCTCAAATGGGTGAAAGGAACAGTGACAGTTCTCCCCCCTCTCCCTCCCCTGCCCCGAAGAAGTAGGTATCTACTTTCTGAAGCTGAAGAAACAATAACTTGAGTAAGCTTCTTCCTGTGGGGAAATGTTCTTTTCCTGCCTCTGAACAGTAGCCATAATACTAAGATGTCTGTGCTAACTGCATGAATATTTGATGGGTGTTAACAACAAAGTACAAAAAAGATCTTGTTCATTTTTGTACATAGGCATTGTACATTGACCCAATGAAACTGAAAAATTAAAATTAGGTTTAATCTGAGAAGCTTCTTACGAGAGGGGTTGGTCACCCAGACAGCAGCAAAATCTTTGCTTTCGAAATGAGACTGACAGTGGTTGTCCAGGTACTGTGCTAGCCCTTTCATACAGCTGTCGGCTGATTTTATTAAAAAAATGGCATTGAAATCCAGAATAATGAAATAGCAGCCCACAAATCAGCCAGAGGGGAGTCTTACTGCTGAACAGGCAGCTGTCTGTCTGTGGATCTTGCTGTCACTTCTGGTTGCTGCTTCTAGCACCAATGCTGTGATTTTCATTTTGCATAAAATGGTATCTGATCTCTTTTTCTTGGTAGAAATGGGAATGTCTTTTGTGGCAAACTTGGCAGGACCACTTTTTTTAAGAACTTATAGTGAAGATTACAGTTCTGTCAATAACAGACTGAAAATATTTCAAGAAATCAGCTGCTGAGTAAATCCATGGATTTATGATGCGTAGTTGCAAAGTAGTGCTTCAACTGCATTTCATTCTGACGAAGCGTACAAGTTTTTTGCAAAATACCCTGTTTAAATTCTTGCTGGCTATATTGTAACAGAGTGTGCACACTTGTTCCTGCATATGAGAAGCTTAGATCCATTACTGTGTTTGCTTCAGTGCTCACCTGTCCAATTAATATGAAAGAATCCCTTAAAGTTAATTAATGTTGCATCAAACAAGATCACTGATGACAAATACCAAAGTTAGCCAAAGTGGAAATGCTGATTTTCATTCACTGTCTTAAAACTATCTTTGAAAAGTAAGTCTGCATTCAAAAGCAATGTGCAATGCAAACAGGCATATATAAAATAATGTTAGATATTTGCTACCAGAATATTTAGTGAATCCAAAGATATTTGCTGCTTATGTCTGTCTTCGTTATTTTGTGAGACCTTTAAAAATCACAAATGCCAACACAGAGACATTATATCAAGACATCCCCAAGGGTAAGTTGAATAAAAATTCCCTAGAGCCTATAAATCTATTTGAAGGTGATAACCTAATCACTAGTATGCCTGTCAAATCTCAAGGAAAGTGATAAGTAAAACAGTAATTTTATGAAATACGGACTTTTACTTATCTGGCTTGACCTTTCCTCCTGCTCTTTAACCTTTCTGCCCTTCAAGTCTCAAAAAGTGGTTGCGTACAAAGAATAATATAATACAGGCTTCTACTTGGTAAGCTGGAGATGTTGAGCACTTCAATACTGCATTGAATCTTTCACCTACTGAGGATCTGTTTGGAAGCCAACATAATAAAATGAGCATAATGTGGTTGTATTCAATTGACCATTTGTCCTTTTGTGAAAAGAAAGGTTCCATGGGACAACAGGCCCTATATGATACTTTGAAGCTAAATTTTGGAAGTAAAGTGGCCAAAAAAAAAGTTAGCTAAGGGAGTACTGAGCTCTGTACTGCCCTAGTTAGCTGCTTTCAACATTGAAACTAGGTCATTCCTCTGTATTACTCAAGTATTTCTGTGTTGCAATTCAGACAGCAATACAGAGAAACCCACAGAACTGAAAAATAAACAATTGAATCAAGGTCAGAACAAGAAGTTAGTTTGTATCACCTTTCTTTAATCAGTGTTGGTCCAGAACCTCTGGTGTGACCTGAGTGGATACCAGCTGTCAATGTAAAAGCTTGACCAGTTCCCCTTAATGAGAACCCTTGTGTTTCACAGATACGCTTAATAAACATTCCGATTAAATTCATGGGCCAATCAAGTATCCTAAATGATGGAAAGGATGATTAAATTTTAAAATTACCAAAGTGACTGAGGGATTAAAAAAATACCTGCAGTCTTTAATGATATGACAGTTCTATACAAAACTGACAATGAAAATCAAGAAATTGCACACCAAATTCAACACAAATGTATTAATTTGAAGAAAAAATATAACTAAGTTTTTTTGCATTAATTCATTTCTACTTAGTCAATAAAATAGCAAATATTAATGCTTGCATGAGCAGTATTTCACATATAAGAAATGATCATATTAACTTCATTTAAGCTCTCTAATCAAAGTCATAGTTTGAACAATGGAACTATGAAGTTCTACAGATTCGCTTCACTATATTCATGCTACTCCCATTAATTCAGCAGGTATAGTCATATAAAGATAAACATGCACATAGGCTTTTAGAAACAGGGACTCTATATGAAAACTAATAAATGGATTAACAATTTTTCTTTTAGCTGCTGCTCAGTCTTGATTACAATAAATCCAATATACCATAAATTGCATCCATATATGAGTATATAAAGTATTTCCTGAACCATAAGTAATTAGAAGTCAGGAAAAAAAGTCAGCTAAAGACCCAGAATTTTTTGTGTGCTACAAAATCACAGTGGAGTACATAATTCTCATGAAAGCAGATTTTCCCCTCCTGTTTCCAGCTGAGCCACATATTTGGTTTGATTCTTCCACTCCCACACACAATTTGCAAATACCGTGTATGAAACAAATAAAATATTTGGGGAGCAGGACAGGACTGTAAACTTCTCAAGTTGTTCTGAAAATTATAATTTACAATTTAGGAGATAGTTTAATTTGGTTCCTTCAGGAGCCTACATTGCATGAGGCTAAAATCCTACAACCGATGTTCAGCAATCAGCTTTCTTCTTATCATTTGTTTCTCCCCTTTTTAGCCAGCTCACAGTGTAATCAAATCCCTGCTAGCTCTCGTATGCAAATTCTTTGGGCTATTTCATGTATGTGTTTGTACCGATGAATTTGCTTGCATAAGCCTTTGTCTTACAGAACTCCCTTTTTTTACTCACCCAAGTTATTGCTCATCATGCTTTTCTTTATTCAAAAATAAAGCATGTAGTGGAAGCTGGCCTCAGATACCTTCCAAGAGGTTGAGGAATGCCCTCAAATGGATTCTGGGAAATTTTCAGTGAGTTTTTTTATCAGCTTGTCCAATCTCTCTTAGAATCCCATAATAAATATCTTGGTTTATCTGTGTTTTTCTTTATTTGGCAAGGGGAGAACGAAGAGGGATGTATATGTGTATGTATGTGTATGTATTAGGGAATGATTAACTAATATCCATATTAGAACAGCACCTGAATTATTTAAAATGTATTTGTAGATAGCTTTCTGGTTTCTGCCTGGGACTTTAAGGTGGACTTTACAATGATTTGTTCTTGTTAGGCCTCCTGTTAGATTGTGAAGACATTGGAGAACAGAATAAGATGCTGCAGTGCATTTCAATTTCTAGATGCTTACCTGAACTTGAACTTCCAGTCATATATTTTAATGTGTTACTATCTACATGCTTGTAATGACATAATTGGTCTATGAAAGCTGTGTTTCCTATTTTGTGCATTATGTGAGGCAGTGCAGTCTGTACCTGTTCAAAGGGGTGATTGAGGGAGATCACTGGGTGAAATCTAGAAAAAGATGGTTTTTAA
>WAAD01036123.1:649-11682 GCA_013389945.1 Fregata magnificens | reverse complement strand
GATGTACGTACAGACTGGGGAACGAGAGGCTGGAGAGCAGCCCCGCAGAGAGGGATCTGGGGGTTCTGGTTGACGGCAAGTTGAACCTGAGCCAGCAGTGTGCCCTGACAGCCAAGAGGGCGAACCATGTTCTGGGGTGCATCAAGCACTGCATTGCTAGCCGGTCGAGGGAGGTGATTGTCCCGCTCTACTGTGCACTGGTGCAGCCTCATCTCCGGTACTCTGTGCGGTTTTGGGCGTCACAGTATAAAAAGGATACGAAGCTACTAGAGAGTGTCCAGAGGAGAGCTACAAAGATGGTGAAGGGTTTAGAGGGGAAGCCGTATGAGGAGCGGCCGAAGTCACTTGGTCTGTTCAGCCTGGAGAAGAGGAGACTGAGGGGAGACCTCATTGCGGTCTACAGCTTCCTCACAAGGGGAAGAGGAGGGGCAGGCGCTGATCTCTTCTCCCTGGTGACCAATGACAGGACCCAAGGGAATAGCAGGAAGATGTGCCAGGGGAGGTTTAGGTTGGACATTAGGAAAAGGTTCTTCACCCAGAGGGTGGTGGAGCACTGGAACAGGCTCCCCAGGAAGGTAGTCATGGCGCCAAGCCTGACAATATTCAAGAAGTGTTGGGAGAATGCTCTCTAACACGTGGTGTGAATTTTGGGGTTGTCCTGTATAGGATCAGGAGTTGGACTCGATGATCCTTGTGGATCCTTCCAACTCAGGATGTTCTATGATTTTATGATTCAATGCTGAGACTATAAAACTCAGTGACCAACTGAATTGGCAAAGCATGGATGCCTCCAAACTCAATAAGGGCCTCAGAGTACACCAGTCACATAGCTGAGAGCAGGACACAAGTCCACCACAGAATATTGTTTTCAGTGTCTCTCATTGAGCCTGTGAAAGTTCTTCATCCACTTCAACAGGATCTCTGGAAATCCCATTATTTTCTTCTGTATATGAATATGTGTTGCATGCTAATACATATACAATGAATGGGGTGAACCTCAATCAAAGCATGTGGACATCACAACAATGATGGATCGCACATTAGGAGAACATGAGCCAAATCCAAATGAGTTAATGGCAGTGATAGCCTGACCATCAGTAGAGAGGTGACTGGTGACTAACGAATGAATGATACATTCATTTTGTTCCTTAGACGAGTTTGCCTGTTTCCTGCCTGCAGATCTATCTCCACTGGGAGGACTGCTTTACTCAAAATAAACCTCAGAGCTGCCTTAAAACAGCTGCCAGTTTAGTTATTAGTGGTTTACCATTTTTCACAGCATCTGCCACCAAATCGTTTATTCTTTTCACTTCCCCCAAATGTACATCAGTACAAATTGCAGGACCACAGTAGGATTTGCTTTGTGTTCTGAAATACATCAGAGGGGTTGTTTTTATTTGAGAGGAGCTTAGAAGTCTTGTTTTCCAAGGTTCACAGCAATAATTCATAGTCCTATAAAGTCTTTTGATATTAAAAATTAAATCTCTGTTTTGTGAGAATTTAAGAGTTATTTGGGGGTTATTATCAGAGAGTTTTAACATCGTTCTCTGTATTTTCTTTATTCCCCATCCTACTGTATGTAATTTTGTGTTACTAAGGCAATCTGACTCTATATATATGAGCAATTTTTTTTTTAATTCTAAGATAATTTTCCATTTAAAATATACATCATAAATAAAACACAAGAGAATGAACAAAGGGTTTTTTGAGAACTTTGCATGTCTGAGTTTCTTTATATCTCTGCAGATGCATATGGGGAGGGTGCAATCTTCCTCCTTTCTCCACTATAATTTTTTAAATTTTCTGATTGCATTCCACTCTTATAGTCAAATGTCATAAAATGTTATCTGGTTTTAGTTCTAATGAAACAATAATGACACCCACTATCAGGGCAAGAGAGGATAGGTAGCGAAGGACCACAGTGTCATATTTTTTGACCCTCTGAAAAGTCAAACTTCAAATGGAATAATAGCATTCTGGGAAAAAATGGAGCAATTGGAAATAAATGTTGTCGCATTGAGTAACATCTAACTCTGTGATTTAAAAAAGTCTGTCATCTATTATGGAAGCTCACTCGGAAGGTGGAAATTGTGGCTAATCAATTTACACTGCAGTCCTCCCACATTGCGTGAGCCTTTCCATTTCATTTTGACTGAAACAAGAACTGAATTCTGGAAATTAGATTTTATTTCTTGCATTAAAAGATATAAGCAAGTTAAACTTTAATGCACAAGAAAATAAATGAAAACATTAAAATTAATTATTCAAATTTAATCTGTTCCTCAGTTTTACAGAGAACTGTAAATCTCATTTGAGCATTGCACTTCAGCCATTTAGGCAATGTGGTCTTTAAAACTGGAATAGAGACTCTGTATGAGGAGCTTTCTAGAGAGCTTGATCATCTGTCATTTTGCATTGTATCACCCCCTTATTTCACAGATTAAAGGGAAATGCATAAAAAGAAACTCAATGCCATGATTCTAAAAAGGCATTGTTTATAAAATACAGATCTCTTCCCTGAACTGCACTTGATTTTAATCGTCATGTAGCAGGGATAAAAATGAAGGCAGGCAGTTCTGTTATTTTGTTATATTAATTAGTTTATCACACCAACTTTAGGACCACATTGCCCACAAAAGACTGTAGGAGCTATTTGGGAGGATTTTTACAGCTCAGGAACTGCCATTAACTAACCTATTACAGTAATGTAGAATTTTTTTTTTTTTTTTTACAGAAGCGTTAATATCAAAGTTCTAAACAATGTCTACTTGAAGCAGAAATAAAAGAAACCAGATAGTGTGTGTTCAGTTATGGGTGGCAGCATGCTGATCTTCACTCTTTGAGTTAGAGTTAAGAATCGATGCTGTGATATTTCAAAAATAAGTATCAGAAGTCTGATCCAGAATATAGCAAAGTCAGTGTAAATGCTGGCATTTATTTCTGTATATTTTTGCCATGGTACATAGGATAATGACTGGGAGTAAACAGTGTCATGCACTGCAACCCCTAGTCATACACTTCTACCTTAGTAGAGCAATCGCTCCTGCTAAGTGCAGGATTCGTTGTCTATACGATTCTGTAAATGATTTCTAGCTCAGTTGCCTAAAGTACTTGACAGACTTTTACCAATTTGTTTTTTTTAACTTTGAGTCCAATCTTCTAAGTAAGTTCTCTGTATGTAACATAACATGGTATTCTTTTTTTCTTTTTTTCTTTTTTTTAATTTTCAGATTTCTCTGTACTTCTATCATTAGGAGAACTGCTTTCAAAAATTCCTGTTTCATTTAGCTGGAAGTAACTGCTCAGTGATTCAGGCCAAATACGGGGCATGTGTTTCTGTAGTCTAACAATCAAAATAGTTTTCTCCACTGAGCTTGTATAATCTGATTGACTCAGGAATAATGTCGAAAGACCAATTTATGGATGCTACTCTAGTTTTATAGAACTTTCAGGTTTATTTCTGCAATATCATATCCTACAACTGTTGCTCCAGTTTACAATAGGACTTTTCCCATTTTATAGTCCTGTAAAAAGATCATTTCCGTGCACAGGTATGTCTGTATTTTTCCTAAGTCTATTTAGCCAAATCTAAGCAAGTCACTGGCACTCCATCTCTCTAGCCTCTCTTAAAGGGAGACAAAAAGCAATCACTGCTTTCCTGAGATGCCTGTCTGGGAGATACAGAATGAATGGCGGTCTGGAGGAGGCTGTTCCCTCCATTGACTCTCAATTCACTCTGCTGCGTTGGCATGACTAGCTTTGGTAAGGAGCCTACCTTTCAGAAAAAAAGAAGTTAGTCAAGATTAAGTCCACCCCAACTTGTCATTAAGTATTTTTATTTGCAGTCATTTTAATATAATTATCCAACTGATTTTTTTTTAATATTATTAGGGTAATAACCTGAAATACATTCCTACACAATAATTTTAATGCTAAGAATGGTATTGTGCCAATATGCTGTCCCCTGAAATTAACACATGCCTTTTCCAGTTAGCCCTCAGGAAATGGAGAAAATCTTGGGGGTTGGCAGTCAGGGCAACCTGATTGTGTGGACAGATAATACAAAGTATTTGGAATTTGTTTTTAGCAGATCTGCTGGTTTCATCCAGAACGCTGGACTGAAAGGGTCCCTATGGCACTGTCAGGTGGACAAGGAGGGCTGCATTAGAACAGGGTGATAAGTACCTGAGGTCTGCCAAGGGGCTTCCTTATATCTTATAAATCCTTTATGTGTATGTCTTCCTCTTTCGATTTTTATATATTTCATCTCAAGCACTGTGCTGTATTTCGCATTATATAGCTGAAATACCTCCACCAGAGAATGAATTACCTACATAAGCAATTAAGCCAGTAGCCAAGAGAACAACACATTTTATGTTATTACCTAATTGTTTCATTATCAATATTTCTAAACTCTTAAATTACAATTATGTGTGATAGTGTCAAGCGATCTTCACAATATTGTTTCTGTTATTAACTAAAATTGCACAGAGGAGTTTACACTTCATAAAGGAATAGAAGAGCTATTGTGTAAATGGACAAAAGGCAGTTTTCCACAGAAGAATTTTGAAGTGTTACTGATGGTCAATTAAATTTTAAAGGTACTGACAATAGCTTTGATTTGTATAAATGACAATATTTTTCAGCCTGGTTAAATAAATGATTGGAAAATAGGCAAGATGCTGATAGCGAGCTAGGTACCAAAAGCTTAATTTACTGCAACATCCAAACATACTTGTGGCACATTAATGAGTAAGTAATCAAGGCATAGAACATAATTAGCTATGTCCACTATAAATATTAGCAGGGGAAAAAAAAACAGAGATTTAAAATCTGATTACTGAAGTCTGCATGACTTTCTTAGTATCAAAACCACCATTATTAAATGCACCTTCTTTAATAGTACTTGTAAAATGTCATTGTCGGAACACAGTATACAAATAAGGATGACATGCAGCATTTAGTGTTGGATTACAAATATCACAGGAGGCATAGTTGTGTGAATTTAGAAGTGTGAGCACTGTAACGTACTTAAGAGTAACTTCATGCAACAAGAGCTTCAATTTTTTTGTGAGAACTCATAGGAATCCCTTGCTCATACAGAAGCTGAAAGACTTTTCACTCGGCTGTGTTTCACTCTGGTCAAGGTGAAAGCCCTTTGTATTAGCTGAAGCTCGCAGTAACAAAAATGTGTGATTTAGGCTAAGATGTTATGAGGAAACACTGAATACTTGACACTTAATTGTAACAAGATAAGCTGCTGTAGTATTTATGGTGGAACTTTATAGGGAGCAGAAGAGGCAATAGGAAATTGGCATGGAAATAAGAGCTTGTCCACCCAATGAAGAACAAGCAGGTGTTTATATATTGTCTGTTCTTGTCATCACTTGAAGTAGGAGGAAATGTTGCCTAGAAGACGTATCTTTACTAGGTGTTTGGGTTTTCTTTCCCTGGGATGAAGGGTTTAATTTGTACAGTGGATCAATGGATATTGCATGGATGCTGCAAATAAATGTTTGAAGACCTGTTTAGGTACCTTACTTTATAGTTTAAACTTTTAAATCATCTTTATTTTGTGTTAATTGTTGTACAAGTTTCCAAATTAGTACATTTGTGCAATTATACATTTTTAGATATTTCAACAAATATAGAGATATTTATAAAAATATTTAACCTTTCATAATAATGTTATCAATGCATTTGCATTTTATTTTGCTGAGTTTTATACACATTTAACAATTGTTACATTGTCCATCCCACATACTGAATAATGTCTAGCAGTGACTCAGCTTTCTTTTGGTTTTGTTTGAGTATATGTGCTCACAGGTCTCACCACAAACAAGCTCCAAGTGCTCTCCAAAGTATTTTAGGCAGCTCTGCCTTTCTGAGAGCACCTGAGTCTGAAGAGGCTGCTGGCTGGAAATTCAGATTCATGCGGAATGACCTGGTTAGGTGCTCAGAGCTCTCGGCAAAAGTTGTGTTACCTACTTTTCGCCAGCTTTGCATACTAAAGTCTTTCCTCATTCTGCTCACAACCCCTCTGAAAGAAAAGTGGCTTGCCTATTTCCCTGGCTAGAGAATTAAGTTAACAGGGTCTGAATTTCATTTCAGAAGCTCCAAGTGACTGTGGCTGCTGCTGGCTTCCTCTGGGAATTAGGAACCTTTTGCAAGACCTGATGAACTGTTCTTGATTAGCTGCATCACAAGGGGTGAAGTGGTGCCTGTTGTTTTTGCAGAATACTTCAAAAGTCTTACATGATGCTCAAATTCATTGATCTGATGCATCACGTTAGATTGGATGATACATTGCAGTCATGCACTGGTCACACAGCCAGAATAGAAATTAAATCAGAATTAGCCATCTGAAGTGGGAAAAGATGTTGTCACTAATGGCATCTGTATTTCTTTTCAAATTTGTGGAGAGATTTTGCTCAATAGCTGTAATCCACACCTTTGCACTTCTGTCTACCGTGGGGGAATTTGCAGGCAGATAAGGGTATCCCGAGGTGCATATTGATTTTATAATGTAAGTATGTCACTTCCAAGACAAAAAAGGGCAGAATGTTTTAAACATTTTACCAATGAACAGTGACACAGGTGCCAGACTCACACTAGCAGTTAAGTCAGTCTTACTACAGAAAAATCCAATACAACCTACCTACCTTGAAAAATAATTCATATTAAGATGAACTAGTCTCTCTTGAAACAGCAGCAGCCTGAGTCATGTTGCCAACATCCCGCTATCATTTTCTTGTGGATATTTCATCTCCCTATAATAAACAAATGCTTGCATTTACACATCTTTACCACGTGTCCTCTTGCCTCCCGTTGTTTCATCCATCTCAGTCACACCAACATTTAGTGCAGGCTCCTAATCATTGTGTTTGTCAAAGCCTGCACAAGTGGCCGTGCTGGAAGCCATGAAGGGAGGTTGGCCCTCTGCCTCCTCCTCTCACATGCCTCTGCATGTGGATGGCAGCCCTATGCAGAGGCCACCACTTTGCTGCCAGACATCTCTTTTGCAGACAGGTATCTGCATCTTCTGTGGCATCAACGTTCTACCGGAGCACATTCCAAGTCCTTCCACTCCTTCCATGATGATTCTTGAAGGTCACAGACACCTACGTATCAAAAGCAGGGGGCAGATATTTCATTTTAATAATAAGAGCTGCTGCATTACTTTGGGCAGGTACAATGTATAGGGCACGGTATTTTCGAAGCAGTGCTCAAGGCATCCATGGCAGTGGAGTAATTTATCACTAATCAGTATTTGTCACTGCAGCTAGCCAAACAGTCTGCAAGGTTTCGGCTCTTTTTGCATTTATAAAACCACAAAGCAGCCAGATGCCAAGCTTTCACATCAGCCATGCTGCATACACTGTCATACATACGTCAAAAGAGGAGGAAAATTATTAAACTAAAAAAGTCTGAGCATTCACTCGTTCAACACAGATAACTTGGGGAAAAAGATTTGATTCTGAGACAACCAGTTTAATATCAGGGAAACCAATTACAGCATGTTACATCATAACTGCTTTCTCTTTTACAGTACCTAAGTTTCTTACCTTAACCATCAAATGCAGTTATATGTATTTAATCTCTGGTTATGTTAACATGTTTCTAGTCTGTATTTAAGTGCAAATGGGTGCTGTAATAACCAGATCTCTTCAGGAAGGTTTATGGTGGTGAGCTTGTTATGAGGAACACATTTCAAGCAATAAGTGAAAAACAACAAATACCACTTTTTAAATACTTTCCTTTAAGAAGTAAACTGCTGGCTTTGCTCCTCAGTGGGGAAAAAACCACAGAGCTGGAGTTGGACTGTATACAGAGCTATGAATCTTGTTTGCATGCATGCAGAGACACCCTTAGAACAATTGCAGTAGAATTTGGGAGATATAAAATTATCAGCATTGAGGGAGAGAAAAATGTGTGTCATATCTCTTCTTATTGATTTGATATTCTGTTTAGAAAAGGCTTAGTTCTTCCAGGAGTTTGTGCAGATAAAAATACATATTGCAGAGCCCTACGTTGACTAGTACATAAAAATACCGGCAAGTCCCATCTCACTTATTTTAGTTCAGCACTTTCTCCTTAAAAAGGTTAGTTCCATATTTCTCCAGGATCATTACATTTCATCTGCTGTATAGAAATAAGCCTAACTTCTCTGATACGCAGCCTGAGAAACTATGAACACTATGAACAAATTAAATAAAATACTTCGTATGCAGTACACTTCCTGTCATAGTGGTAAACTTAAGACTTTAAGACACACATGTTGCTGAGTTACGTGTAACTAATGCACTTGTCAACAGGTCAAACACATTTTCAGTGGCTGGTAAAATTTTATTGAGTCTTTTTTGCCTTATTTTGGCCTAAATTATTTTTCTTGATTTTCAGAGAGGTCAGAGTGGATTGGATAATAAGAGTAAGTGCATGTAAACTAGTGCAGAAAGCAATGATAAAAGAAGGATGTTCCTACAATATTCCAAAAATATTTGAGGAAGCACAGATGTGTATAACAAATAATATATTATTTGCATGCATCAGTGGGAATGTAGCCGAGGCAAGGTTTGCAGAGGAAATAGATGTTCCTTATGTGGCCAACTGATATATGTGCTGTCATTAACAGGAAAATCACATTCTTAATTTTGTCAGTATCCCCTACTTCCAGGGAATACAGTTTAGCTAGTGGGCCAGCACAGGACTAAGTGTATCCTGTTGCTCTTAGATTTGCTCTGAAGGACTTCCACAGGCCAAAAATGAAACGAACTGAGAAAATGGTAAAATGGAGCTGCACTGACAGGTGATTGTGGGTTTCTAATAATATTGAACCGTAAACTTGTAGAATAGTTTGAACTTGTCAGGTAAGGTGTCAGCTGTCTGCTTGCTACATCTGCTGTCACCATGGGTGCTCAGGGGTAGAAGCTGTCATCACAAAGGTTCTCCAGAAGGTGCTTTCCATGGTGAGGCTCTAAGGCTCAATTTTTTATCCCAGTATTGGCAAACACTGGAACATGAAAAGGGCTTGTGCCTATGCAAAGTATTTATTCCTATGTGATTTCATGTTTTGGTTAGACCAAGCACCAGCAGCTATTATAAACCTTCCAAATGAAACTGCATTGTTTTCTGATAGTGTATGTCTATGGCAACCACATCCTACAGAAGGTAACGTTAAATGTAGACTAAATATAAATAATGTAAAGATGTGGTTTTAATATTTTACATGACTTTGGTGAAAAATATTAGGGACTTAATATCATCCAATATCCATGTCATTGGCAGCACAATGCAAATGAAACTTCCTCAAGCTATGGGTGTGAGCTCTCAGCTACAACTGCCCCAGTTACAACAGCCACACAATCCTGCAGAATTTTGTTGCCATTTTTTCCTTGGATCATGTACATTATATGTCCTGGTCTTTGATTTCCTCTGCTTCAAGAAATTCACTTTTCCTACTTGCTTTCAGCAATGTTTTCCTTTTTTAAATTTGCTGCTTCTTCCACATATGCTGACACCTGATCACAGTTGAATTTACCGTAAATAAATACATAAATAAATAAGTATATCCTTGACATAGGCAAACATAATGCTATGGTAAGGGTTAGCCTTAGTGGACAAATAATTCAGAATTCAGAATTATGATGAAAAACTGAATTAAGGAGTATGTTTGGGAGTATGCTCGTGTAACCCAAATAGCAACTTCACAGATCAGGAAATGTGAAAACCGTTAAGCAAAAATGTGCTATATTTTGAATGTATATGTCTGTGTATGTAAGTATACATACTTGTGTGTATATATATATGAGTATTTCTATAATGGAATAACACTTTTTGGCTACAAAGGACTTTCAACATACAAAAGAGAACTTACTAAATGTATGCAAATGCACTGAACAAGTTGCCTTATTAAAAAACGAGGTCATCTTTCAAAACTTTGTACAGAATTTCTTTTAGAGTTTTCAGTAGGCCTTGCATGAGTCATCTGTGTAGCGTCAGGAATGAATCTCGTTCCTTGCTACCACACACATCTGATGTTTTGCCATGCTCTGCTGAGCTACAGCCAGCAAGAGAGTCTCTACAGGCTGCTCCTCCCACCTGCTGTCAAGAGCTGGTGCCATCTTACAACATTTCAAATAAAAGTTCTTTCGAAATCCTGCGAGTGTAAAGACTCCGATTGGCTTCTCAGCAATCAAAATGCAGCCAGACTTCTGCTTGCAGATAATATTCACTACCATCTCAGTCAATGAGGCTTTAGTGAACAATGTGAATTCCCAAGAAAATGTAAGGGATTGTGTGGGGGTTTTTTGTTTGCTTTCTAAACGGTCATTGCCCATTTCAAATGTGCGTTTTGTGGAAAAGCAAAATCAAACTGGTTTCCTTTAAGGTTCTCTTTTGCAGTTGACTGTGTAATCAAAAATAGAAGTAAAGAAATGCAGATAAGATAACTTTAAAAGCCCAAATGCTCTGCTTTGATTTAGCCTCTGACCTTTATGCTCATGTGCACCAGCATAATTGCAGACATATATGCCAAGTATCTCTTTCAAACCAAAGTAGAAAATGTGCTGTCATCATAAGATCATCATCTCAACCTCAGAAATAAATTGCTGAATACAGCAAATAATGTCAGGGTTCATACAACCTGATTGCATTTATAATTCTGGAAATACTAGTAATTAATATGTTGGCTTTTTTGTTGTTGTTGTTAATTTAGGAATTATTTGCTTCACCCACAGTACTGCAAGCAAAAACACTGCTGTGAAAAAAGTACACACTTTATATTAAGAAAATCAATACCTTTTGTAGTAGATACTTTCTCTTTCTTTTTTTTTTCAGTCTTCCTTGTTGCTCTTGTTCACGATAGAGTATGGACCATTTACCATGGAAAGTCACAAAGTACTTTTAAGTCAGGGTAACCCCTAAGTGTTTATGTGAACCCCCTGTGCCTTCTGTTTGGCAAGGTCCTTCTAAAACCAAAAATGTTTGTAGGAAAAGCTTCATCTGCCTCATCCGTGGCTTTGCAGTTTAAAAGG
>WAAD01036078.1:304-15265 GCA_013389945.1 Fregata magnificens | reverse complement strand
ACTTAGAATGGACAGTAATATTCTTATTTTACATTTGTATGCAGTAGTGTTAAGAGCTCTTCCGCAGTTTTTTTGGATGCTTGGTGACACAGTTCCCCAGTGTGAATGTATGCGTAATTCACAGAAGACCACATTCTGCTTTTAATAGTAATGTCTTTTGGGGCCCCACCTCTGTGTGCTGTCACAACTATCATAGCTGATGGCCTGTCACAAACTCTTTGATCCTTGACTTGGTTCTCATTGCCTGTGGCTGTGAGATGCAGCACATGTGACCATGTTGTCCCTAATGTTTTGATGTGTTATATTTCTAACTTCAGTGGAGAATTAAAATTCAGTAGTTAATGACTCTAAGTTTGACTTTAGGTAATGCAGGTCTTTTGACGTTCTCTGATCAAGGGACACATCAGTTACAATATCAGAATTTAAAAATTTATGCTTCAAGAACTGATTCGAGTTCCCCATGCTGGGTGAGGGTGGTTGGATGACTTTGTTAAAGAATTGTTTGGTACCTTGGCACCAAACAATATTACATTTTAGGAAGACTTCCACAAAAGGGACAAGGAAGAGCAGAGCAGTAGCCCTCGTTATTAAAATCAACAGTTCCAGCAATGCAGTGCTTATTACTTGCCCTGAGGTAAGTAGTAATTTTGTCAGCCTCATCAAATATTTATCAGCCATCTCTGCTAAGCACATTCTAATTCTGAGTTATTTTGTGTTGTCGTACTCCACAGAGCATCCTCTCATCTTTTTCGTCTGTTACAGTAATTCTGTTTCCCTGTGGTTGCTGTGTCACCCTCACCGATTTAGTATAAAGCCTACTGCAGTGTTTCCAAAAGCAGGATATGAGGCTGAAGTAGAAGTGAATGAAAAACAGTGAAAGTGCTGAATTTTGTAATAGCTACTGGAACACAGGACCAGAAACATTCATGCTGCATGAAGCAGTGCTGGTGTGTCTTACCACCCTGTGCTATTGCGTGAGTAAATCTATACCCATGTCTTAGTGTCAGTAAGCAGTATGCCAGTGCATAAGGCTAATCAAGTTTAGGTCTTTGGTAACATACGGTGGATGCAAAAAGAACTTGTATTTCCTAGCGCAGACTTTGGTTTCAAAGTTTCGTTCTATTTCAGGGGGAAAAATAGAAAGATGTTCCAAAATGTTTAGCAGCATGGGATGCGATACCTGGAGTGGTGTTACAACTAGGTCTGTTTCCTTTCCTGCTAACCTCAAAACAAATGTACTATGCCACTTATTGAGGACACGTTTGCTTTTATCAGTTGCATGTTATTTACAGCCCATGTTGCCTCACAGAACAAGGTGAACCACAACAGAAACCCTGTAGTTCATAAGCTTGCTACATTTCCTAAATAGAGTAAAAAAGTTCGTGACACCAGTTAGGCCAGATTACTTTTCACCTCAATGTATAGCTCCTATCTAGTTAGACAGCAAACGAGATACTCCTTAATGAAATCTGAACTCTTACTTAATTTAATTGTCTTTAAAATTTCTCTGGAAAGGTTGCCCTTGCCTTCATGTTAATACTGAATTGAATCTGTGATTTTTTTGTTTTGTTTTGTTTTTATTTTGGCTCATAGATGTCATATCTGTCTTCAAGTCTAGTACCCTGAGTGTCATGGACAGAGTGATGGGCTGTGTAACACTGTGCAATACCCCAGCTATGTATTAGCACCTAGGAGAACACTACTTTAAAAATTAGAAGCTAAGCTTGTTTTCTGGAAAGTAGCCTTAGCAAAATGTTGTAACTTGGATTTTGATGTGATGTCTGATTGCATTCAAGAAAGCCTTAAATGTGAAAGTTAGGAGTTAAAAATACCAAAATTATATGCAGTTAGACCAAGTTAGAGCTCTCCTGTGGCTCTGTTTATCAAGAAAATTCTGTGGCTTTATTCTGGTGTGTTTAATATTCCAGCAAATGTTAGATTTTTTTTTTTCATGTGTATGAGTACTAACCACTTGTCACTTTGGGATTGGCAACTCCTATCATTGCGGGTGGGAAAGAGGAAAAAGAAGCAAGGTAAGAACTGAGAATAGAAGAACATAGCACAGTATAAAATGAGAAAAATAGAAAATACACTGAATGTTCCCCATCACAAGGGTATTAGTTCTCTCCCCTGTAGTCATAATCCAGCAAAGTTTTTAATTGTGAAAAGCATGATTAAAAACATGTGCATGCTTTCATCTGGCCTGCATTGCTAGCAGCATGAAGCAAGCAATCACTGCCACTGTTCCTCAGGGCATGTTGCAAAATGTGCCTGAAAAGATAACTTTTGCAGAGCTACGCTGCTAGCAGTACCTAGGTTAGCTAACTTAAAACTAGATTGTTTGTATCTGAATGAGCTATGGCCTAAATCAGGGCAGTTGCCACGGCTTTATCTTCTCTTCCTCCCAGCCAAGTGTTTCTCCATTTGCTGGTGGCAGCACTACTGTTTATATGACCAGGTGGTAAGGCAGCTTTAGGGAGCTGAATTGATTGAACCCTTGCCCCAAATGTGGTTAAAGCTACTTTTTTACCTTAGTCTTTATCCATTATAGTTAAACCATCAAAAGGAAAGGTTACTATTTTATGGGGTCAGTGAGTAGTTGTAACTGAGTCTACAGGTACAAAACTGCTAGTTCTGCAGTGGGGGAGGTTGGTATGTGCATCACGATGCACGGAGGAGAACATGACTATCTATTTTGGCAGCAGGCCGTAGATATATCAAATTAAGTGTAACATGAAATTGTGTCCTAGCTTTTGATTCAGTCAGCTTCCTGAATCATTCACCATGTAATTGCAGGAGCATGAGTACTGGTTCAAGGAAGGAGAAGGGAATGGGGAAGCCACTACTGCCCCAGCTTACATTAGCTTATGCTGCCATGTGACTTGCAGCCACAGTAGCTGAAGCACATTCAGACCCTTAATGAATAGGAGCACTGAGAAAAGAACGTAGAATGCTATTAGGATTTTTTAAATTGTGTGCTGTGCCTTATTAAGTGGAATTGTAAAGTTATTCTGAGGTCTGTTACCTAATGAACCAGTGCTGGAAATACTAGTTTATTTTTATGCCGTGGAAGGTGGTTTGTGTATGATGGGGACCCTCTTCATTCTTGTGTTCACAATCCATTGTGCCAGAACTCATTTATGCTTTTTCCTGGCAATTTTCTCACAGCTCTAAAATTGTGGACACAGGACCTAATCCAACAAAGTTCTTAAGCACATACACTGCTAAGTATATGTAGTCTTACTGGACTCACAAGGGAGTATAGTAGGTAAAGTGAAAATACCCTCTGGTCTCTCTATATCAACTGTATCTGGTATTTCTTGGAGTAAAATTGGTTGTGAGCCTGATAGAAATGTCATATTAGGACAGCTGCTTCTCCTATCCTCCTTAGCATTTTGTTGGTTTTGTCAAATGGAGAATAGGTCAAGACTCCATCACGAACATGAAGCTAAGCCAACACATAAATACCCTTGAACAGCAGTTTTAACATTTTGGAATATTTATAGCTAACAGCTAAACTTTAGGATAATAAACTGTTCATGGGCTGTGTTAGTTCATTTTCTCTAAAATACAATTTTTATTCTGGCTGAATTCCAGACATCTGAGCATGGACTAGAAATCAATCTGGAATGGTCTGAAATTAAATTACCATTCTTTCTTTTCTTTTCCCTTTGTTAAAAGGATTTTTCAGAGGAGCTGTCTGATACACAGCGTAATACAATAAATGTGACTAAACTAAAAAAAAAAAAAAAAAAGGGACTACACAAGAACCTCTGTTAAATTTCATTTGCTTTCTGGAGTACTGTTCTGACAATTATGCACTGACTTAATGTGTCACATGCTGTATTTCACTGTTTCTTTTCTTGATCCTCAATATTTGATATTTATGGTCATGTAATACATCATGACCTATATTGTGTACTTTAAGGCAAAGACAAACTAGAAAACATAGACTGTTTAGCCAAAACAGATTTCTTTTTCCAGTAACTGCATCCCCCTCTCCTGTGGTAACCCTTAAGATATGTATTTCAGATCTGTTTTTTCTGTTGATCAGCTTTGTTTTGGAGTGAGTCCCCTGCTGCTCCCACTTTCTTCTTTCATTCTCCAATCCTGGAGTCCTTTTTCTTCCTGGAGAATAATGAATTCTTTTCAGTGCTCAGTTTGTAATGTTTGGTAGAGATGTAGAAGGTGTTAATGGTTATTAGTAGTTATGAAAGCAAAGGTGATCAGGACTGCTGGATATCCTGTCCAGATATCACGGCTGCTCTGCATATTCAGCTATGTGATTTTGTAGTCTGAATTTCATTAAGAAGAATTAGGTAACTGTTTCTCAGAGCGTAGGATGTTCCTCAATTTTAAAGAACAATCATAGGTAGCACTTAAAAGTTATTGTTATATATGTAAAGAAAGGTAGTTGAAATGAATGCAAGATTTCATTTATTTGGTTAGTGATTAGAGTACGTTTTCCCCAAACTGAGCCAATGGCTATCAAGGTTGCCATTCCCTCCAGAACTGAGCATTGGCTCTCAGTTCCTAATGCCCAAAAGAACAGTCTTCTGAAAGGTTACATCCCTGAACTTGTTCTCCAGAAGAGCAAATGAGAACTAATGTTGATACAAGCAGGAGTTTACTCACGGGCAGCCACATCAGCTAAAACTGTTCCAGAAGCGCATCTCACAGGTTTGTGTGTGAAGCTGATTTTGTTTATTTGCTCCTAAAACCAGATTCTAGGTTATTTACAGAATCATGGAACAGAGGCGATAGTAATATCTAATACAATTGTTAATAAATAACGAAAAAGTAGCCAACTGCAATGTTAAGTATGCATGCAGCTCAGTCTAGAGAACCTGAAAGCGTTTTCAGACTTATTTCTGCAAATCAGTGGGAATACCTTTGTGGAAAAAAAGATAGTGGTTAAAGTTCATATAGGAATTAAAAAATTCATATAAGATAAATTAAGAACTATAATTCTCAAAAAGTCTTCCACCTAAATAGCTATTTCAAACACAAATGATTTTTTATTTTTGCCACCAGTTATTTGGTCTCTGAACTATCTGTGGTTTCAGTACTTCTCAAAGTAGTCATCTTTCATGGTTTCCCTGCTGAGTGCCCTGTAGTTCTGGGAGGGACAACTCAAAGGGTTTTTTTTGTTTTGTTGTGGGGTTTTTTTGTTTGTTTGTTTGTTTGTTTTTTTCAAAAAAAAGCAACCTGAGTGCTAATGTTTATAATTTCCACTGTACCAGCTTTGAGAAGTTCTTCATTCTTATGTCACAAAAGCGAGCGGAGGGGGCTCCCCTCCTGCCTTCGCTTCCTTAAATCCTAAACAGTGAAATATTCTGCTAACTCTCTGAAAGCAGGTGTTTCGAGTGTGCTTGCCCACCATTATTTGCTACCACAGAAAAACAGGAGTTGGGTTTGAGTTCTTGAGATAGGTTTTTAAAGCCATTTTAGATCTTTGGACTATGATTTTGCTAGATACGTATTTTTGTCCTCATTGCAGAACCATGGTGATGTGCTTCGTTCTAAAATACCACAAAGAAAATCTCCGTTTTTACAGCAAATGGGATGGGTTTTTAAATCTGCAATGTACATTAAGTAATGCATGTTGCCTGATTTTGTCATAAATAAGAGTTTCAGGGGAGACGACTCTTGGCAGGCACTGCTTGAAGTAGAATTAACAGGCTCATGGTGAGAGAGATCCCAAGAGACCTGCTGTCTTTGTATAGGTGTATAAATTAACCCACAAAACTTTCCACAGGAATCTCTGGATAGACAAGGTACATTCCCTGGTTTTGTGCATCCCCTTTCTCCCAGAAAAATATCTGCCTGTCACTCATATCTGTTCATATCCATTTGTCCTGTGATATGACACCTCTTTCCACCTGCCATTCCAGTAGAAACTGGAGTCAGTATTTTTGAGTTGTTCTGGCAAGAGACAATTTGTCTCACATTGAGCTGAATTCGAGAAGTTTGTAAAAATTTTACTTTGTTTTCCAACACAGATTTATGACCAATAGAAAAGGGAATGTCTTGGTAATTGATTCACCTTTGCTGAAGGAACAGAAGAATTCTGACAGTGGAACAATGATAAGCAACTGATTTGTCAGGTCTTTTGATGACAGAGACATTGGCACTGGAAAGGTAGTTGTGACATAGGCTCAAATCTTTTCTCTTGCCCAACTTATGTTGGGCATATTCATTTCATTTAAGGGTATTATCAGTTCAGGTGAGATCAGAAACAGTCTGTCATGTTGTGATTAGAGCTGCCTTAATACAGATCAACCTGCTGATTACTGATGCTTTAAAATTATTTGATCATTAGTTTATACAGAGATAAAATATATTGAACATTTATGAAGTCCAGTTTTCTAAAGGCCGAACAAACTCTGAAGCCATTTTCAGTATGGTTAAGTCTTGTCCTATGTAACAGATACCTGATAGCAAATTTTGGTGTATCTTAGGTCAATGAGGGATTAACAACATTTTAAGGAAATATTTTTCAAAAACTAAAGACAAATTAAATTAAAATTATGATTTTAAAGTTAAAAAAATGCAGAAAATTATCTTCAAGTGCCTGCTCCCCCACTCTCCCATCCAGCAAAGTGTATTAAGACAGTGCTACATTACAAATTTGGTATTCCGCTCTTTGTTTCTTCCATGCTGTCTCAAATCATTGCCATGCTTTTAGATGATGTGTTAAAAACTAGGTATTTAATAGAGAAGGGAAAAATGATAACTGAGTACCTGCAGGGAGGTTTGGTAGGAGTAGAAATTTAAGACCACCAACACTGGCAACACAATACCAAACACAAGTAGTGCAGTTTTGTTTGAGTATAATTGATTAGATTGGTCCAAGAGAAAAAGGGTGTGAATAGGAAAGTATGAGCTTTTCCACCTTTGGAGGATCTGCAGAGCTCTGTAGTATGCTTAAGTGGTGCATTCAGAACCTGAAAATATGTTTAGCGAAGTACATCACTAAGCATGTGGTATAATAAAGAAAATGGTGCTAACTGTATGAGTAAGACACTCCTATGGCTCATGCTTATGTGACTTGAAATACATGTCCCCCCACCTCTGTCCCTTTAATTCTACTGAGCTCACAACAGTGGAATGAGGAAAAGCTGCCAGTATCTTACATTTCATTCATTAAATCTTTAAACAAAAATGAGCATTTTAAATCTCTTCTGGAATGAACTTAAGAGTTATTTTATATATAATTCATTATTTGAAGCTTTGTGCCTGTGTAGCTTTGAATTCTGCATCTGGATCTGTATAAGATTTATGTAGAACTGCTGATATTTAATGGGAATGTTTATCCAGATATTCAGGTTATTGACTTAATCTATTAGAATTGGAAAGAAGGAGACTTTTGCCTTTTCCAAAGGTGAGCCCTACTAGATCCCTAGCGTTTTAAAAGGAGAAAAAGGGAAGACAATTTTCTACCGTCTCCAGTGAATCCAAAGGTCAGCGTTTTGTTCCACTGACCTCACTATTCGGTATAGAGAAAGTAGATGGCATAATATTTTCTTAAATTATTTTGAATATTACTATTGGTTACTATATGCTAACATCTTATATAGATATATATCCAATATATTCAAGATCATTGATAGCACTGACAGGCTTTCGTTTGGATTAAACGCACTTTGCATCAAGCACAAAGAGCTATGTTTTGAGTGCTTGCTTCAAACCCCTCACAAAGTGTTTCAGTATCTGAAAACATGAGCATTTGTTTCAAGCTTGGTCATACATTCCACCTACATTAGCAGCCTGAGCATCTGGATAGTTAGCGAAGAAAGCAGTTTCCTCAGAAGAATTAACTGAAGAACTAGTGAAGATACCTCTTCTTTCCATGGATTGTTCTGGGGCTTACCCTGATGCCTGCACATGGCAATTCAGTGCTCCTGCATCCATGCAGGGATCCACTTGGCATTGGAGGAAGCTCTGGGTTGAGGCGTTCATCACTGAACGTGTCCTTGCTTCGGGACTTCTCGTGCCATGCTTGCACATTGAGCTAGTTTCACCTCAAGCAGTTCTCTGATCTGCTTCTCTGCACAGCTGCAAAAATGCTTGAGCCGGTCCTGGAAAGTTGAAAGATGAGGGTTGGGAAAGTGCAGTTGCCTATTTCAGAATCAATGCTGCTTATGCTCTTTTGCTAGGTTTGTAGAAATGTAGCATCAGCAGGTTATCTCTGTCTGCTTGGGGCCATGGAGACTAAGCACTCTTAAGTTCAGATGCCAAAGTGTAGGGATAAGTAACAGGTTCAGTGCTGTTTATACAGTTTACTCTGCAGTACTTAAATGGAAGTGCATATGACAGTAGGCATAATTTGTGGTCTAAATGGTGATTGTAATGGCTATGCTAAACAGTGCAGGGCAAAAAAACCCCAACATTTGTGGAAGGAAACAGTTTATGTGGAGAGCTTAGTGTTCACACTATTTATATTTCAGGGTGTTTCACTTCCAACTCTCTCTAATCTGGTCCAATGGACTCCATTAGTGGTTGAAGTACCTTTTCTAGTGTTGCTCCATCTAAAAGGAGTCTCATCTGTATTCTTTGAGACGGTTCCATGGTATATGAACCGAAGTACAGAAAGTGGGGATGACTTCAGAAGCTCACTTCTGCTCCAGACTTAAACAGCATATGTCATTGATAGTGGCAACAGAATTAACTGAACGTGCTGTTCAATTTTTACTCATATTTGAGTAAAGCGTTTCAGTAATTGATTTCTGCTTATTAAAATATTCAAATTCTGCCAATGCTATTTTAGCTTTAAATGAAGTATATTCTTATGGTAATTGCAGATGCAATTGTTTTCATCTAGAATATTTTGTCCTCCAGTTCTGTTTTTAACTGAATATTTCCTGTTACAGATCATTAAAGTGTGGATTCTATTTAAGTGTGCTCCCACATTCAAGTAAAAGTTGAAAAGTATATTTTAATCTCAAACCCCCCTGTTCTTACCTACATACCTACATTTTTCCCCCCTAGTTGGAATAGGAAATGTTGCTACCTTGTGATATTCTACTTAAAGGTTATTTCTTTAGTGCACCTATCAGTGCTTTATAGGGCCCTGTTACAGGTGGATTTTGTGTAGAAATTTAGAGCAATATGAGTTTAAAAAAAATTAAATTTCCCTTCTTTGGTAAGGGCTATCGTACTGTGTGAAGAACTGGCCAAATGTGTCTTTATCAGTGGAATGAAACAGAAGCTGAATTTTTGAGTACCTGGGAGATATCTGCAGTATGATCCACGATCAACTTTTGCAAAACTAGAAATGTGTCTTTTTGATAAAAACTTATTTCTGACTATCCTCAATACAGGTTTAGTTTACCTTTTACTACCTGTGCTGGTTTTGGCTGGGATAGAGTTAATTCTCTTTATGGTGGCTGATATGGGGCTATGTTTTGGATTTGTGCTGGGAACAGTGTTGATAATGCAGAGATTTTTTGGTTGTTGCTGGGTAGTGCTTGCACTAGTCAAGGACTTCTCTAGCCTCCAGTGCTCCACCAGCTGCACAAGAAGCTGGAAGGGGAGGGGACACAGCTGAAATTGTTGATCCAAATTGGCCAAAGGGCTATTCCATACCATATAATGTCATGCTCACTATATTAATGGTAGGGAGCTGGCCAGGGAGGGGAATCACTGGTCGGGGACTGGCTGGGCGTTGGTTGGCGGGTGGTGAGCGGGTGTATCACCTGGGGCTTTTTTTGTGTTTTGTTTTGTTTTCTTTCTCTCTCTCTCTCTCTTGTTGTTTCCCTTTTCATTACAATATTATTATTATTATTTACACTTATCCGTCAATGAAGTGAACCTTTAATAACAGGCTCGCGACACTTCTGGAGCCATGTACTGTTTAAGAAAGAGTGGGTTACTCAATAGTTGCCAGATGTCTAGCATATTAATCAGGTGTTGCAAAATTTTTTCACGTGGTTTGGATTTTTCAAGGGTTCTTATTAGAAAATAGAGTTTCATTCACATTAAATTGTTTTATAGGGATATTGTTTTTCTGACCAGCTCAAACTTTTATCTGACTTGATCCCCTGTATCATTTACATAAAAGCTTCCTGGGCCTGAGTTTCATTCATTGGCCTTTCAGAGCCCTTATCTACTTTCCTAGGAGGCCAAGGAGTGAGATTTGTGAGATCTCTGCCTAGCTGTGCAGGTGTAGGGTATAACATCTATCCATCTGCACCTATCTACAAAGCAATTCTCAGCAGTTCAGGTAGGAATGGAAGTGACAGTAGTTCTTATCTGGGGCTGTTACATTGCATCGACCTTCTCCACTCTTTAATCCCACTTCTTAGCTGAAATTTTAGCTGTGGGCTACTCACACTTGTGGTGTTCCACAGGTGTGAATAACCACTGAGGAGGTTACTCATCTGTTGTTTGAGTAACATCTACCTGTTTTTTTTAATATATACATACGTAGAGAAGAAGGTCGGTCTAAAAAGTGTTTACCATAACCACTTCTCTTCTACTTTCTGCCTCTTTAGACTATTAACTATTGTTTTCTCAGTCTGATTTAAACTTATTTCTTTGGAGAAAAGGGAAAAGTACAGCTGTGTCTTATTAGGTTTATGCATCTAAACCCCACTGATTCAAACATGTTTTCTTTTTTGTAAACAAAAATTATCTTAGGAAAAAGTGCTTTTTAAGGGTACTCTTCCTTAGACATTTGTCTGATAAGCAAAGCCTTTTCTCAAAAAAATGATGTCTCATCAGCACAAGGGCTGAATATCTTTTAACTCACTTTTCTCTAATCTGAATTCTGAATTAATTTTTTTTTTTAGTTTTATATTCTCTCATCTTGCCCTGCAGGATAAAAAAAGAAGCATACTAAAAAAAAAAAAAAACCAACCCAAAAAAACCCCAAACAAACCAAAAAAACACCAAACCAAAAGAAAAACCCAACAAAACTAAAACAAACAACACCCCCTCCCCCCCCCAAACGTTGAAGATTCACTGTATCATCTTTTAGGATCAGTTATATATGTGTAGCCACTTCTAGTTTAACCAGTTATATGCATGTTTTTAATATTATTACAAACAGGATATTCAACTGTTGTAGCAAAATTATATGCTTACTTTGGGCCATGGTCATACAGCTATGACAATAACTTGGTGTATAAGCAGTGGTGCTATTCATAGGTAGGTGGTTTGCAGAACTGAGGCCTGAGCTAGTTCTGATCTTTTTGTTTGTCCAGTAAATATTTATTCTCTGCTTTTTGGTTTAAATGTAGAAGTATTTTTAAGCCAAAGCACTTCACTACCACTAGAAAGCTGTGCTCTTAAGGTATGTTGTTTTAACCATTTTGAACTGCAGCATTCATAGTTGTTCTTATACAATGTACCATGAATTTGTGGTTCTCTGTTATGTTTTGGTGAAGTATATAAAACTATTTTTTGAAATGAAGAGTAGGACAAAACCTGACTTTTTTTTAAGTGTTCTTGCAGTTTAATTTTTCTTTAACTCTGTGTGAAAAACACCATGAGGTGGACTATTGTGTACTGCTTCGTTGATAAAATTATCCTCTCTACATAAAATACTAGATCTCTTGTATAGGTTTCCTCTTTACCACGTTCAGTTATCTTAGTGCGTGCTGTAAATTACACTGTTTCACAGGCATAGCATGGGCAGAAGTTTAAAGACCTACATCAGGAAAAGACCCAGGAAGGGAAAAGTAATCAAATTGACTTGATAATTAGCCCTACCATATAACTTCATAGTTTTGATTTAACAGAAATTTGGAGACTAGTTAAAGAGAGAGGGTTTTTTTTGCTCTACCTCCACTTCACATTGGTCAGATTGGATGGCTGCATGTGTTTGAATGTGTTCAGAGACTTCTGAGAAAAAAAAAGTAATCACGGTTTTATAAAGCTGCTGGCTTTAAAGGAGAGCATATTACATCTGTGATGTTATAGGTGAAAGTAATTTAATAACTTGATCCACAGAACAGAGAGTAGAAACCTCAATTAGAGTTTTGCTTTAATCGGGTTTATAGATTAATTTGGCTCACTTGGATCAGATCTGTCTAATTATAAAACTATATGGCAGATTAAAGGGAACTGAAAAAAGCATACCTGTTACTGATGTACCTCCCACAAGTCCTTTTCATTTTAAATTATTTTGTTTGTTTGTTTCAAATTTCATTCTAACAGAAAAGCTTTCTGGTGATGAATTATAAGGATCAGTTACTTTGCAAGTCTTACAGAAAGTATAAGAACTCTCTCTTTTTTTTTTTTTTTTTTTTTTTTTTTTTTTCTTCTTCTTCTTCCCTTAGGGGGTTGCTTTTGAAAGATGACTTATAATTTTGGAAGGATAAATTTATGTCTGCTGTTTAATTGCACAACCGTATTTGCGGATTTAGTCACCTAACCACTTGATTGCACCTGCCTACTAGGTAGTTAGATGACTAAACCTCTTAATTTGATTGTCCAGTTAATTGCAAAAAGAACTCTATTAGATTGCAATAGTCTAGATTGAAATAAAAAATGATACTAACTTTTCTCCCTCTGATTTTTTTTCTAAAGCATAGTGTGAGGTTGTTTACCAGGGTTTTATTGCTGTCTCCTCTGGCTTGAGCCTTATGAAATTTAATTTTATTAGTAGATTTCACTGACATTACGGTTTTTGACATTTCTTATTTTGGCTGATAATGTTGTATGAAAAGGTCTCTGTGTGTGGTATATTTAACTGTGGTAGAATTTTACTTTCCATTTGTATTCACATATTTTTGCTTTCTGTCATACAGGTGGTATGTTAAGTGGAATAAATGGTTGCAGTGATATTTTCAAAGTTGCAGTCACTGTTTTACTGGTGTGTTTAATACATGTTGGAAATATGGGTTTTTTTTAAAAAGAGAATAGCTTCTTGTCTTCAGCGCTCCTGATTCATAACGCATTATGTCCTGCCCTAAACACAGCATTGCTCATTTACGCTGATCTCGTGCCAGGAATGTGTTGTGTAACAGCTGGCAGTGGACAACCAGAGACATAATCCCAAGTGCCTGCAAATTATTTCAGCAGAAGCTGTAGTCTCTTAGTACCTTGCATGCAGTGTTTGGCACTTCCCAACATATAGCACCTATTGGCTGTCCATCTCATACCCTGGCGCTTTTAGGTCGCCCATAAGCATGGTGCTGAGTCAAATTTTAAGCAGTTCGTATTCTCATTTGCGCATGTCTGTTGCTGGTATTTATGTAGGCAGGAAAGGAGTTTTCTCCAGAGGTACAGAAGCGGGTTGCCAACAACAAACCCTGTATCTTCAATTTTCTCCTGGAATTACTTTTCCTCTATTGTCTGTCTCAATCTTCTTCCTTTCTGAAACTGTATACCAGGTTGTTGCTCATCACGTGCGTCATTGCCAATTGCTGGCTGTTTTTACATAGACAATGCCATGAACAGTGAAGGTAGGGACTGCAGTTACAGGTAAATGTTAGCTGAGATACCACAGAGAATTTCTTACTGAGGAAAGATGTTGTTTTCTCTTGTTGTTTTGTTGGTTTGGTTTTTTTTAAAGTGTGAATCTTTTTATTGTACAGTCTATAATTTCCGATGAAGCCAGTGTTCTTTTTTTTTTTTTTTTTAGAAACACAATTTTATGATCTCTTTTCCTTTCATAATTGCGTCTTTATATCTTTGAACATGTAAAAGTGCTTTGTTGTTACTGACACCATGAAATGATACATTTGACAATAATTATCTTTCAAGAACAACTTGGATCTTTATTTTTAAATTAAGATATACAGTAGTTTATCTGTTTATTAGATCACATAGTCTTTATGATGTACTGAACTGAGATTGCTTTCAGCATCCATTTTCTAAAGGCAAGATTTGAAACACCGGTTTTGGTGTTTAAAATGGGACTTAGATGGAGTGGACAAAAATCATAAGAAAACAACAGTGAGCTCATGCTCTACTTTAGCCTTAAATGCACTAAGGATGTATGTTGGACTAAAAGTTCTCCTCACTTTCATTGCCTTTCACCAAGTGGGGATGTGCTTGAATACTAGCAGAGTCTCATTCCCTGAGTAGTATTAAAATGCTCACACACCATCTGTTTCAGAACAAAACTCAGGCATGACAGCTATATGTATTCAAAAACACAAGAAGGGAATTTTACAGGGACAACCCGGTTTAGTAAGTTGCCTATCTTCAGTGCAGGCTTCTGCCCTTGATCCACTGCAACTGGAGATGCTTGGTAGGCAGTCGTGCTTTTGATGGAAGAAGAGAGATGAAGTTCCAAGACATGTAAAGTGCAATATTTCCTGCTGGCTGTCAGTGGCTCTACACACAGCTTTTGTGGTTTTGGGACCCTTTACTTTGAAAATATTTTGCTGTGTCCATAGGCTATATAGGCAAGTGACCAGAATTGCATTCTGGAACCAGACATCCACTTCTTGGGTATTTCAACCCTTAACTCAGAGATTCCTGAGGAGGTATTTCTGGATCTCTCCCACAATTCCAATTCAACTTTTAGCACATTGGCCATCCAATCTGCAGAATCAAATGTAGACTAAATTTAACTACTGTGTTGTTATCTCTGTTTTTTCCAGCCTGATCTTTCAGATCCAGGTTCACAAGGACACTTAGGGACCTAATTTCCCCTGTATTTGAGTTTGTCCTGCACATACACATGAATGCACATGTATGTGGAGTGTTGTTGAAGAAATTTAGTTGGAGAAAGGAACTTTTGGGAAGGATCTGAATGACAAGCAGGTAGATAATTCGTTCTAAGGAAGGGAAGGAGACTAGCAACTCTGAGGTCTGTATTGAACGTGGCAGGAATACAGTTCGGGGCACAGAAAAGAACAGTGAGGGCGGCAGGATTTGTCTGGTGAAAATATGTGAAAAGGTGAAGCCCATATGGATTTCTTTTAGCCTCTTTTCCATTGCTGAGCTCTGCCTTGTTTTGGTTTATAATGATTTTCCAAGTACAACATACTTAAAAATAAATCA
>WAAD01036072.1:0-20043 GCA_013389945.1 Fregata magnificens | reverse complement strand
AATGTCAGCTGTTATGTGAGCCAAGGAGCTCCACCTAGTTCTCAGTTACAAATTATACTTAATAGCACTTAAGAGTCAAAAAATACTTTAGGAATTAAAGTATCTTTCTGAATAACTGTCTTCGCAAGGTTCTTAACACTGCAAAGACTGGTATAAACAACTCCTATAAAGTAATTAGTGAACAAGAGGAGGACAGCATACTTTGGGTCTCTGAAGAATATTTGTGGGAGGGCACTTCAGTATGAATTAAAGACCAAAAAACATGAAAGCAGTGTTCTGGCTAGCTTTATGGCAGGCTTGGTCCGTAAGGATTATTTTTCCAGTAAATACATCCATTATAAAACACAAAAATAGAAGATAAAAGAATGTTTTTCTTCCCTTTGACAAGAAGGACAAAGTGTTCAGTAGCACTTTGCTTGTTCTAGAACGCACATGCAGGACCTGCAGGAGGTGACCCAAGATTTGCACTATGAGAACTTCCGTTCGGAGAGACTAAAACGAACTGGCAAGTAAGTACGTGTGTGCCTTTGGGCTCTGCTGCTTGTGAGTCTCTTCTTTTTCCAGTGTGACATTAAACTTGCTCTTCCTTCTAACTAATCCCACCTGTAACTAATTATTTCTCATGAGATTTCAATCTCATGCTCTTCTTGAAGAGGAGTAATATCTAGCAAAGTGCCCTGCTTACAAGCAGCTGTTCTTGTCTTTTGTATCCATTCCCTCTTCTCTGTGCTTCTAATTGGAATGCACATAGAGAAGTAGTGGGCTGTAAGCAAGATAAGTTTTTATTTAATGACGTCTACTTGGAAAAAGTAAACTCTAGAACTCTACTGGGCACATTTAAATAGGCCCCAGCCTATCTGATTAGGTAGGATGTTGCTTTTCCAGTTGTTGCAGGACTGCCATGGTGGCTGTTCTCTTGCTCCTTCATACATACCTAGAGAGAGAAGTTTAGACCAAGCAATCTTTTTTGGTAATGTGTGTGTGTTTTGTGGTATGGTGTTTTGGCTTGGTGGTTTGTTCCACATTCCCCAGCCTCCCACCCCCGCCCTGGTAATGTTTCTGTCCTTGGCAACTTAATGCAAAAAATCCACATCTACCTGTGCTGCATCTTTTTTGATAGCAACCTATTTTTGTCCCTATTTTACTTCTTCTCTAAGTATTCAGCCAAGCATTTTGATCTTGAAGAAAGGAAATAGCCTACACAGCTTTTTAATGGTTGATTTTTTTGTACCATGTATAGATAGTGGAAGGAATCTCTTGATTAGAGTAAATGGGAAAAAATCCCCATAGTGGTGAAGAAATCGAATTTTAAGAAATGGAGAGTGAATAATGGGAGTCTATGAGGTAAAGATGGCCTTTTACAAAAGCGAAGCATGGGTTTAAGAATGTCCTAATTTCCCCTGTGCGGAAGCATGTAGACTTTCTTGTTGTTGTTACATTAGCTGAAATATGAGCCTTGAATCTGTTCTTGGAAATTTTTACTTCTGTATCTTATACAATGCATTCTTTTGTTCATAGACCTGTTGAAGAAGAAGTGGTAGACAAGGATAGAATCCTCCAGCAGAAAGAGGCTGAGGTAAGAGGGGGCTTCTAAAACTCTTGTTCTTTAATATAACAAGCTGTGTTCCAATTTCAGTATTCTATGTCAACTACTGCCTATAGAATGTAAGATCGGAGTTGTGAAAAATGCCAGACTTAATCTGAACATACAAGTTACCCATACAAAGTGTTTTGTTTATAGTCACTTGCATACTGTGGATGGTAGGTAGCATGTGGACTCCTGGTTGTAGGCAGGGCATTTACTTCCAGTCTTGTATGCTAATTTTCCATAAAGATAGTTGCTATTTATTAAGTATTGAAATCAATTTATGTTTGTCAGCTACATATGCTGCTTTAAACATAGTATGCTGGGGTAGACTGATAGTCTAATGTCATTTCGGATGGACATGGCTTACTACAAGCATGTTACCAGTAAATTTCTTCTTATGTCTTGTGGCTATGGAGTAGAAAATGGTTGTTAAGTCTTAAAAATCCCGTGATATAATTAATGTGTACGTTTCCTCATCTTAATCTTGACTTGCAGCAAAATGCATAGTGTTGCTGTTGTACCAGCCAACTTATGGATTTGGTGTTTTCAGTCTCTGATTTCTTCCTCTGGTTTCAAGTTATTACTAGGCCTTTCAACTTAACGTTTTTATGCTAAAGTTCTAATGATTCAGAGATTTTTAACCTAGTGTTTAAAATCAAGTAGTACACTGCCAATGCTTATGACTGCTTGCATTGTGAAAACTTACGACTTGCTGCTAATTGGAAGATAGCGTTTTTTCTGTTTATCCTTTTATCCAATTCAGCTTGGATCCAAGTCCATAAATGCAGGAAGGCATGATTTAAAAGATCAATGCATATATGCAGTGATTTGGAGTAAGAAAAAAAAAAAACCCTACAAGCAGTTTTGTGTGTTTCTGAGGTGAAAGATTCAGACTCCCATACATGGAAATTTTTGAAATATAATAACCTTGGTCTGTGCATTTTCTTTTTCCTTTATAGCATCCATATTTAAAAATAGCTAACCCTGGCATGTTGATATAAATAGCAAAAAACTTTCCTAAAAGGAAATGCAGAAGCAGCTGATTATCACCATAACTAGTAGTTAATAGTATGAATTACTGGAGATTAAATGGGCTGCATCTGTATCACTGCATAACTTCATTTCAGCAAAATAAGCACACTATGAGAGTGGAACTTCTGCAAGTGTTCTGTACACAAATTAATTGCCTCTCATTTACTGATGTGTGTGCAGAGCAACAGTAGACCATCAGCTGATCACCAGGAATACTAGATGCTTTGAAAATGTCAAGAGCGTTGTTTGGAAATGTTTTGTCTTTTTTTCTCCTTTTTTTTCTTAATGCTTCCAAGATTCAGGCAGTAGACTTAGAGCATTTGTCATAACTGTTTCTCCTGTCGTTTGAACTATATAAATTGTACATGTCTAGTAGTTAAGTAGAAACTTGGGTACTCTTGTAGAACTATTTGTCTTAAGGCTTATGTCTGAAAAAATTCTCCTATAACTGTTTCCCCTGGAAACTGTTTGTATGGCAGGCACGTTATTATATACTGGTCTATTCTGACCACTCTGTGTAGTGTGTATATATATGTATGTAATATCTTTTTTTATATAATATGGCTAAAGGGATGAAGTCTTGAATTTCTTGGAGGACAGTCTCTGAAAGTTTCCTCTGAGACTAATCATCTCTGAATAACTGCTGCTGAAGTTGCAGAAGATTAGGTTAGAACTTGAAAAAACAAATAGATTTTTAACTTCTGTGTTCTATTGTCCCAAAGAGATCAAGAGGCTTTGCTGAATCTTCTGTAGATAAGCTGGTATGAAATCCCTTCATCTCCGTATCATCCCTAAGGTTCAGACTGGGAAAAGTCTAGGGAGGAAAGAGGCACAGAGGAAATGGGCTTGCATTCCATGGCCTTCGCAGAGAAAACAAATATCCATTTCCCCTCCTGTTTTGCATTCCCATCAGTAACGGTGCTTGAAGTTCTATTTACAGTTTTGTGAGGTTTATATAACCTTGGAAGGAATGAATGTTTGGGCCAGTGCCAGGATCATCTGTATCAAGGCATCACTTTTGCTAAATGATCTTTTATTATGCCAAAGGATGTGGTCCCCAGTTCAGCAATTTGGAGTTGCTAATGTGTCGTTTTGGATTTATTGCTCAGTCTGGTTGTGCATTTTGCTCATTTGCAAGTGAAGACCTGGGTTTTTTTCTGACCTGGGAAGTGGAAAATAAGAATAAAGGTGTCCATGTTCCTTACTATAAATATGCTGCTGTTCAGATTATTTTGATGATGTAGTGTAAATGGGCAGAAACTTAAAGTTTGTAGTGTTGTACCATGTTCTTCCTACTCTGAAAATATCTCCTAATAAAAACCTTTCAAAGTTTTGGGAGGCAATACTTCCAGAAAAATGTTAATGTCATGATTACATGAAAACAGCAAGGAACAAGCTTCCTCTGATTTTTACAGTGAGTTACCTTGGGGCTTTGGGCAAATCCCTTTGCTCCGCTGTCCTCAGTGGAGTTGGTCAGCAGTAGCCTGAATATAGTAGAATTAACCACAGTGTTGAAACTGTTTTCTCTCTGTCCTTCCACTTTCTGAATGTGTTTTAACCCTTTGGCAGAAGAGATTAAGAACCCTGGTCTAGTATGGGAGCCGGTGGGGGGACAGCCTGCAGTGGCGGGGCTGCCAGGCTGGGGTCTAGCAGCAGCCCTGTGGGTAGGTGAGGACGTGGTGAATGTGTGCGGGTAACTGCCTAGCGTTGCAGTTATGTGCGTAAGTGTTTTCTTGAAAGATAAGGTGGAAAGTTTTATGTGGAGAGAGACAGCATGTCTGCTGATGAAGGCCTGCAGACCTGAGGGAAATAAAAACAGCTCTAAGGTTTAATTTGTGTTGTGGAATGCTATTGCCTAGTGCAGGGGGAAGGAGGCATGCTTTATGCAGAATGCTTCAGCCTTCTTCTGTGAAGTGATGTGGTCCCAGTCCTGGGAGAACATCATGAGGAGAAAACCCTTAGTAAGGGAATCCGTTGGGAGCTGGAACGAAGAACAATTTTTTTTTTTTTTTTTGAGAAATTGCTTTTTTTTGTCCTTTTGAGTTGTTCTTTGAAGGAGCAATGCTTGCTGCCCATGTAGTGTGATGGCTGTGGCCGTAGTGACTTTTGCTATTTATAATGTCAGTGTGTTCTATGAAAGACATTTATCTCAATGGTAGCCCCTTTTCCAATATAGTAACTTTGTCAGGAGTATTTTTGTTGTCTTCAATTGACAAGATTAGTTGTACTCTTTGGTATTGGAAGTATTTTTAACCAACAGTGACTGTCATGGGAACGTCCTGGTGCACTAGAAAATCCACTGTCTACAGTTTTCCATCTTGCCCTATTCTTGCAGTGTCTTCCCTTACAAACTTTCTTATGTAAAGGCATGGGCAGAAATAATCGTACTTGGTGTGGGGAGGGGAAGCGTGTCAGTGGTAAGTAGATATTGTTTGGGTTTGGACATTTCTTTTCCTGTGGTATATGTAGGGTTGTCACTGAAAAGCCACTCACCTTGTTCAGACAGGAGTAGTCCTTGTTGGTATTCTGGGCAAAACATACTACAGATAAAGTCTTTTAGGTAAAGCAAAGCTGCGTATCTGTGGTTTCTGTTAATGGCGTGGAAGCCATTAGGAAGCTGTATGGTTCACTTTTAGCTCTGTAACCTTAAGTCTCATTTTAAATGTTCCCTTTCTACGTTGCTACAGTAGTTACGTGTTGTCACTACCCAGTAGTTACATGAATTAAATTTTAGTCCTGACATGATAAGTAAACTAAGTGGAGTTTATACCAAGGTTAAGTTTACTCTTTTGATTTTTGTTATCTGGGAATTCACAGGAATTGTTTGTTTTAACAGATTTCCAAACATTGTTTCCTAGCTTCCTTTTCATCATGTGCATTCACCCTATGCTATCATGTTGTAGTATCCTTTCTTTAGGGGATGAATGCAAGTTCCCTGCAGAATATATTAATGCTGCTCTTACAAGTGAGAGGGTTTACTGCTGGGCAAGATCAAAGTCATGGTATGCCCTTGATGCTTGCAATCCCCAACAGCAAAGGGAACACAGATGTTGATATGACCTCAATTTCAGTCTTTTGTATGATCTTTTACATTCACCTTTATTAAGAGGAAAGATTGTTTCTGTCTATGCAGTAGGTCTAGTAAGGTGAAGACACATGAGTTGTTTTTAGCTTGTATTGTAATGTGTAGGAATGGTTCCTATGTCCTGTTCTCTACTTGAAGAGAAATTGTGGAAGAGACCGACCTGGTTACCACTTTGAGTACAATGCAGCTTGATTATTCTTTTTTTTTTTTTTTTTTCCTGGTTCTAATTTTAATTTTACGCTCAAGCTGACAGGATTCTTACTGTGCAAACAACTTTCTCTCCAAGATACTTGTGTGCATTGTCCCTAAGTTCAGTTATTAACTCTGACTTTAGCCCTGTAGTTATGCAGCCAGGTTTCAATGTGGTATCTATCATTACTCATAGGCTGTCTGCTAAGAATACTGTTATGAAACTGATAGTTGTGGGTTTGCTTAGAGCTCTTCAGAAGCCACAGTTTTACGGCAGAAGGCAACCATTCTGGATTGTTTGCATATCAAATGCTCAACAAAAAATGAAACAAAATGCTGATGCAGCCCAGGATGCAGTGAAAAAGATAGGTGTGCTTGAGTACCTTGTTATTTTTTTCTTTTTTTTTTTGCCAACTTTCCTTATGAAAAGGAACTTCAATGACGACTTACCTACTAATGGCCATAGGAGACAACAAAGTGCCTCATTTTTTTTAATGGGCTTTGTGCCTGAAAGTTTTTCTACTGAATTATGCTAAAATAGCTTCAGAAACTTGCCATTATTTAGCTAATGGATGAGACTAACACTCCACCAGTAGCTCTCAAAAACACCACATGAAAACAGAAAAGGAAAATCTTCTCACAATCTTAATGTTAGAGCAGAGTAGGTCTCCTAGTGCTTTTGTCCTACCTTACATTTGAGTCATATGCAGCATCTGATTTCTTTCGTGGTGTGGGCATATTTTTATCAAGGTTAAGAAAATGCGAGACTCGATGCTGTATTAAGTCTTAAAATATGATGTTGGCTATTAGCAGAATGTTGCCTTTGAGCAGTTAACATAATACATGTGCAGCAGTATCTTCCCCTGTGATTACTGAATGGTTTCCATTTTGGGAATGTTTCATGGCTCAGCTTGGAGTGCTCTTGGGAAAGCTCAAGTAGGGCGAGCTTCCAAAAAGCTAGTTCTATTCTGATGGTAAATCTGCAGGGAGGCAGTTGAAAAGACCAGGTGTCTACCATTTTTACAAGTTGATCTCTGAAACTTTTGTCTGTTCTTGGGCCATGGAATCAATGCAACTCTCATTTCTGAGACTTTCTGCTTTTTTTTTCCTTCCTTCCTGCAGCATTATGCCATCTTTTTGATCAGAAGCTCTTTGTTTTAAGTGTTTAGCAGAAAGATGTAGATGGGTATATAATAATCATTACAGACTTAGCTGTATCTTACACTGTTGCTGTTCGAATCTCCTTTTGTCAGAGTGTATCTATGCTGCAGTCACAGGAACCTGAATTGGCCTCTGCTGAACCCTGTGGTGCTGCAGCAAGAGGATAGGTATCAGTATCTAAGCCAGCTAGTTTTAGGCAAGCTGTGCTATCTCTGGCTATGCTGCAAGCTCTGCACTTCAGTTTCTTACTCTTTCCCAAATCTGTATCTGAGGCCAGGCAAGAAGAAGTGATATAGGCATCTGCAGTTATTGTTTCCCTGTTCTGTGATGTTTCTTTCAGCCTTTTTTTTTTTTTAACCAAACAGCTCAACATCACATACTTGTAGTCAAGCATTTATCACAGATTCTTTTGTATTTAATCTGATGGAGTAACTAGTATCACAATAACTAATGTGGCTGACTGGATGAAAATATGGTATACTTGTTTAAACATAGCAGTGCTTTTTGAGTTTTTCCTCCCCACCCGTGCTGAAAATAAATGAAAGCAATTCTCTAACTACTTTTTCCTGAAGGGGAGAAAAGCTGGATATATTGAAAATGACACAGTTATTCTTAGAATAATGAAAACTTGCTATACAAGCCTCAGATTATTACATGATCTCCAGTTTGAAATGGACTCATATTTTATACAATGTGCATGGAAATTGCAGCCTGTTTCTTTTCCAGTTTGTAAGATAGGGTTGTGTATGTGGAGCTTCCCCACCTGCATCTGGAATGAAATACCTAGTCATTTGTAAACCAAATTAGAGGTATTTGCATCTACATTTTGAAAATCTATATTAGTGTTTCTTATTCTTTCTTAGGAACATTTCTTTAAATGAATGTTATTTTTTTGGGGAAAAAAAGGCATTATATATAACTAGCCTTTTATGAGACGGAAGTTAACTTATAAGTGTAATAACTGTTTTCTTAAAGGCATTTTCTTATTTCCAGGAAAGGTCATTGTTTAGATGTAAAAATATTGGTGCTTAATATGTTTAGTCTGTCTTTTCAAATTTTGTAAACATCTTTCTATTTTGCGTTTGAAGTACTTTTTAAATTCTGTCTGCACCTTCGGCTATTAACCAGATACTGTTGCTAAAAATTTGCAGAGTTAGCCACAAGATGAGTATTTGTACATGATGTTATGCTTTGAGCACTTGTATCAGAACAAAGCTGCTTCAGCTCACTCAAGCAACGTATCTCTGTATGCACATAAAAGGCATGTTTTCTTTATTGTAGATTAAATGTTAATTCACAGGTCTGCAAGCTGTAACAGATTTGGATTTTACTGCTTAATTTTCATTATAAGTATCTTACAAATCTTTTGTGAAAGTTAGATGTAATGCATTAAAAAATCTGAGATGGGAAAAACAAAGTTTTCAATCACGTGAATTAATCTAACATTTCCAATTTATAAAGAGGCAAATCGGATCTGCGTTCTACCATGAAAGAGAAAGATTTAAAGTTCCCTGGAGTTCAGATTCCTCATGAAATTGTTTTAAACATGTGAGTGTTTTTCTCTTACAGCTGCGCCGCATGCAGGAGATGATTGCACAGATGCAAGCTCAAATGAGGATGAAGCCTGGTGATGATTAAGATACTTAACATCTGGATGCATCAGGTATGACTTTTCTGACTTGTTTATGCCTCTTACATAAGATTTTCACAATGATTATTGTTAACTTTGCACTTTGGACTTGCTTTTACAGTACTTAGAGAAAAAATTGAGTGGTGTTATGGGTAGACTAAAAAAAAAAAAAAAATCTATGCAGATGTTACCTTTCCAGCTGTTGTTAAAACCAGTAAATGTTTATCTTCAGTGCCTTATTTTTGGATCATCTGGCTTTGTTTCTATTGGCAAAAGCTGCTCAGAAAATTAATTTTACTATATATAAACAAAAGTTAGGGTGTTTTGGGGTATGTAGGCTGCTGAATTTATAGCAGTTTTTTCAAAGAACCAAACAAAATTTTAGACAAACTGGTTACGTGTACTGAATACAGACTCCCCTGATGTCATATATGATATATTAGGTGGGATCAGAGTGAGTGAAGAAAAAAAAAAATTCTTGTAGCAAATATTCATGCTTTCTTCAGAATGCAGCTCTTCTGGCATAATTTTTCTTTTAAATGCAAGAATGAAAAATAGAAGGATATGAGGAGTCTTGTTGCTTAATACTTCAGTTTAATACTCTAGTTGTGATTGCTGGTCTTCTGGAATGTAAAGCTTGAATAAAATGGATTATATTATCCCTTATGACCTTGTGGCAGCTGCCAACATTCCAAACCTAAAATAAGGAGATTTTTTGTTGCCTTTATTTGAACCTTCAGTCTTCCTGTTTATATTTTAAAAAAAAAAAAAAAAAATCTCCTAAGGAATAAACTCATTTACTGGATTCCTATTTAAGCAGATGGTGATGGTTTTATGGGTACGTGCACTGTGATCTTTGAGTGAGGGGAAAAAAGTAATTCAAACTCAGGTTTCTTACTGTCACAATTCCAAGTCTTGCAGATAGAGGAATCTTCACATCATGTCTTCCAACTTCCATACTAAGATATATTTTCCCCAGAGTTGGAAGTCTAAAGACTGAGGATAATTTTGTGGCTGACTGTGCAGTGTGTGTGATAGCAGTGTCTGACATAAAGCTCTCACTTCCCCAGACAGGAGTTGGTCATTATGCAGCCTGTTAAATATTTCAGTCTGAACCGAAGGTCCCAGCCTTTCATGGTGACTTTATCACATGGACAAACTCTGATTGCTTGTGAAAATGGCTGTTTGATGTAGGAAACTTTATGTAGTGTAAATTATTATTACTGGTTTTTGCAAAGGAGCTCAATTCTTTCTGCGACTTACAAATCACATTTAATCACATGGCATCCTTTCAACTGATACTTGGTAAGAAAAAAGCCACCCTAAATCTAACAGGCTTGTCCATAGTTGTTGCTTGCAGAGCACAGGATGGCAGATGATACAAATATATTCAGAGCTCTTTCTTCAGTTCCTAGATACTGGATTTGCTGTGAAATCAGTATCTGAGGGCTAATAGGAGGCAGTATTCCCACTAATGGTTAGCCAGTAATGGCACCAGAATTCCCTGTGTTTCACAGCTTCTGGCAATGCTGGATATGGTATTTATAAAACCAGATTAGAGCATGGTTTGTCCCAGGCTGAATTTGCAGCCATGGATACATAAGTAAATAGAGTTCTGAGCATGCTCATGTGTGTCCAAGTGAAATGTTATTTTGTAGATACTTTACATTGCTAATCTGGAATACATCTTGGACCACTAAAGGCGTTAAGCAGGAGGGCTTTGCAGATTTAACTAAGTGTCCATGTGATCTTGTTGTGATGTAGTTTGAACTATATCTTAGAGTTAGTTGGTCTGAAATAATGAATGTGAACAACTTTGAAAAGGATTTGAATGAGATCGTCATGTATGGAGGTCCTGCTGTTTCTTTGGAATCTGCTAAACTACGTTTCTGCAGCTGCTGTGGAAATCATGTTGTCTGACAGATTGCTTTCAGGAAAGAATTTTGAACTTCTTTTTTGTTACCCTTGAGATATTGATTGATAGACTTCTAGCGTAGTCTGTTGGCTAATATGCACAGTCCGAACTGCAAATTGCAGTCCTGCTAAACCAGAGTGTTGCTGTATGATCCTGTCAGCGTGCTGAAGTGAATCCTCACCTAGAACTTAGCCTTAGGGAAGTTTCTCCCATGCACGTTAACTGACTTTGCAATTTAGGAGGAATGATGATTTCAACCTCCAGCACTCCCATCAGATAGATATATTTGCTGTATTTTACTGAACTCACTATTTTCAGAGAAACTGGGAAACTTGTAATTAACACAGTAGTTAACCAAACTGTCAACAAATTTAAATATACTTGATACCAATCTTGTTCTATCACAGCTTATCTTGAGCATCTCTCAGGTTCTAGTTTTACAAGAACATCAAAGGATCAGCTCTGCTACTGAGAGCACAGTCTCTCCTCCAATTGCTCTTTTGCACCCTTACTTATCTTTGTGCTGAGAAAAATATGTAACTTTGTAGATTATGTAAAAATTAATTAATGTTTTCACTTTTATTTTGAATAAACAGGTATTTATTGTTGTTTCTTCAAAAGTCCCTTAAAAATGTTTTCCCTTTCATAAAGCACAGATATAAAGATGTTTTCAGATATTTTGGGAAAAGAGAAGTATAATGTAAATACCTTCATAGGTAAGAGCTGGAGAGTAAACAGTAGGATAATGAAACATAGTAATACCCAAATATGTGAAATACCCGCTTCTGTTTTCAGCTGTATTTTGGGGTGGGGAGAAGATTGCCAAATGCTTTGGGGTTTTCTGGAAAGAGTCTGGCATTGCATAATGATTAAGAAGTGCTAAACTCAAATCCTTGCCAAAAAGAGTGACAAGCCTGTGTTATCATAAAGTGCTACACAGATGGGATGACTGGAAGGTCTGGTGTGCCTGATCCCTTTCGAATAGGGGCATCCTTAAAGGTTTTATGGAAAGAGCAAAGGGGAAATTTACCTCAAGCGGTTTCCTTTACTTTCAAGGCTAGAGTAAGAGAAGTGTAAGGGGAGTTGACAAAGGCAAAGAGTATACACAGGGAATATGTTTAAAGTTTCCACAGAGGATGGGCAGATTTCTTGCCATGGAGAAGCAGAAGCCTGAAGGGGAACGAAGAAGAGCGCTAGTGGAGACAGGGTTAGAAGTCTTATGAGGAGCGGCTGAGAGAACTGGGGTTGTTTAGTCTGGAGAAGAGGAGGCTGAGGGGAGACCTTATAGCTCTCTACAACTACCTGAAGGGAGGTTGTAGGGAAGCGGGTGTTGGACTCTTCTCCCAAGAAACTAGCGATAGGACGAGAGGGAATGGCTTCAAGTTGCGTCAGGGGAGGTTTAGATTGGACATCAGGAAGAATTTCTTTACTGAAAGAGTGGTTAGGCATTGGAACAGGCTGCCCAGGGAGGTGGTGGAGTCGCCAACCCTGGAGGCGTTCAAAAAAGGTGTAGACGTGGCACTCCAGGGCCTGGTTTAGGAGTCATGGTGGTGTTAGTTGATGGTTGGACTTGATGATCTTAGAGGTCTTTTCCAACCTTAATGATTCTATGATTCTAAGTAGGAAAGGAAGATGATTTTGGGAACAGTAGTGACCAGTGTGCCAAGTGCAGTTTTTGACAAAAGCCTGTGAGTACAGGCTTACTGTACATGATGGTGGTGATTAAGAGCTTTTGAGAGCAGCTGTAACAAAGGTGTGTTGACCTACACTTTTTTCTGTTTCCTCTAAACATTTCATAGCTTCTGTGTACAAACAGTGAATGTGGAGGTGTTTGTAGCAGCCCATGTGAAGCCTGGTAAAGACTTAGGCAAGCTTGATTTTTCAGATTTTTTTTATTTCTAAAATGTGAGACACTGCTGTAAAGTGTAGGAGCTTATTGCTTCCTATATTTGACCGTTCAAATGAAGGATTGGAGAGGAAGGAGATGGAGGGGTGGAATAAGTTACCAAAAACTAAAACAGATTTAGTTTATTTGGATACTCCAGTACGAAATGCTTTTGAAATAAGCCTGCAGTAATTCCAACAGCATATTTACTAGTTTCTCAGCTTGTCCATCTCAGATGAGCAACTATTACGAAAAGCTGGAATTATTTTTTCAAATGAAATGGTTATTGATGGGTGTTTCTTCCCTTTCCTTCTCTGTTTCTGAAAGTGTAGCTCTTTGCAATCTGTTTTCCTCTTGTTATTCCTACAGATCTGGACCGTCTGTCTTCCACTCAGCTTCAAGATCATACTGGGACAAACCAGTAACAGAAGCCAGGCTATGGAAAACAAATATAGCCAGCTGGAAATGTAGTTATGGCTAGGGAAATGTGTTCAGAAAAAAACCCCAAGCATCTTGCACTTAAAATATCTGTAGGATGTTGAAAATTCTTTTAGTATAGCTCATGATTTCCACAAGTATTTTAAAGCCTCCTGAGCTCACTAACACCGTTCTGATTCTTGATAAGAACAGTGCTAAAGGAACCAAACAGCTAGTTCTTTCTACCAATGAATTGACATCATTTAACAGAACAACACAAAGCATTGTCATAGCAACCAGCTTTCTAAAACGATGCTGCTGAATGCTGAATTGATCTGATGAGAAATGTCATTTGAGGAAGTAAAGATCATGTTGTAGTTTTTGGCAGCTGAAATTGAAAGCCTAGAGAATGTGAAGCTTGGGCAAATTTGTAGCATTTGGAACAACTGCCTGGCGCTGCCAGTGGATGTTTCTCTGGCTAGAAACCAGACTAGAAGAGCGCCATCGTTCTCCAGCTCTTTTCAGCTCTTCTGACTGTGGAGTTGTTCCGCAAACCCTGCATTGATGGGCAAGTGCAAGTTTTTGTTTCCCTTAGAGAGTAGACATCCGATAGAAATTGTCATTTTTCCTCTGCTACTGTGCAGCTGAAGTGCTGAACTTGTGTGGCTCCGTAGGACCTTGAAGTTAACCTGTATGGAAAGATCTTAGCAGGGTCCTCAAGAGCCACCTTGTAGCTGGTGCCCACCTGCCCTTATTATACGGTGTGCAGAGAGCCAGATGACAAGAGTCGTGTTATGATTTTTAATCCTTGATGTGTAGAACAATAATGCTTTCATTTAAGTTTGCTCATCTAAAATAATATCTTACATCTCCCTGTTAGTCCATATTGCTCTCGGTGAAACAGTCGTGTTCCTGGATTGTAAGTAGAACACAATAAAAGGTGATGTTGTACTTGGATCGTGACCTTGGCTGTTCCACAGCATCTCTTGTCTGTGGCCTTTGACAGAATAAGTTGTGTGACTCTTCCCGATACAAAAAAGGTAGCACTTTGTTATAAATCATAGTCTTCAAAGCGTTGTACAGAAAAAAATATGTATTGTTAATATGATACGTAACTCTGAAGTATTAGTCAGGTCTGTAAACCTCCTGTACCTAAATATTGTCTGTCTTCTGGCTCTTAAAGAGTCTTGCTTGGATTTTTATCTGTCTGCATTTTCTGTATGCAAAATTTCCAGGAGTTTGGCAGGACCTATTTCTATAAGGAAAATTCTCTCCTAGAAATAGCGGTGTATCATTTCTAACACTGTAGGATTTATGCATCTTGAAAGGCACATTCCTACTGAGACCAATTTCCAGAACTGCTATGCTTATAGAGAGGAGAGAGAAATGGTCCCCCCACCTCCCAAAAACCAAAACACTCTCTACTTTGCAGACTTAAAAGCTTTCCAAGGAGTGACACAATGTTTGCAAAACATAAAATGAAAAAGATTGAAACACCCAATAGCAAGTTTTTCTGATATTTTCACATAATTGCCCAAACTGTATCTCAATGAATTTTGTCAGTAAATGGATTAATGCAAATCGGTTCAATTTTTGCCAAGTGATCCCAGAGAATATAAAATTCCTGATGGGTGACTGCAGAAATCTTGTTTGGTGGGGAAATGTCAGGGGTGAGTGGAAATATATTTATTGGCTTTTCCGTAATGTGTCGATGCCTTGGGAAAGATGAAGTCCACAGTGCAGTGGCTACAGTGGCATTCTCAATTCTTCTGAATACGTGCGGTGGCACCTTGCACTCTGCCTCTGAGAGGCTTGATTACCCAGGAATGACACAATTGACATATTCTACCTCTTCCTGTGTCTCAGTGACGCGCTGTTGCATCCACTACACTCAAAGGGCTGTAGCTACAACATAAACTGGGTGACACTTGAAGAAAAAGAATTTAGGTCAGTGAGAAAATGTAACTACTTATAAAACAAATTTCTCCTATTAGGAATTCAAAAGTACATGGAGACTTGTCAAGTTGCCCTGCATTGTAGTGGTGGTGTTGGAAGCTGCTGAGGGGGAGGCAAACCCATTCCTTCCCAAGGCTTTTGAAACCTTTACAAATATAGGATTCTGAGCCATCTGACCATGTGCATCCGCGTGCAGGCGTATGCAGTGCTAGTTACGCTACTTACTGAGAAAGTTTTGTTTTAATGGCATACTGGAGAAACGTATCGTCTTTCTTAAATAATGGTATGAACTCACGTTGCAGATGGAGGCATTTATTAAAGCTGTGTATTGGTGAAAGGGGTATGGGGGACTGTAAGGTTAGTCTAATAAAACTAGAGATCAAATTTGTAAAGAACGGTATCAACCTAATGTATCATAAACTATTGTCTCCTAAGGAGATTAGGAAGAAAGAGCAGTGAAATCAATGCATACTGAAAATGCACAAACATACCTTGCCCAAGTACGTTCTACGAGCATATAAAACGCGGATATCATGTTGCTAATGCTGGTAACATCAGTGCACAGCTGTGCTTACAACCCCAGCCTTCATGTTCATTGGAAATTCCAGGTTTTTTTGTGAGTCTGAAACATCAGTTACGGTTTCCCCTTGAGGTATCTTCTGTAACAGATTAGAGTTAGGAAGGCAATGGCAAAAATTTAGTTTCTCTTTCATACTCGAAGTAGCAGTTGAGCACAAAAGGCTAATTTTAAATTTGAATATTGAATTTGGGTAGCAACGTATGGACTCTGGCTTTAAAGCCTTAATGGTGGCTTGCTTGTTCTGGTGGTTATGGGAAGTGATGCCTTCCTTAAAATGTTAAGTAATTGTGTATTGAACAGAATTTCCACTGTGAGAATGGCAAAGAGCAAAACACGCTGTTGTCAGCTTTCCTTGCTCCTTATCCCAACTGTAGTCAGCAAGTGTAGTCTGGATAAGTGTTGCACTGTACATTACAAGTGAGTTGACACAACAGTGTTTTCTAGGATATTTCTTTTTTCCATCCAGATTCATGTTTAGATTAAGCTATTTTTCCCTGTTGGGAATGAGTATTTTTGGGACTGGAGAATTAGAGGGGTCTCCCGAGTTCCAAATCTGACATAGCTTCTTAAGCAGGGCTCAGTTTTTCAGGGAAAGCTGGAATTCTGCTTTCTTTGTAGCAGCCCTTTTGATTGGCAAGTAGCTACAGAGACATTCAAAACTGGTAGTTTATTTTTGAAACTTACAGACCGGTATCCATTCTTTCAGCCATATGAATACTGCTGTATGAATGCTTGAAAAAAAAAATCTGTTTGCTTTCCTGTTTTACCTAAGCAGTGTCATAAGAGTTGTTTGTGCATGACATCAAACTTGCTGGTTACTTTTAGCCCAGTTTACGTAAGTGGTTTTCGTTTTCTTCACCAGAAGTAATGCTTCATATAACAGGCTGACTGAGGTTGGTTTCTTGCATGCATTGCTGTTGAGATGAGCTGTAACGCAGCTCTTGTATTCTTGCAGACGGACGGGGGTGTGGGTGCTTAAGAATGTACGTAAATAAAACCAGATTCTCATTTATGTGCTCTTATTAGACACTTGTGATAAATATTTGGGGCCAAACTGTGTTTGACTCAGCTGATCTAGTTCTAATGCAGGTCCCTGTGATGCAGTAAGTGAAATGCCCTGTTCCCTGGATTACGCTGCTTTGCTCGGAGAGGCTCAGACTGCCCCAAACACTCTGACAGTGCTGAGAGTTTGTCCTTTCTAATGCTCTTTGTTTTCCACTTTTGTTTGCAGCAGTATACAGTTCTCTGAGTGGATGGGTGCTCTGTTTTCTTTGACCGAATGGTAACGTTCAAACGCAAAAGCTGGATGCCGCAGATCAAGACCTGCATTAAAACAAAGTCTGAAGATCGTGTTGTAAAACGGCTTGTTCTATATATTCAATGTTAATCAAGTTATATTGTATCTTTTTTGATTCTTTTGGTAACACTGTCTTCATACTTATAAATGTGGTTTTATTATCCTTCCTATACCCTTTTATACCAAAACTGATAGAGTACACTGTTTGGACTAGTCATTGTGATGGGTTTAAGGAGTTAATCGTGTATCTGCTAGGTTATTCTGAACAGTTTTGTGATTAATACTAAAAGGCTCTGTGGCCTGTTTACAGTAAGCGTATGTGTGTTTGCACAGTATTGTAACTTTCACTTGCCATTTTAAGTCACTGTGTATTGTATCAGTTTTTCATAACTTTCTCTGTGCTTTGGTTACTTTTGAAGCTTCATCTCTGGTGATTTATATTTGTGTGATGTATGAGAAAATGTACAAAACACTGATTCACCAGTGATGCAAAGAAGCTGACTTTTCTAAATCATCGTGCCTTAACATACCATAAACACTAGGCATGCCAACAACTTCTGTGGACGCCTCTGAAGATTTGTCTTCAGGTCTCAAGTACTGATTGCAAGAATTTCTGTCGCAGGCATTTTTATTTGTCAGCTGAGCGGTGGCATGTACTGAAATTTTTATATACCATAACACTAATTTTCATTGAAGTTTTGTAATAAATTGTACGAATGTGGAAAATGTTGAATTGCGGGGTGGTTTTTGTTGTCTTTTGGATTTTGGCTTTTTTAAGCTAATCTATGAAATGTTGTAATGGTGTCATGCACAGTGCATATTCAAAGGAATCGTGATACTTACCCTGGGGAGTGAAGGCATTTTCTAGACTTTGTCTACGTACAAACTGCTTTGATTTAATTTCAAAACAACTTGAAAAGTGTTTTAACTGGAAGTTAGGTAGCAAGACTTTGCATCCACTTTTTTTTTTTCCCCCCTAAAGTTCATTAGGTACCTACTGACATCTTTTAGGTGTGTAAATACATTGGAAAATCTGAATGCACACCTTAATTTATAAATTCATGAATGTTGCGGTTTCCTTTGTCATGACTGAGTGTATAGCTCTCTTCTGCATGCTTTTGTAGTCTTGCGTGTATGATATGTGCATAAGTGTAAATTATTTTGCAAATATGGGATTGAGACACTTTGTCTTCTGTACTAAATTGGGGTGTCTTCCATGTAATGATTAGCCCTGATTTTGCTGTCTAGTTTAATCAGGACAGGATTAACAAATGATTTGCATCACAGGGATGCATATTTGTGTTTGGAGTTGAACTGCAGGCAATGGACGTTATGTTATCTCAGTGGCTGCTATAATGAATTTGAAAGAAGAAACGGAGTGTCAGATTTGTGTTCGTACAAAGTCTCTTCAGGTTTTATGAAGATTTGAATTGTAAGCATGTCTGTCAAGAGGGCCAAGGTGAGAGATTTAACGGTAAACACTTGCTCATGAATTGTGTGCCATTATGTGCACCTTTCTTGTTGTTTTTCTTCCAGAATTTTGCATCATATTTTACAGCCTTCTTAAAATGATATGCTGTCCGTTTGTGCTTGTGAAAGTCAGGACAGCCACACCCCTCCTGAGAAACCAAGACTTGAGTTGCATACCTTAGTTACGTACTGGATTAGCTCTCTGAACAAAGGTAACATGAAAGGTGCGTCTTTCAAAGCAAACTAGGACAGTGGGGAAGCAGGCTTTCAAAAGCATCTAGTCTTTAATTTTATTAAAAAATGAGCTTTTTTCCTCCCCTCTCTTCCAAGCAAGGCACCAGAAGTCACTGTTTCAATTCTTGTGCGTGAAGCCTTGGTGAACAGACTTCCACTAGTGGGTACTGATTATTGATCGATAGACTCTGCCTCCTTCTGGCTTGTGAATTCCAGCTGGAGTGGTTTGGCTCAAACCATGAGATCTATTTAAATCATAGTCCAAGAAGGGCTTGCGGTACTGCTGATACCATACCAGAGTACTTTCCTTTCAACGTAGGCTTAATTTTTATGCCTTCTACCACTTCTTTGATGTTGTCTGATGTTAATCTTCAGTTACACTTGAACTGGTCTTGTTAAAATATTTCACAGCTTAATGGGGGAACATATATTTGTTAAGCCAAGTCTTTGCTACTGTGAAGATCTCTGGGGAGAGGACTCTGACTAGAGCCTAATTTCTGACCTTGCATTTCCACTCCTGTCTGTTACCAGTGCCAGGGCCATGGAAGGCAAGTCCTTTTTTCTGAATTCCACCCCGGCCTTCTCTGGGCTGACACTTTCCAGCACTGGGACAAAGTGGCCACATGGAACTATTTTAATGACTGTTCAGCAGGATCAAGGAGCAGGTGACAGCAGTCCTTCCGGTCTTCTTTAGATTCAACACTGTGGCAGGTGATAACTCATGAAAGGTTGATTGGCTTGTTGGTGCCTTTAATTGTGGTGTAGACTCTGTAATGGGCTGTGGGGCTCTAGCATTTAAAACCAAGCAAATATGCTGACAATTACCTGGGTTGGTTTTTTCTTTTTTCTTTTTTTTTTTTTTCCCTGATGCTTTGAATCAATGGCTAAAAGTGAACTTGGGATGAGTTAATGGGTTTTTAAAACATACATGCCTGGGATCGGCAACCTCTGGTCGTGGAAGTGTCTCCTTGTTTTGATGTGAGGGATGTTTTGAATGAGAAGGTGGAAGAAATGTCAAGATAAATGCTGTGATGACTACAAGGATTTGGAAGGTTAGTAGGGTGGCATCAGTGTCAGTTTTTTGTTCCGAAATAGGGGAGTGTCCTTGCGCTTGTGCAGCTGTCACTGTGCAAAGCTTATCCTGTCCTGTATTCAGGAGAGTTTCAAGTCTGATGATTTACATGTCCTTGAAACGTGGAAGACATGACCCTTCCCTGCAGCCGTGGAAACCGGGGGAAGGATCTGGGTGTCCTGAGGCTTCACATCCCCCTCTCCTTGCTCCTTTACTGCTGAACCGAGGTTCCTATGAGCCGTTCTTAAATCATGTGCTGCTACTGCCTTTGGAGTGTTTAAAATTCATTTGAGTTCTCTCCTGCCTTTGCTTAAGCAGTTACACTGAGAGATTTTTACCTTAAATAACTTTCCATATCCCCTCTTTAGAATGTTTTAATGGAAACAGAGCACACATTCCTACTTCGCCCGGTACGGTTGCAGTATGATTCAGGACTTCCCACTGTATTTTGAGATGCTAAATCTGGGAACACACTTCCTATTTATTCCGTTTGTGTTTGTTTTGGGGTGGTGTTTGTTTTTTTTTTTTTTTT
>WAAD01036067.1:2118-36757 GCA_013389945.1 Fregata magnificens | reverse complement strand
TGTCTCTTTTTATAAGAGCATGGGTCCCAATCATATATTCCTGGTGTCACCATTTCCAGTGGCCTAGTGGGTGAGTGAAGCCCCTTACACTGTTCCTTGGCACAGATACTGCCATCTGTGCATTTCAGGGTTTGGGTTGGGTTTTTTTTGGAAGGGGAGGGGAGTTGCAGGGATAGGGTCTTACCTTCTCTTTGTTTTCTCTCTTTTTCTTTTCTTCCTGTTCCCAAATGTCATTATTCTCTTTCTAGTGTCCCTTTTTAACTTTGCCCACCTTTAAGGCAGAAACTTTTGAAGATGGGTTCTGTTCTTGAAGCTGCAGGAGAAGGTAGTCAGGCTTGGCATTGCACTGATTTCTCTCAACTATGAAAAACCATGAAGAGTGGTTTCCCTTGGATTTGTGATTCCTGGTCAATTTGAGTGTGGTATCTGAGAACATACAGTCACTGACTGAAAAGTTTCTCACAACTGAGACATTTTAAGGTCTGTCTTTGAGGATTCTCTGCCATCTAATACATTATAAGCTCTAATATCCACCTTTCCCTTAGACACTTACAAGGCCCCTTTCCTCTGTCCGCCTGCTTATTTTCACAGGACTTGTGATAATTTTAATTTGTACTCCTCTGCAAAATCAGCCACTGTGTTAAAAAACTGGGTGGATGAGTGGTACAGGAAAGAGAGGGAAGAGACTGTCAGATGCACACAGTAAGATCATTTTTAAAAAGTCCGGCTCCTGAAGCATAAGGTCAAATGTGTCCTAAATGTCTTAGCTGCAGCTCAGGTTTTTTCCATTCTGCCATTCTGCTGATGCAGGGAAAGGCAGTTGCATTACCTTCCCGATGACTTACGGTAGTAGTAATTACATATATGATGTTATTAGATTCTTGACATCCTGCATTATGACAGTTATGATTGACTTATTGATGAATTCGTTAATTCAGTCCAGAGGACAGAAATTTAAATATTGACTTTTTAAGATTTTTACATATAGGCTTGACAGGCTGAAAAATGTCTTAATGTCTAACTTACAGTTCTTTGAAATCAGCAGCTTTTCCAGACTTATTAGTTTCAACAGTTATTAGGAAATAAAAGTCAATTAGCACTTCCAGTATACACCATGAAAAGATATTTCCCCAAGGTGTAAATGTGTTACTTGGTAAAATTGCTAAGCCAGTTACATCCTGTCAGTACCCAGGATGTGAAAGCTCTGGATACATCTAAATAATAATGAGAAAATCAGTTTACACTTCACATACTGCAATGTCAATAAACAAAACTTCCCAGCGTCCTTTGGAAAGCTGTGAGGTACACTGGGCTGTCGTTCCCATTAACAGATGGATAACTTAAAACACTGTAAAACTTTTACGTGTGCATATTGAGTGGATGAAAGGAGTGACTTTCAGTGAATATATTAGTATTTTCTAACCTCCTTAAAGTGAGATATTTACTCCCGGAGAGGAGAAAAAACGCTATTTTACTGAGATTCCTAACCAGGCCAGGGAGGGTTGCTTATCAGCGATTAACCTTCCAATCAACTCATCCTTCTGTTGCGGCTTCATGTGTTAGAGGAAACGCACGTGCTTTCAGCCCGGTTCCTGCTTTCATGCAGTTTCATCATTCCTTCTGGCTTCTTTCTCCTCTCGTCCCCATTCCCTCCTTTGGTCCTTTGGCGTTATTTTTGTATCAAATGCGAAGAGATCAGCTTTTCAGGATAAGTCCTTTGGCAAGGGACGGCAAACCAGCAGCTTCCTCTCTTTGCTTTTTACTCCTTGCTTTAATGTTTGGAAAGGTGTTTGCTCTTCTGAAAGGGAACAGTCATTCAGGGTGAATTTCCCTCTCTCTCTTTTTTTTTTTTTTTTTTTTTTTTTTTTTTTTTGTCTGGGAGAGAATTCTCTCCTCAATCCGTTGAAAAACAGACACACAATGGACTTTCATATCTTGCCAGCTTTTACTTCCACAGCAATCCCTATTCATTCTGGCTTCATAAGAAAGACCTGCAGAAGGTAACAAGCTCTTAATTAATGTTGAGTTAAAAGTGACAAAATAAACTTGCTTTAATTGGGCCAGGATCATAAGAGCCAGGATTTAACTTCCACAGAGATGAATCACCATCATGAACTAATGCAAGTAGCGACCGTTATCTTGTCACAAATCAAAAGATATATAGAGGCAGGCAAGATGATATGTTAAAGGGTCATGTATTCAGAATCAGAATAGCAAAACAATATTTGCTGTGATTAAAAGAGGGAGCTGAAAAATATTAGGGAAAGTTTTATCTAAAGAATTCTTTTATGTTTTTTTCTTTTAAATGAATTTGTATGAGTGCGTTTAAAGAAACTTATGACGTTTGTGCATCTCTGTGGTCATTTGCATAAGTATAATAATAGCTATAGAACACATGTTTTTAAATACATGTACCAAGACAATTAGGAATGTGCTTTTTTAAATTAAAAAATTAAGTGTTAGGTGCTCTTCAGAATTACATAAACTTTCTATTATTCAGCCTGACATGCAAAGCTGAGAGGTGCATTTTACTGACAGAAGAGGATAAGGAGGATTAAATAGCAATATTATCATTCTAATAATGGAGATTTAACCTTGCTATATGCTTAGCTCTGAAAGGTGAATTTCACGTTTATACAGAGAGTCCTGTTGAAGACTGTTCCTATAGCATTGTGGAAGACTGGTTTGTCGGATTGAATGTTAGCCATTGTGAACAAATGAGTTATAATAACCATCAGGTAAAATGTTAAGATGACGTTTAGAGATGGATTCTCCACTACCTTCCACTATGTCTAGTAATTTACATCTGTAGTGTTGTATATCTACTTCACTGAGTTGTAAAGGGCTGAAGATGGAAAAAGGCTGGAGCCTTGTGTCAAGTGGTGTACGTGAATGGCTTGAGAATTGCAAAATCATGTTTAGAACGCCCCAGCCATATAGAAGAGAAGCAGTAGGGACTACATTTTTCTTTCCTGTTTGTCAGTGTCAATTTGCAGTAGTGCTATTTAATTCAATTTTAGGTACTCAAAATTTACCCTTTATCTTAGTATAATTAAATAACATTCTGCCTCTGTATTTTGTGCATACCTTTTAGATGAAGTTAAAAACCCGTAATACTGAATTGCTTCTACTGCATGGGATGTTGCAATAGAATAGTTCAAGTGTCTTGCTGCGGAGCCAGGGCTACATGATTGAGCCTTGTCCTGAGCTTTTACTTTAACACCACTCTGTAACTGGGGACCTTGTCATTTGAGCTGAATCTCTATTAAGATATTTCCCCCACATTTTAACTACATTTTTCATTGGAGATTCTCCCCAAATTCCATTAAATTCTGGTACCCTGCACAGTAAATAGCCATGAAAACACCATGCTTCTTAGCACAAATCCTCAATCCCCTGCTAACGCCTTATATTACAACCATCTAATTATCGTGTTCTGCAGTAACCTTGTGGGACTTCCATAGGTAATTAGAACTCCAGAGCGTTTTTGCAATAATCCGGTAAGGACCTCTTAACTAGAAAGGATTATGTGGTACTAATATTTTTGCACCCACGTGTTCTTCAGTTAGTTGTTTCAATTAATATTTGGCAGCAATGAAGAAATTCATAAAGGTTCATAAACTGAGACAATTCTCAGGAAAGTTTTGAGGCAAATGAGTTGTAGTTGTGGTCACTTAAAGATACAGGGCACTTCAGAAAAAATGGAATTCCTAGTACATTAAGCTATTGCAAAAGCAGATTTTTATGTTGCTTCTAGGAGAGATGCCTTAGTTTGCCCCTTTCCCCCTTCAAGAACATAGCATTTGGGTAAATTCTCTTTTCTTTCCTTGGAAGTTTTAGCAAGTAGTTGTAGATGAAGAATACTGTATGAGTAAAAAGCATGCTCTGATACTGTTCTACAGACAAGTCTTTGATGACAGAAAATAGTATGAAGAGCTATTGAGATGTTTCCTTGATTCTAGGTGGCTTTATTTCACTTTGACCTCACCTTCCCTCTCTTTTTCCTTTGAGAGTTAAGGATTCCACAGACTATGCAGCTATGCAAGGCCCTGCGTACACTGTATACGCTGCACACACTGGCAATTATACAAGTCCTTCAAACCTCCTTATATACTACTTACCATTTTTAATAATAATCCAGATTCTTCACCCCTTTACAGTCAGTGTCAGGCCAAAGGTATTTCTGTAGAGTTGCAACAGCATAAAATCTGTGCAAGAGAGAGAATTACTCCATAATTTCTGAAGCACACAGGGATGTAGAAAGTAGCTTTGATCCCAAGAGCACGTGTCCCTCCTCCCTGCCTCTTGCTCCCCTCAGCCTTTGGGCAACCCTCTTCCACCCTCACTTTGGTGCTTCCTACAGGATCCTCCACCTCTTTGGAGCGACCCCAGACACCCACTTAGTCCGACGTAAGGATAGAAGCAGCAGCCCTAGGAAGACCAACAGAGAGAGTGGGCGTGTCAGAGGCATGGTGGGCGTAGGCACGTTTCTCCCCATTCAGCCTTGTGCCCAGCACTGGTTTCCATTTCACACTGCCCTTTCTACATTGTCAAGTATATGCTCTATCTTGAACTGAAAGTCCTAATGCTTTTCAGATCTGTGTGCCTCATCGTAGGTACCAATCTATTTCATTACTTAGCTATCGGTAGGGTAATGGCTACACTTTATTACTTTGCTATCAGTAAGATAATGACTACATTTTATGGTTATCTAGCCGTACCCTTTTAGTCTTACAATGTCTCAGATTTTTGTTCATTGTTGTTTTCTGCTTTCTGTATTGCGTAATTGTAATTATTGGTTAACTGTAATATCCTGTAAAAGAAGGAGAAGTCTGGAAGGAGTCATTGGACAGGTTGATTAGAAGGCCACTTCTTTTTCTGGCATTAAAAGGGCAGAAGAACAAATGGCATACCAATTTATCATCGTATGCAACCTTTGATTAAACAATTTTTTACTATATCAGTGTGAGTGGCTTTTGGCTTCAGAGCAGATTACTGAAATTAAGAACTTTAGCACAAAATAAAGAGTCATTTGTTTAGATGATTATTAAATTAAAAAGTCCAATCTGGAAGTCACCTTAATTAAATGTAAAATCGAGTCCACTGAACCTCTGTGCATTTTCAAATCAGAGCATGATACTTCCCTAAAATATCATAAATTGCCCCTATTCTGCCAGTTAGTTCTGCTATTTTGCAGCCAAGATTATAAGTTAGACTTGATTAAAATAAAACGAGTTGTTTCTCAGAATGTCCTAGTCAATACAGTCTTTCCTTAACGGCCTTCTATCTGTTATCAAGTTATGAATTTCATTTAATTTATGTTGCAAGACTTCCAAACAGAATACATGATAACAGTCTTAGAACTGTAAGAATAATAGATGATGTTTATACGATCTCTCGTTCTTTCTACAGCTTTGAGAAGGTCGTATATTTTTCCTCTGATGTATCTAAGAGGGTAAAACAGCAAGTACATAGGTGTGTAGGTGTGTGCACAAGGAGAACCACATCTAGTTTTGCTATGACAATAGACAGTTACCATGTAAAATTCTCAGTGCAGTCTCAGAAAGATAGTACAAGATGTTCTCAGAGAGAAAATATATCATCAAAAGAATCCCTCTATGTGGACAAACATTTGAATAATGTCCATACAAATCACTATTCTTAGTGAATGGGCTGTGGCTTCTGTTTCTCACTGAACAAAAGAAAATTTACTGGCTGCCACACAGTGTGGGTAAAATTCAGATTTAGTGATGCCAGCAGAAAAGCCAGCAGAATTTACATGTTTCCATAGGGTAGGGTTTTGACACAGCTGTTGTAGATTTTTACAGCCTAAAGCAAGGACACAGTCACTGTTGCTGTATTGCTGAATAAGTTCTTCTGCATCGTGTGTTTTTTTCATTTTTTTTTTTCTTTCATTTTCAAATTTGTTATTTATAACCTTTGGAGATAAACTGTTCCCAGAAAATGTTTAAAATTCCTTTTTCTTTCTGAAACAGGTCTTCAAAAGACAAAAAATCTGATTCTAGGTATGCAAAGTTTCTAAGAATTCTCTAAACCTCCAGCAAATCTCAGCTGAAGACATGTACTCTTTTTCTCTACATGTAGGCTTATTCTCCTGTGACATGGAATTAAAATCTCCACAACATATAACAAAGCAGAGCTTCTTGGCATAGCAAATGAGTGTATGCAGTATGCCCACTGAAGGCTTTTGCCTGTCCATGTGGGTTCTCACTTCTTCTCCAGCATTTAACTTTTAAATTGGGTCTTCATTTCCTCATTTTCTCACAGCTCTTTTACCAGTAAAGAGAGGCTATGGACATGTATTTCTTAAAATTGGGGGTGGGTGAGGGGGTGCTGGTGAATAGACACACACTATTGATCATTCTAATGAATCCATACTAATTATGATGGACCTGGGCAGCCCATACATATAACCCATGCCAGCTCGGTCACAAGCCTGAACAGTAGTCTTCACAGGACCAGAAAATCAGTAGACAAATGCCTGTTTCTTCCCAGGAAAGGCAAACCTCCCTGGATGTATTGACACTCTGCTATGAAGAAAGTCTGTAGAGTCTCCGTTCTGGAGGCAATCCAATGTTTTTACAAGAGCTAAATGAACTACTCTCTAGACCCAGCTTTGTACAATTTGCTGAGCTCAATGAACTATTTTCTTTTCTCCTTTCCTCCTCATACTTCTTTGTTACTTTTAACAATGTGTAGTAGAAAAATTGGCAGTTACTCAATGAAATCACTGTTAAGCTTACACCAAAAGGAAGATTTTTTTGTGAATTTGCACTTCCAAGAAGATGTCATAGTTTTCAAACGAGATGGTGAGACTCTGAGTTAATGCTTTTTGAATAGCTTAAATAAAAGGTTGTCCCTGAGTCTGTAAAACAGAAGCAGTGAGGCACAGTACCTCCTGGAGTTCCCTTTGGCCAGTTTGTCTTTGCACTGCCCTTAACTTGGGTCTTTGTCTGTCGGGCACAATCTTGTGCAAAGTAGTCCTCAATACAGCTTAGAAATATCAATGGAATGGAGGCTCTGACTGATTTATTCTTCCTCCTTTTTGTTTGTCTACACCAAAACAGAGTTGGCTCACAGTATTTCTTTGCTCCATCATTACTTTTCTTCAGGGCTTATTCATTTAAGCCTCAGGAGGAAAATGTCACATTTACCTCTCTATTTTTTCCTTTGTCTATTATTGCTGTACATCACTAGTGCTTGTAGCATGCCATTTCTGTCACAATTGTACGTGGCCACCAGAACAAACCTGCTCCTTGGCTGTAATATGCAAAAAGCTATACAAAGCATAATTAATGGAGCGAAACAAAGTGACTCACATGTGACATTTGTTCTCCTGAAGATTAAATGGACATTGTGAAGACCCTGAGGAGGATGAAAGAGAAAGGAAAGGAAAAAAATGTAGGTATGATTTTGCCAATTTTGTATGCGCGCTAAAATGGAGATCTTCAGCAATATGCACCAAGGCCTTTCCTTTTTATTCAGCATCCTCCCCCCCGCCCCGTCTGTGAAATATGAATGGATGCATTTTCTTTGCTAGAATGAATAAGGAATATGATGTCCACTGACTATGATTTTCATTAAAGTTATGGAAACCTTTTTATGTAGAAATACCAAAGTTATCATGTTATCATTTGTATTGCACCATTGGTATTGTAATGAAATCTGTCATGTTAAAACCTAATTGATGCTAATGACGAGGTATTTCCAGCACACCGTTATAAATGACACCAGTGGTCCTTTTCTCAGCAAAGCATTAACCATCAGAGATGAGTTCTGAATGCCTCCTCAATCCATTTTTGCTCCTGATGTTGTGAAATTAAAATATGACAAGTGTCCATGCACAGTGCTTTTGGCAAGCTCACTTTATGGCTAATAAAATCTAGGAAACTAAAAAAGGTCACAGTAACACATGATCATATCAAGGTACTCCCTGGGGACGTTATACCTCTTCCCAAAAGAACAGGCAAGTAACACTAATACAAAATAATTATAAGAATAATTTTGCGTAAATGGTTCTATGTTTTATTAAGATCCTCAACGAGATGGCGTTCCATCAGTTCTGTCCAAGTACAAACTTGTGTTATTTCCTTTTGTTAAAAAATAGAGTTGCCATAACAACTTAATGTAAATTTCATGTGGCTTATATAGAACATTATTTTTAGAACTTTGGTTGCTTACAAACTGAAAAATATTTCTATGTAGATAGCAGTGTTTTGTCTTCAGTTCTTTTGCTTTTCTTTAAAAGAGAATCCAGTGTTTTGTTTCCTTCAATAAGCCGATGAAATGAAGGTGTTTAAAAAAAAAAAATTCCCAAAACCACAGTTGAAATAAGCAATCATATTTTCAAGATAAAAAAACAACTCCATAGTCTTTGAAAGGTCTGAACGTTATGTTTTGTTACAGTGAATCAAAAATAGTTAATAGCGAAGTTAGGTTGTTGCTCTCAATTATTTCCAAGTGAGCAGGTTACAATATCACTAGCCACCTTTTTTGTGTGCTTCAGCAGACAGTCTGTAAGTGTAACAGGTGTTGAGGTATTGAGAACCCCTTAAAGTATTGAAGGAGTTCAGAGTATTGAAGCATTGAAATATGGGTTGTAGGTGAATTTGGTGTAATGTTTTTCGTTTAGATTTGAAAAAAAAATAATGAAGCGCTTTTGGGAAGCAAGATTATCTGCTGTGTGTCCTATGTTTGTACATACTAAGATAATTTAGCACTTTTTTATTTCCTTAAAATTAGACCAAAAAAAGGAAAGGGTGAAGTGGGTGGTTTAGTTTTGTATAATTATTAACTTGGTTATAATTTTAATTTTAGTTCTAGGTTGTGAAGCTAGACATTCTGGTACACTATACCAGTCTGCATTGGATGAATTCAGTTGTCACAGCTTTGAATGTTTATGGTTCGGGATTTGTTTCCAAGTTCATAATAATTGTGCCTCTGCACTAGAACAGGAAATACACCAGAGGTTTATCTTTGGTCTTCTGATAACTGTCCAAGTGGAGAGCTTAGTAGCTGGTTGTCAGAAGGTATATACAGCATCTCAAATATCCCCTTCAATATTTTCTCATGAAAATATTACTTGAGTTTTTGTCATAGCTAACAGTAAACATGTAGATAACTTTGCAAAGTTCACTCTGGGGTTTTGGGCGGGGGGGGGGGGTTTGGTTTTTTTAATGTGTAATAGTTCTATATAAATTCCTGTTTTACTTGCTTAATGCATTGGTGATGCTTTTATCTACTTCGGGCTGCTTCTAAATGTTCTGATGTCTTCACTACATTTGTTTTCATCTTGTTCTTTTACTATTTCTCTTTTATATACCATTTTGCTTTTGCAAAGTAAGAAATGGGATATGTTTTCTCTGGTTTGATTTTTATTTGACTTCTAAATAGTACATGCCATAATCCCCCAAAATGAATGTTAAAAACCAGTTTGTAATTTGTCATAGTTAATGTATTTTGTTGTTTTACAGTAGGAAAAAATTTAATCTCTATCTTTGTGGTGTGTCACAACATTGATTTTTCAAAACAAACCCCACTGAAATCAATTGGAAGTGTTGCATATAAATCCATGCCACACTACGATTCCTTATTTATGGGTTTTAGTTAAAGGGGAAGGACGCTCGAAATCTCAGTACAACACTATCGAGGTCTTTAGGATTTTTATTTTTTCAAAGTTTCTCCCCTTTTATGATCCCATCAAAATGCCAAAACAAGATGTTTATCTAGTCATCTAAACCAGCCATGGAAAGTAGATAAATTTAACAAATTGAAGAGCTTACAGCATCATTCAAGTGATTAAATGGATCCTGCACCACCTCTTTCCTCTTCCATATCCCCACTCCACATTATTCTTATCTGCAGGATTAGATTCCCTATTACGTCTTCTGATAAGAGTTCTCATGCTTTCTGAGAGACTCACAATCCTCAGGGCACAAGGGCAAAGTACTGTGCCTGTGGGTTCACATACTATATCACATATTAAATCAAGAAGAGGATTCAGGTTGCAGTAAAGACCGAGCACAAGCAAACCTTTAAGAAGCAAGGCATGGAACTTCACTCTAAACTCTGTCTCATGTTTAGATATTGAACTGTGTGCGCTGTGGTGTGCTAAAAATACCACTTACTGGCTACAAATCAGACCCTTATCTTTGAAAACAAACCAGACCATATTTTCAGTAAAGTTAGCAGATAGAACAGTAGTAGTCTGAGATCCCAAGTGAAAATGAGATATTGAATAAAATGCTTTCTTAATGTAGTTACAAACAGGGTTTTAGTTGCGGGTTTTGGTGTTCTGGGTTTTTTTTCACTGATGAGCAGAGTTTTCCAGTTGAGCACTTGAATCTGTTGCAGCTATTTAGGTCACCCATTAGGTCCATTGCAGTCAGATAACTAAGGTCAGTCCTTAAAGATAAAAGATCTCCTGACAGCCTGGAGGTCTCAAGCTGTGACCAGGGGTCAGCTTGTAGGTGAATGGTGGATATTTAACTTCGAGAAAAGTGGATGGATATTTCCAGATTCATACAGCCTATGTTTCCTACCTCTTACAAACATAATCCCTAAAAACCAGAGAACTTTTAAGTATTTCCTGACCAAGGGCTATCAGAGGGTGGCCAATATCCACACATGAGAAACAGTTTATGCTTTCTTGTTGTATGGTTACCTATTCAAAGATATACACAGGTATCTGTATATATTTATATGCACATATGCACACACATTTCCATACCGGTTTTCAACCATATATTTTGTGTCTATATAACTTTGTGTGTATCAAATATGTGTAAGAAATAGTGCTGCTTTCTGCCATTTTGAATACCACTACATGGGGCATGTGTTCACTAACCAGTAGAGTTCTTCCTCTGAGCTCTTGATACTGTTGCAGCTATTAAGGTTTGGTGACCTTATATCACCTTCACCTATATGTTTGGGTCCATTAGTTACAAATAATGTTTTCCTTCATTTCTGTGTAAAATCTAAGACTCTACAGCATCCATGGATTTCAAACAGCAACTTGTTCTTATTTGATAATAATAGTGTGATCCAACCAATATTTCTACAGAAATATAACTCATGGCTCAGGAATAAAAGCATTTAATTTTGTTTTACAGTGATTAAGTTTCTGTGAGCTTACTGCTACTGTAACTTCAAAGGAAATGAGGGCAAGTTACCTACAGGCTAGACCAAATTAGTTCCAGTGATTTTTATGTCAACAATGAATTGGCTAATGTATTGTTTTCCATTTCAAAAGGGTAATACTAATTTTATCATGTATGGTATATCATGCCAGTATGAGTCAGGGAAATAATGTTGATTTGTATCCTTTACATGTTATGGTTTACATTACTTTTGGGGGATTCTCTTTAGAGCAAGAGTCTATTGAATTACTCCTTAAGTCAAACCAAATAATAATAATTTTCTACCAGAAGAATATTTCTTCCCACCTGAAATTTATATTCCAAGTTGTAACCTGGAGCCACATTTTGGTTTTTTGAATGTCAAATTATACAGACTTGTCAACAGAGATTTTGCAAAGTGCAACCAACCTTGAATTGTTCTATCAGAAATTTATGATTTAAAAGTATTGGGAACCTCTAGTTTTGGAACCCAACTTCATATAAATATAACTAAAGATATTCCAGGTACCACATGACTTCTTAGCATCACCAGCAGCAGCTATACAACATCTGAGGTATCAGTATTTCCCTACTTAACTGAGTTTAAGAGAACTGTTTTTGCACTCACAATGAAATGGAAACAGTGCAGGTTTTTATATAAATGTAACCTTTTAATCAAAGGATTAGCAGGCCACCAGAACTGTGAATAAGGAGGAAAGAAAATGAAAAACTTGATCAGCATTAAAGAATTTAGAAAATGAAAGCAACAGTGCTTGGAAAATTGAAAGTTCAATTTGGATAGCTGTTAAGGAAAAACGCATAATGAAGTTGGACTGTCCTGGAAATTGGATTTCAAAATTCTTTTTTTGTTGTCTCAGTTGAAGTATGGTCAATTTACTTACTAAACACTTGCTTCTTCACCTCTGTATAAGGCTAGGAAATAGAAAGATGTTTGAAAAGAAAAATAAGTAAGTAATGTACATTTGTAGGTCAGTGATCTGTTTGCACTGGATGAGAATCTAAGTAATTTTTTACTTTAATTGCTGCACAATTTGTTACTGGAAAACATCCCTGGTTCTCTAGACCTAAACTTCTACCTGTTTTGTGGGGTGAATTCCTATGAGTATATGTCTGAGTGCCTCTTTCAAAACAAAATCTTCACTTTTTGAAAGGAAATGCAATTTTAATGTTCAGAGAATATGGACTGGTGTGGTTTTGGTCATCTTATGACAAGCCTGACTTTACCAGAGAGTAGGATGGAAACGTGTAGTAGCATCCACAGTTCTAAATCTGGCCATCATAACTCATAAATGCTGTCATTCAGGGCTTCCTGGCAGCATGCTGTAATGAAAAATGTCCAAGAAGTTATAGTGGAGGAGCTTCTTCCCAAAATTCTGCAGCAGGCTATAATGGATCATTTCCAAGAGGATTTGAGATTAATAAGACTTCTCCTTTTACTCTTACACTGATGAGATGTCTCATTATGCTCAGTCTTTTCTAATACATGGGCCATACTACAAGATTTAATTTATTTATTCTGTAGGTGATTTCCATTTCCTTTCATTTAGCCTTCAGGCGAGGTAGCCTACTACACAGCAGCCCCTGCTGTTTGGAAGGGACATGAATGGACGTCTGAAACTTACTTTATTTGGCATACGAAATTGAGTCACTCAGTGCATGTCTAACGTGGCTTCATAAAAGAGAAGTAAATGATAGTAAATATTCCCACAGTTCAATAGGATTCATTTCACTGGGACTTTGAATAGTACTTTTTTATCAGAACACGATTTTCCTTTTTCTTTCCAATCATTAGCACCCCAGCTTCTAATAGGAAAAGAATTTGAATCTATACATTTGTATATTATATTGAATATACTGCATCTGGAAGTATATTTCTAACTGTTACATAGAAAGTTTAAAACATTTCAAGGCTTCACAACTTTAACAGAGTAGGATTTTTTAAATATAAGATTTTCACTATTAAAATATGAGAAAGAATTTTAAACTTTCACAAGAGCATTTTCTCTTTAATATTTGAAAAGAGACTCTTCTTGCTAAGTCCTTTAAGTATCCTAATATCTTTCAAAAAACAGTCAATGAACTGTTCAATGCATGCGTTATGTTCAGACTTCAAAAAATGCACTGCAGCAGGATGCTTTTTTTGTGAACAAAGTAGTCCTAGGACATATGTAGAACAAATCTTATTGCATCGCATTAGATTATACTGTGGGGGTTTTATATTTAATTTTGGGGGATTGGGCACTGTCCTGGAAAAGTCTGGTAACGCAAGTCCAATGCACCACTTTTATATTCAAATTGCTTTTTAAATCCCTAGATAAATACTGAAACACTTTCTACATACTAAGCTCCTTGAAATTACTGCTTTATTCAAAAGGAACAGCCTCAAAGACTCCTTCAAGTTTCATTTATTTGTCATGATTTTTCATGTTTGAATTATCCGACAACTAATACTAAGGGTTAATGGTTTTTTATAATGACAGCCTAGACATGTCCAACATGGGAATATTGGTAGGCATGATTACATATTTGCCTAACGTCATTTACCACACTGAGGAGTCTAAAGGTCAAATTTACTACATTTATTCACAATAATAATTTTTTACTTCTTAGTAGTACTAGTAAAGTTACTAGTACTTGCAGGGAGTAGAGATTTCTTCAGCACAGAGCTGGTCAGTTTTTCCCTTTCCATTTTAAAGTCACTAACACTTTGAAGTGCTCCAGATATTGCAATGTACTGATTTTAGAAAGTGATCGACCATGGTCAATTGGCCCGACTATAGTTGATACGGCATGATTAAATGGTGCCCATTTAATTCACTTGGAAAGATTCAATAGCTTTAACATTTTCCATTCTGTTGATACGATATAATCATGCTGCAAATGCATCCAACTCTTTCTGTTCATTTTTCACCCTGCCACCATATATATTAGTAGAAACAGAGAGGAAGCAGCTCAGTTCCTGATTACATTCTTTTAAATACATTTATAAACCAGTTTGGTCTATGCCCATTATGGAACTTCTGTTTGGTGCATTATGGCAATTTCTCAAAGAGTCCATAAGCTTCAGCCTCATCAAATATGAAAAATTGTACTTTTCTTTGACAAAAATACATAACTGTCTATTGACTAGGTTCATTATCTCTTTTAATGTTTCATTACATTAGTAGCTTTCTTTTCCCAAGTGGCACGTTTCTCTCCTGATGATGCTAGTTATTCTGTATCTAATTAACAAAAAGTTGTTCATCTAGTAAAAAAAGAAACAGACATGCTATTCATATTCTCCTTAGTAAACTGTCCTAAATAATTAATGCAAATAGACTTCCAGGGTTGTGAATTTTGATGAGAAGATACTCTCAAAGATGAATTATTTGTTTTAGGATATTTTCCCTGCTAATCCACAGGTTTTTGTGTTGATTCATGTAAATCTGGTTTTGTCTTATTCTGGCAGGGAGGAGGGGAGCACGAAATTTAAGTTTTTGAACAAATGAGAAGTGAGCAAGTGCCATCAAAACAATGGAAAGCTAGATTAAGTTAAAACTCCTCTGAAAAGCTGTAAGACGTTTTTGATGGAGTTTGCATGTGTAATAGAACATGGTTTTGCAGTGCTGGAAAATCTCACAGCAAGAACAGTTTCCTTACGTTACTATAATATTTGAGTTCCAACTTTATGTTTGATTAAAGGAAACAGTGCAAACACAAAATAAAGGACTGAGAGATTTACAAAAGAGATCACGTTTTCCCCCTTTTAAGCAATCTCTCTGGAGGGGTGGAGGGAAAAAGGAGTGCATTTTTGTGGGATGATGCATTCCATCCATCTTTTCATCCATATAGTTTGTGGAATTGTTCCAGCTTCCCTGGTGTTGCACAAAAGCAGACAGTAATACACTTGTGCAGCTCTGGAGTCTGAGAGGAAAATGAACCCTGCTGATGCCAGCACCCTATCAAGCAACATATCCTGCGAGCTCAACATTGCACATTCACTTCGCTTCCTTCCTGGGCATTCAGGCGCGAGTGAACTCAAAACAAATGCCATCAGCAGAGTCCAAAGTGTTCTAAAAGGCTTAATATAAATTCCTTGCCTCTGATGCTGTGATTCAATTGAACTCTGGGAATTTATACGTATATCTACTGCCATTTTTTTCCTTCTTACACTGAACATGGGGGCACAGGGTTATTTTCCATTAGCCCTTTTTTCAGTCCTCATCTCTTTTTTTGCTTGCAGGCAGGGATTGTCAGAGGAGGGTTATTTTATGCGCTTTTGAGTTTTCTTTTTAGTAAGCCAGGACACATCTCTTGGTGTCTTGTAATATCAGATGCAGTGCTAGTAGAGTAGCTGATTTTACAAGACACCTGCCTTCATATATGAGGGCAGGATCAAGCCCTCCCTTGATGACTGAGGACAGAAGTTCACTGTTTATCCATGATGCTGTATCTAACTGTGAACGAGAGCTAGAAGTTTAGTCCCTTTCATGCCACAGGCTATGTATTATATGTTAATCCCATCCTGTCAAACTACTTGAGTCCATTTTTTAATAAATTGATAACTGTTGTTTTGGAAAGTTCACACTTCAAACTTCTCTTCACAAGTCGCACATGCATCTGTATTCGGAAATGCAAATACACACAGAGTATTTTTTAACTAATACAGTTTTGCACCACATGTCAACTCTCCTGTGTCAGTGACATGTCTGCCTTTGTCACATATGTGCCTGTGTTGATGAAGTTTGTTTATGTAAAATTATTTCCATAGGAAGGCCAAAGATATGTACTGAAGGGAGGCTTTGCTTTGGAGAGGCTTTGCTTCTTAATGTATGTGCTTTCTACCGTTAACCATGTTAAGAGCAACTTCATGTATCTGTAAATAAGTGTGAAAATCTTTCAGTCATTTAGTGTCCCTGACTGGTGTTTACAGGAACAGCCAGCTGAAGCAGGGTTTGAGTCAACATATATTTGTGTTCTCTTGTTGTTTTCTAGCACAAATTAAGAATTATAAGAAAACAGGAGCACGTATTTCAAAACTTTACCTATTCCTGGGATAACTTAGCTTGAGTCAATTTTTATCCTGATGGAAGGTGGCCACTTATGGAAACCTTGGCTAGGGTGGAATGGAAAAGTAGTACTTTAGATTGAATCTAAATACATCCTCTGTCTTATGGAAGCAACATCCTTCTTTTTTTCTTTCCCTTCCCCTACCTCTTTTGAGAAATGTCATCCCCTTTACCTTGCATTCAGATTCTTCAAAGAACAAAAGGTAATCGATTTTTCTGGTTGGTGCCGTTATCTGAGATGCAGGAAATTCTATTTTTCTTTTAGGACAGAGGTAATCAAAAGTAACTGTAGTCTGTCTTTTGTAAGTTAAATTAATAAGTGATGAATAGCTGCAATAAGGAAAAAAAAATCATCTTTTCAGTTAAGGAAAATGTGAACATTTGCCTTTCCTCACTCCAAGTCACAAAATGTGAGCTACGAAAGTTGTCAGACCTAGGAGAAAGTTAGCCATTGCTTCAGTTGTAAGATTTGTATAAGTGTTGCAGAAAACATGCTTTGTTGATGTCTTTTCTAAGAAGTAAATAAGTAGAACCTTTTTCAATTGCCAAAAGGTTTAATGTGTTGAACGTTGTAAACTGCGACACTGTAACCTAGGTCGCTGTAGCTATGCAAGTGTGGGAAATAATCAAAGCTCGTGTATCCAAAACCCTTTCTCATCTGATATTTACACTGATCTCAACAGTAGTTTTGCCTGCTAGGAAATACTGAGTTAGGACTTCAGGACCTGCATTTAAGTCTACAGGCATCCAGAAAACATATGTCTTAGAGTAGTTCTTAATTTGACCGTAATTGAGTTCTGGGTCCTTTTTGGACCTAACGTCTTTCCATTCTGGAAAATTCTCTTTTCGCCCCAGCCGTAATACTCACGGTTGACAGGTGCAGCACGCAGCGGGGTTAGGAGCAGTAGCTCCCAGATCCATCATAAGCGCTCCCTCTCCTGTTCTCCAACAGAGGATGCAGCCCTCGTTGGGAAGGGCGAGGGACCAGCGCGTTGCCTCAGCAAGGGTTAGGTGGCGACGATGTAGGGCTTTTTTTCTTTGTTCCCCTCTCTCCCTCCCTTTCCTTTCTTTGAGATGAGAAAATAGGCCACCAATTTAGTGGGAACTGAGACTGGCCAGGCAGCGCTGTCAGCTTTGTGTGCTCTGTGGCTGCCCGCCATTTCCCAGACCACGGGCAGCCCTCTCTTACTGTTTTCCCTGGCTGCATAAAAAGAACATTGTGTCTCTTGGAAGCTCTGGCTCATACCCTGCCCTCTATGTGAGAAAAGGAAATGTTCCCTCTGTTCATGACTTAGCAACGGTTGGCAAAAATGATGTCATATCCATGGTAGCAGCAAGACAAAAAGAGAGAGAGAGACACTGCTTTTTTAGACAGATTTTACGCACCACACTGTTCCATGGAGGGCTGAACAAAGAACAGGCATTGTAATGCTCCGTTTAGAACAGAATACCAGCCTATTTTTTCAGGCTGGAAAGAAATGGGGATTATTTATGACTGTGTTTGAGAGTCCCATTTAGTAACACTATAGCATGGAATATATGGGATTATTTCTCTCTAGGTTTGCATCACTTTATTGTTTGCTACAGCCCCTCTATTACAGTACATGAGCTAGCATACTCTCCTTTATTCTCTTTCTTTATTGCTACTAAGTATAAGTTCATATTAAGTAAAAGAATATTGAAAATTGTGCATAAAATGTTACAGACCATCACACAACTGCAGCATTTTACTTTCATGGTCCCTCACTCTTTATTTTAATAATAAGTGTTACTAACATGTTGATATGGACTTCAGTGAATTGAGCATCAAAATGCGAGCTTTTCTTGGCCTGTAGTTTTGTCTTCGTTCAGATACGCTACACAATATCAATGCTCATGTATAATTAATAGTTTTTTGAATAAGCCTATTCAGAAAGTGTGTGTCTGTGTATGTGTTTAAGACTGAAGGGGAAAGAGGGGGAAATTTGGTATCTCCTATTATAAAGCCAATGACCCTAACATCCAGTTGAGATTTGAGCAAAGTCTAAAGCTGGTATGAATCAAATGAAGGCCCCTCCCTAGTTTTGTGGTGGGTGATGCTGTATGATCTTCAGTGGCTAGTTATTAAAACTTTGACATATTTATGATGAAAGCATACACATTTAATCTCCCACTCCATCTCCATTCTGTAGGCCTTTCCCTGGAAAGCAAGGGGTAACCTTCTTTGCTTAACAGTGAAATTTGGCAACTCATAATGAGACAGGTCCCTGGATATGTGAAGTGCCCTAGTCCTAAGCATCCTTCACTGACTTGGAACACTAAGTGCCTCCTAGCATAGATTCAATCCAGAGTGCAAACTAATTCTCTGCATGTATAAATCCCAGCCCTGAACTGAAAATAATTTTCTTTCAAATATATGTGCCAGGTTATCCTGCTTTCTTTGCTATCTTTTTGTTGTGCCTGTTCTCCTCACTTTTTGTTCCGTATAGATGATAAACATTGCTGTCACTGGAGATTCCCATACCATGTCCCCAGATGCAAGGTATCCAGGTTATTGGCAGACGTCACACATTGTGGTTGTTACTGTCATGGTCACTACTTCCTCAATAACTTTCTCTAAGAATGAGAAATACTGCAAGAGATTGTAGCTGTTTTCCAAAGGCATGCTTTTGTGAATCAAATGAAATAGGTTAATATAGCTTTAAGTTGAAATGAAAACTTCCAGCGGACTTCTTTGAAGAATGTAGTAATAATCTGCATTAGCTGCTTCTCCAGTCTGGTATTCCCTTGTTCAGCAAGGCATGGCTTTGTTTTGCAAGTGAGTCAAATATTTCTAAGACCATCCTATTTTGAGGTAGAGAAAAATTCTATTGGATCCTAAGACAGTTGTTGCTAGCCAGTCTGGTGTGGAGGTTTCTGCCTCCGCAACCTTCTATAGCATTTTGTTTACTCCTTCTGCAAAACAGAATGAACCTCTTTGGAATAAACATTGCCAGCCCTTCTTGAATCAGGTTCGATATGATTTTTACCACTGCCGCAAATTGATTTGGAACAGAATTTTATTTCTGTTTTCTGCCAAAATTTTTCTGTCATTAATCTCTACTGACTGGAAGCACCATCAAAAATACCAGTTCTGCCAGGTGTAAAGGGGCAATCTCCCAGGTACACAAGGCACTAGGAATCATCTCCGGAGACCCTCAAGCATCAGCTGCAGATTAAGTAACACTACTTTTGTGTTTGCTCTGCTTAAAATGTGAGCTTCAAAATTCAACATCACCTTTTGGGTTGGAATGGATTTAAACTGTAGCCGCAATAGCAATTCTAATAGTATAGTTATTTCTGAGATATCAGAGAGAAATTGCACAGGTGGCATACGCATCTAAAATAACCATTTGAAACTTGGTAGAGGGCTGAACATGATCGTTTATTGTAGCCATGTTAAGAATTTTTTGCTTTTCTTAAGGGGTGTCCTTTCTGACTTTTTGGTATTTTTACATTTTAGGTAAAATTGTTGCTGTCTTCATTAAAATTCTTTTGTGAATATTCTGATGGATTTATGGTAGGAGCACAAGTACATCAAGGAAAAATAAACAAAGGTTCTCAAAGTGTGTTCGGTTTGTTAATTGGCTGTGTCAATAGCAGATGGACAGTTCTCCCTGTCCACATGTCCTTATGTGCCTGGAGCTCCTTCATCTAGCTGCAAATTTAGTATCAGCCAGAAACAGAAGAGAGAATGTGCCGCTATTACAACATGAATCTTTTCTGAAGGATTCTCTGATGGCAAAAGATTAGGTTATTTCTCTCAGCTGCCAGATAACACCTGCTTATCTAGGGAAGGAGCACAAGCTTTTTGCCTGTGAATTTTCAAGACTTGTGAAAGAGTTTGGGATCCATAAACATTGTGCATGAGATGTTGCAAAAATTGGTATTTTTTAATTTGAATGAGAGGACTGAAAAGAAAATCTGAGTGATAGTAATACTCAAATATGTATTAATTTACTGTCAAAAGAGAGGGAATAACCTATTTCTAAAATTGCAGAAAGCACGTGTCCATTGCACAAAATTCCAAGTCATTTAATTTACAGAAAATTTATGATCTCCTGAAAACAAAGGTTTAATTTCAAAAATACTGGGGAAACTACACTGAAGTGAGCATAGTGGGGCTTGACCTGGATACGGTCTTGTGGATCCCAATTTTTCTAAAGGTAGGAGGTTCACTTTATTGGAGAGGCTGTAATAAAAACCAGTTACCTCAAAAAGTGAGTATGTACTCAGGGTTCTGAAAGTTGTTTCTTCACGAAGACCATCTATGTGTGTCTGCCTTTTCCATATGAGCCTTTTAATCTGAGCAACATCTGTCTGAAAGCCTGCTGGCATTTCTCTGAATCCTACCTTCTGTGCACCCAGGTGGAAATTATCTGTTTTCCTGAAAGAAACTGGGTCATGGAAGAATCCTGGCCACAGCGCCCTGCATTTGCATCCAGGGGGTCTGAATCAGCTGTCACATGCAGGTCTTATTCTGTAATCTGTGACTTCAGTGGACCTAGGTGTAGTGCCACAACTTGAAGTTGTGGCACAGGGTATTTATTCACTGATTTATTTATCCTCACGAGCATGCCTATCCTAGGCACCATGTAATAATGAAAACTGCAGCAGTAAAGGAAATAAGCCTTTCCTTAAACAAAGTCAAACATCATTAAAAGAGCCAAGATATCTTCTTATCTTTTGTAAAACCAAACCTTTCAACAACTCTTATAGCATACAATGCTCCTGAGTCCGCATGGTGGGATATCTGAGCCAGCCAACACACTAGAATGCAACTGAAATATGCCTACTGACAGTGTTGTACATTTTTTTAAGTCCACATAGCACGGGGTAGTGCCATTCAGATTTTACCGCATGTATACAGGTGCGGTCAAATGATATCGGTCTGGTGTCAGCATACTATTGTCCTGAGATATTAGATCCTGCCATCTGGCCTCTGTTAGACTTCATGAGTCCCAGCTTCCTACAGCTGTATCGTTGAACTCTGCTTCGTGTCAACTTTTGTGTCCTCCCACATAGACCTTCATATTTTTTCTTACCTCCTCTCTTGTCCCTGTATGCACACTGCCTTTCTTTTTATGTTTCCACTCCTTACTGTCAAATACAGCACCAAATCTGATGCCTATTGACTCACTCTTCCTTCTGGTCTTCTCTCCTATGATGCCCATTCCTTTTCTGATGCTGTAATAAATTCCTTGCTTATTAACATCTAAATCTTTGTTGTTTGCTTGTGATATAAGTCATTTATTTTCTTTGACTTCAGCATGATGTCTGCTTTACCTTCACATTTCCTTTCTTTCTTTTCATGCTGACTTATTATGATAGGAATGTAAACTCGGTGGGACAAGAAGCCTTTTTAAAAGCTATGAAAATGGTGTGAAGAGCTATACTACTTTAAAAATATTTTTTAGTAATCTAGTGTGCTAGAGTCTGTCAGGGAACATAGTATACTTACTATCCTCTTGACCATAATGGTTTTTCATTCCGGATTTGTTACAGAAGTTCTCCACAGTGTATTAAATTACCATGTTACTAGCATGAAATTGCATGCTAGCATGAATGTCAGCAATTTGTACTTGGTACTCTTTTTTTTATAGCTCTCAGATATAAATATTCTGAGGAACGCTGCTGGTTGTTAATTGACCATCTTACTTGGCATGCATGTTGTCACCTTCACCAGGGATGCCAAGAAAGATAATTCTCAAGGAGAATACACCGTATATTTACTTTCAAGAGTAGCCCCCGAAGCTTTAAATTCAGGAGAAAGGAAGCCAACTTACCTTGAGCTTTAACCTGCATTCACTTCTGAATTATTTTTTTAAAAGGAGATCTACAGTGTTCTATCTTCAGGTGTAGCTGTCTTTTCAGTTATTGATGCACTGTTTAGTTTGCCTTCATAGTGGCATAACTTGAAATGCCTTCAGTAATTTTTCTGTTTGTTTGCGTGATGAAACCAAGGCTTTGCTTCTTGCCAAGCATATCAAAATACCATTGCATGTAGCTCTGAGTTTAGTTAAACCTGCTAAGCAATTTGTTTCCTTGTGATTTGCTTGCTGTGTCCAGGACCTTTCAGTTATTTTTTCAAAAAGTTCACAAAATTAACAGAATTCCCTCATTTGCAGAACAGACTAATGCCCAATGTTTAATGCTTGCAATTTCAGTATTGGATGAAGTAGTTGTTTGAAATAATGTATTACCAATGCATTTTGGATTGCTGCTATCGCTTTCCCCCAGTCAGGCCAGTATTTCAAAACTGAGCTTGCCAGTATCTTTGGCACTCTACTGTCCTGGCACCTGATGTCTATACTGCTAAGTACTTGATACCTTGGCTGCACTTTTAATATCTATCAAATATTTGGTATCAAAAGAACAAATTCATGCTTTGTGGCAGTTATTCCGATAGGAGGAAGAGTAGCATTTCATGAAATCATCTAATTACAAATATTGTTAAAACAGCTGTGGTTCCTGCTGTTGAAATCACGTATAGAATCTAGGTATAGCACAAAGCCTCACATCATTCGTGAGAAATCATGTAAGCTTAAATTAAAGCCCATAAAATGTCTAGTTTTTGTTTGCGATTGATACACTATGACATTAAAGTGAGCAGATGTAAAACTGCTCATGGGAACAGTACCAGTTTCTGCCTAGATTCAGTTATTAGGTGGCTTCACGAAAAAATAGAAATTGCTCTGGGAGACAGAGGTTGCTATTTTTATGAAGTAAACGTTTCAGCCTTGGCATTCAGAGACTCAGCTCTGTGGGAAGCCAAATTCTGTAAATTTAATATCTGGAATAAGAGAAAAGCTCAAGGATTGTTGCCAGGTGTGTTCAACTAGCATGGCTCTGAAGTCCTTCAGCGAGTTTGATATCACATGAGCACATGTTCTGTTGTATTGTATCCAGAAATGAAAAGCTATTGTAAGTGATGCCTACATTCTTGCTGAAATTCTCAGCCAGCACTAGACAGCTGTCATTCTGGTTTTGTATCTATTATTGTTCTGTCCAAGTTATTCTAGAATAAATAGTTAAAATATTAAATGACATAAATTTATGCTGTTATAAGGTGTTTTAAGAGAGGTTCCTCCTGAGCTGTCTAGTTGATGCTACTTATTTTCAGTAAGAAATACTTAGCTAAGTAAAATAAATAATTTTAGACAGAGAAAACCGTCCTTTATTTTCTTGAACAGGAGGATACGTTACACTTCGAGATCCTCTGCAGCTCTCCATTTTTACACAGTTAGCTACAATATTGTTTCTGCTAACCATTCACGCAGTGCAGAAGAGGTTTATTTGTTTCTCTTCACAATTCGTTTGTGCTCATAGTTCTTCTGCTTCACTTTACGAGGTATTAGGTGCAGGTTGTATGTATATTATGTATGTATACTCTATGTACTTCTGTATTTGCTTTCCCCACATGATCAGTAGAGACTTGGCAGCACTATAATGCTACTATTCTGCAATACAATATGCTGCTATCAGTCTTTAACACATCTTGGCTTATATTCATTATTCCTGGGACAGGGTGAGTAGGGTAGGGAGTTCCTGTGATAAATGTGATACTTGCATGTACTTCAAAGTGATCTGTAGACATTCAGCAAGGTGGAGTCATGCCTACATTGAGGATACAGGGATACCTTTTTGTCCTATAAAGTTTGGATCCTTGTAATTTTCCTCCAGGAATTCTTAACATATTCCATTTTCTCTCTACCACAATGTATGCAGAATTGCATATTTGAACATGTTTCTTGTGACTTCATTTGTTGGAGAAGAGCAAAAAGAAGGAAAATTTTATGGAATGAAAATGTTTGACTGTGAAAGGAGATTCCTTTATGCGGACGAAAATTCAAATCATTTAGTCTGCATTAATTAATGTAAAGATATTTTAATCTCCCTTTATGAAAGCAGTCCCATCTATAGGGTATGACATGAGTAAAAATATACTGCATGGATGCTATAAATATGGTGATATAGCTTTATCTATAATCAGTCAGTGGATACCATTCTATTTACTAAAGTAGAATAAGACTAGGATTAACATTAGAGACTGGCAATATCTGTCTTTTGTCAAAAAGGATAGATTAGATGAACTGATAGATCAGCACAGCAATTCTATATTTTTGATTTGTTGGATTCTTGTATCACTCTCTGTTAGCAAACAAGAGAGTGTAAAAAAGAAGCTAGAAGCACATTGCCCTTCTTAGGTTCTTCACTTTATTTATATGCTTATGAGTCTATCCATATCTAGGATACATCACAAATGGAATTGGTTTTGGTTTATTATGCTATGTAAGTTCAGTTGTTAAGGCAAGTTAAGTCAAAAACTAGACTCAGTTGCATTGCCGTAATGACTTTACAGCACATAATTTTTAAGTATTTTTTCCTAATTGTATCTCTCCCCATAGCCACCAGAAAGAATTCTGCCAAAGATGTCAGGTTTGGTGCAATTCATATCTGCCTTGTGGCTGAACACAAATTGCTGCTTTCTTTCACAGCCACAGTTCCTGCATTTTGAAGTAACAGTAGGGGAAATACCTACATTTTTGCCTCACACTTCACAGAAACAGAGATCTGTGTTCCTTTATCCCAGATAAACACTTGAGTAACAAGTATGAGGAAGCTCCAAGTACCTAGTAGACAGGATCCAATGGTGAGAGATAAATAAGCCACAGGTGTAGGCTTATTTCTACCTATTAATAGCTAATAAGTAATAGTATCTTTTCCCAGGTGCATTTTCTACCTATTTTGTGTACTTGTATGGCTTCAATTACTGCTCTCAAAATAGACTTATAAAGAAGGGAACTATTAATATTCCCATTTTACTCATGGGGAACTGAAGCAACCAGTCTTTGGCTTGCCCAAGGTCACATAGGAAGCTGATGGCTGAGTAGATGTCCCAAGGAGTATTTTTGTAATTCCCAAATCTGAAATCACCATTTTATGGCCCCTGAATTATTTACTTCCCGTTGGAAATAATTATCACAGAGAACTTACGCATTTCCAAGAATGCTACCAGGTAGAATACAAGCTCATTTAAGTCTTTCTTTAAAACCAGCTAACCCTATTTTATGTGTTAAATTTATGTATATATTATGCACTGGCCTTTGTTATTTCCATCTATTGTGTGTGAAGTATACCCACAAAAAAGAAATAATGAGTACATATATATCATCAAAGAGAGATAAAGCATAGCCAGACTTAGAAAAAATGTCTGAGTGGGAAATTACAATGTTTCAACAGCAGCAGCCCAAACAAGCACAATTCCAAGGGAAAAGTGTCTTTCATCTCTAACACTAACATTGCAGACTCTTTGCTGAAGTGTCTTGGTAGTGATAGATGAAAATGTAGTTCTGTTACTGAGTGAACAACAATTTTACCACACAAATTACTAGTGAATGTTTCTCTGATATATCAGGTAACAAAGAGTGTGAAATATACATGTTCAAAGTTTTTCTATCTACTAATTTTTTTTTGTTACACAAGTAAAGATTTAAGTTGAATTATACAACTAATCAGGTCTTATGTTTTCTAATTTACAGTACATTAGATTTGATTTGAGGAAGTGTTTAAGGGATAGCAAAATTATTTAACATGTATAACACATTCGATGTCCTCTATTTCTCTGTCTCCTAATGCAAGTACAAGTGAGAAACTGCTACATGGATAATTATTTACGTGCATGTGGTGTGCTGTAAAGATACTTTATGTGCCAGACAAAGACGTGTTGCACATCAGCACAACACAGAGCATGGTAAGAATAAAAAGAGTGTGAATTCATGACTATACTACAAAATAGAAAAATTTTGGGATTGAAAATTAGTGCCATAGCTAAGATTGTGGCCAGGAGAGAATGCAAGGCCTTGCATGTATGAAATTCAACAGATATTTACAAGACTAGAGGACAAAAAAACTCTCCGGTAAGGTATGGCCAAGGAACGTCAGAGGTCTTTCTTGCCTTTGCTGTTAAGGCTTTGGGAATCTTATTGTGAACAATGAATTTCTTACGTTAATGAAATTATTATTGTTCAAAGCATGATATTTGGAAACACCATTTTAATGTATTTGTTACAAAGAATATGTGAAAATAACAATTCTTTTGTAGAACATTAGTTAGCCACCCGTATGTCCGTATGCCTGAATGAGATTATAAATTTAGGAAAGTGTATACCTCTCTTCTGACTTAGAAAAAAAGTTTCATGAACTCCTAGGGGATCGCTTACTCTCATTTACCATTGTGGAACTGGACCAGCTTTGTCTCAGTATGCTATTATCTACCAGTAATTGTAACAGCAGCAAGCTATTCAAACCCGATTCACATTGTGTGCCTGATGACTGTGCTGACTTACTGAACTCTTAGCACCTTTAGCTGAGCAGTTGACACTGGCTGATGGTTGCTAGCCATTTCATCAGACTTTGTTGTCTGTGTGGCTTAGTAATTCAGTGGAAATTAGCAGTAGGGATAAAACATGGTAAAATTTGAAGAATTTCAGGTTTACTTTTTCTTCCATGAATTGCAGGACATCACCTGAGCCATGATCAGTGCCCTGTATATGCTCTTAGCCCAGAGCAGTGAAGACACTTCGCTTAACCTTTTCTTGTGTGTGCAACACTGGTCTGCCGAGATTGGATGGGCAAACAGTTTTCACAGCTCAGCTCTCACAGCTGATGGTAGTGTGTCTCGATGTACTCACTTTGTGATATATATGAAGCCTTATAGAGTAAAGGACATTTACAGTGCCAAACAGTAAATAAATATGGAAATATAAGAGGTTGTGAAAGTTTTGGGGTAATTTTTCATTTCATGGTGGTCTATGCAGGTGCTCACATCATAACACATGTTTTTCTGGTTGCCAGTTCAGGAAAGCTGATGTAAACTGAAAGAGGTGTAACGCATTGTGAGGGTGAAAGAAGAATGGGAGAGAAGCCAAAAGAGTTTGGTCCCTTTAACCTAGAAAAATGAAGATCTGAGAGGGGAAGCAACTGCTGCCTGGAACTATTGCGGAGATGATAAATATTAGAGCATGAGAAGAGCTAAAGAGCTATGTTCACATAAAACCAAATGGGTATAAACTGTCCAAAGAGCAGTTTAAGATGGAAAATATAACTTTTCTAACCAATGAAAGCTGCTGTTCTGGAAGAAGTTTTGTGGATGTTAACAGCCTTAACACTTTTATGATAGAGCCTGATAAATTTCAGATAGGGATTGTAAGAAGTAGCTGCCTATAGAAGTAAATAACCATACTTGGTGACTTTGGAAGTGCATTTCTGTTATATGGTTTAACTTTTGGTTTTATTTATATTTATTTTTCTAGTTTCTGGGGTTTTTCTTGAAGTCAAAACATACAGGGAAAAGAGATAAGGTTGTATGGAAGCCAATCCTGAGATTTGTGAATTCTGTTTTAGAAGGGGGACAGCAGTAGGTTCTCCTGTATGTTTCGGGTTTACTGGAGGTTATTTTTAAAGCTTTTTTTCTCTGTTGATAAATAAGGTTCCTCCTTTAAATAAAACAATATATCAACATAAATAAACAAAATATGCAATATAATTAAAATATTAATAGGCTGGTACCAAACGAATACAGTATTCAACCATTTTTATATCCTGTATTTGATCAAGCTAATGATATTTTCTCTGTTAAAAATAGTAGTGAAGATGGGATAAAGCCAAAATATTTGGATCTGACTATTCAGAATGTAGGAAAAATTTGGTCCAAGATCTGAACTTTGTGCCTCCAGTTCATTTTTAGATAGCAGTTCTTAAGAGCTACTATGCTCCAGAAGTCCAAGTTTTTGTACTGATAAATATCATATTATTCTGGTGAATTTAACCATTTTCAATTGCTGTGCAAAGAAATTTGTTTTCCAACATAAATCTTCAAATGAGAATAAAATTTTCTCAAATCACTGCTTTAATGCAACTATGCTATTTTATATCGGGGAGGATCAACCTATTACATCTATTTAGTTCATACTGTAAAACTATTAGATCAAAATTCTCCTTTCATTTACACTCATACAACCACACTGAATTAGTAACTAAGCAGAGTAATATTTAGAGTGGTGCTCAGGGACTTCGTTGCATAAATCCCATTAATGTTACTTCCTAGGCATAGTGCTGAAAACGTACCCTTAAGTGTCTGGCAGACCAGAGATTCTTATAAAAACTTATAAGCCAATTTCATTTTTAAATAGTGGTCTAACACAGTGCAAATGCAAAGTTATTAAATATTAATGTTTTAAGAAATCAGTCTCAGGCTTTTCATCTAAAAAATAATTGTTGCTAATACATCTTCCATTCATTTAGGAATACTCTCTACCTGTCATTTCAGGTGGCTAGTTTTTATCTGCCTAAGCTTATCTTTTCTGTTGACTTAACATATCTGTTACAATTCTTTTCTCAGAACTTTTTTTCTTTCTTCATTACTTTTGAAAACACAGAGAAAATCTTCCAAAAATGCCATGTCTAATTTTTTATTCATCTTAAGCTATATTAATAATAAACCTTTGATTGTTAGTATTATTGCGAAGTATTTCTTTTTGATTTCCAAGTTAAACACATTTTTGAGAAATGGACAGTGTGTCAGAAGATATCCCCTTTTTTGTGATTTTAGTCAAATGGTAATTATTCATTGTACTTCAGAGCACGTTAACCCAACAGATACGTAGCAGTAACACGGCTCAAAACTTAGGTAAGGAAACCTAATAACTACCACAGTCATTGTATATTTGCTGAAAAAAAGCAGATCTTACTGATTTAAATTGAGAACTTCCATGGAAGAAACCGCAAGTAAATGATACTGTGCAACAAAAAGAGAGTTATAAATTCAGCTTGCAGCTGCAGGAGCGTAATTGCATTGAAGTTTAGAAAGTGCAGGTAGAAAGGTTTTTAAAAGAGAAACAGAACTCTAAGTTTTGTTCAGACAGGTTGAGTATAGTGTTACAGTTTATCCTAAATGAGCTTTTTCAATGCTAAATCTGATTCAGCCCTAGCATACACTACCTTAAAAATTATGTGAATGCTGTTTGGTCACGCTTAAAATCTAGTGTGCACCATAACTTCAATGGTACAGTGAACCAGTTTAGCAGTGGTTTATCAAATATGTGAGACCAGGGTGTCAAAGCCTGCTGCTGGCCTACACCCCAAAACGCCGCAGAAGAGGCAGGTGGCCCCACAGGAGCAGTGCCTGGGGGAGAGCGGCCACCCCCTGGCCTGCAGCTGGGCTTCCCCCAGCATCTCACTGCTGCTGTGGCAGCGCTTCCCCGAGGGCCTCCCGCTCCGGGGGAGAGCTTCATTTTGAGCAAGAAGCATGTTTTAAGCAGGTGGCTACTGGCTTCTCTTCAAAAATACTGGCTTTTCTTCTTTTCTCCCTCAAGTCCCTATAATTTCCATGCTCAAGAATACTTTGGGGAAAGGAGGCAGTATTTCTCCATACCACAGGCTGTGTCTTGAGGCTGACACTCCTGACAGAAGTGGCTTGACAAGCCTGTAAATAAACAAAGACTTCCTGGTGCATCTGGGTCTCCTGCCAAGACTCCCCATCCAAGCATTTTGAATCTGTTTTTCGAAGCGAGAGATTCCCAAGAAGATTAACCAGATTCTGCTAGACAAGTGTTACAATACATTTCTGCTCTTGTTCTGGTTCATTTTCTAATGTAAAGTTTGTTTGCAAGTTTTCTGATATCCTCCACTTATCAAAACAACAAAAATGTTTTTCTTCTTTTTTGACATGATTCTTTTGGAGTGATGTCAGGTGTTACAGCCGGACCCCCTTACTGCACAGCTTTGCTTGAAAGGAACTAGCTGAGAAGCTTTGCAGACTCTTAATGTTGATACACAATAGGTTTTAGAGAACAATTTTGAAGGGAGAAGGAAGCTAACGTGCTAAAAAGTTTCAGAAAGGAGAAACCAGAAAACTCAAGGAACCGAAGGCCTGTCATTTTGCTTTCAGACTCGAGTAATGAAGAGGTACAGAAGGATAATGTTAAAAAGAACTAAAAATGAACTGTGGAAAAGATGTGTTTTAAAACTAATCTTTATAACTGTCATGCGATTACAAGTTCTGTTAGAAAATGAATAACGTTGAAATAACAGGCCTCTGAAAGCTTTTTATCACAGTTTAGTAAGGCAACAGATCTTAATGCGCTAGAAGAGCACAAAGTACATGGCATGGCTTTTGTTATGTGAAAGATCTCAAATGTCAAATGAGGAATCATAGTTAAGCTGCTAGATTGTAATAGAAACATGAGGTATAAGAGAAATATATTCTTGGTTGTATTTAACTTTTGTGAAACAAGCAGTTGCAGAAGAAATAAAGATTGAGTAACTGTAAATAACGGAGAGAAAACATCAGTGATACAGAACAATCTGGCTAAAAGTTGACAAATTCGGAAAAGGAAAAGTGAGCATTTCATTAGGGAAATATATCTGGAAAAAGGAACATGAATCGTATTTACAGAAAAAAGGAATCCATTCCTCAAAAGCATTTAGTCTGAAAAAGATTCAACAGGTCACATTAAATAATCAATCTGACACTGATCTCAGTGCAACGCCATGGCATATAGAGCTAAAGTGATCCTGTATAATCAGGTGAATATCACATAAAGAAAAAGAATGCCATTACTCCCATTTTTGGCAGTGCGGTGAGAGCTTCTGCAATGCTTCTGCAGAGAGCTTCTGCAGTTCTGAGTTCCGTGCTTGAAGAAGTTGTATACTGTGGAGGGTTCAGTAAAAAGAGTCCCATAAATCACAACAGGAGGGAAAATAGATGTCACAGGAAAATAGTTTCAGGGAGTACAAAGGAATAAGTGGCCAGGTCTTCTTAGTTTAATAGTGAAAATCTTAAAGCATGACCTAATGAGAACTGTTACATCTCTGGGAGACAGAATTTTGATAGTAGCAGGTTTTGGCTCAGTCAGGCAGTGGTGTTGAAAACAAGCAAATACAGTATTTTTAACAGTGAAGGCAGTTAAACATTGGATCAAGTTATCAAAGATTGTGATGGGTTCTTCATCACAGGCGTCTTTAAAATAAAAGCTACATATTTTCCTAAAGGATAAAATTGTGTTTGACTTGAAAAGGAGTCAGTTGAGGAAAGTTTTTCAGAAGGTATAACAAACCACATGTACACAGAGGTTCCTTCTCATTTTCAAATACATCAATCAGTTAAACATAATAATCTCTAAGTATTGCAAATTGCTAGAATCGTGATCTATTTCATTGGCTTTCTACAAGAAGCATATTTATAACCCCATAATTTTGAAAGATTATGCACAAAGTTCTAAAATGCTTTTGCTCTTTTTTCTTCTTGAAAGAAATAGTGTTTTCTGTTCTCACTTTCCAGTTAAGCATGGAGAGGTGAAATGACTTGCCCATGAAGTACAGCTCTCCTTATTCCCAGGCCAGTTTCCTGTCCACAGCTGTGTCCCAGCACCCTGATTCAAAAGGATCACAGTTCATGCTATTTTTGTAGAAAGTCATATCCCTCAAAGGAGTCAGTCATTTACGTATTTTCACCCAGCATATTTCATTTAAGAGGAATTATTTGTATGGAAGTTGTATACACATTTGGGAGTTAAGTTGCATAAAGACATGCTATTTTATGCAATATGTGGCAGAAAATCATGGACAAGATTAACAAGTGAAACTCTGCTTTGTTTTCCTTTTGTTTTCTTCCCCGTTGAAATAAAAAAAGAAACATAAAGAGGTAAAATATATTGGCCACTTCAAGAAACGAGTGTAATTGATGGAAACTAAAGGAAAAAATGTTTCTAAATTGGCCAAGCATTTATCCCTGCATGCTATTGAAGGGTGTAGTAGTTTAGCTCACGCGAATAAATCTCCTGTGTACAAGGAAAATTGCATGATCACTCTATCTTATTTTAGCAATACTGTTAGACAGTCACACTTATTTCTTGTTTGATGGGTTCTGTGCCTATCCCTTTATTAGCCTTTTTAATTTCTTCATGTCATTGCCAAACTACTAGCTTTATGCAGTACTGCTCATGCAATCCTCCAACTTTCCATGCAGAACTGTTGGAAGATGCTGGCAGTCTTTCACTGTGCTTTTGTCCTTTCGTAAAGTAAACTGCACAATTTGTGGAAACAGTATTTACCTGCCAAGGACTCTTTATTGATCCCACTCAGTGCTTGCTACCTTTGGCACAAGTGGTAATCATACAGACTAAAATAGCACTCCTGAAGCAGTTCCTCACTCTTTATAACCCCCAAAGTAGTACTTGCACAAAAGCAAAACCACTGCCTGTTAATCAATTTGCTCCTTAATATATTTCTCACCTGACAGGCATAAGTTTATCAAATTTCTCTGAACTTTCTTGGTTTCAAAGAAATAGAAATTTAGTCTATCCAGACATCAATTTCTAAATTCTCTGGTTACTTATTTTAAAGTGGCGTTTAGATGTACCCAACTTTGATTAGTAATATTTTAGAAGACACTTCAAAATGTCCCAAGGCAAAAATGTATTTATACTAACTGAGAAGAAAAGCAAGCAGAAATTTTTTTCTTGCAGAGTGTTTTATGTTATTCCATGCTGTACAAAAGCTACCAACCTTGCATTTTCACTGGATGCTTCAAGTGAGTTATCTGCCATAACAAAAGATTTTTTTCTTTTATGAAACCCTTTCATTTTTCATTATATATATATATACACACACAAAGTAATGTGGGATAAATGATTGAGGAGACAAAATAAAAACTAAGCATTCTGTGATCTTTAGAATCTTAACTATTCTGAGGTTTGGGCTATAGTCTCACTCTACAGGCAGACTTTGGCATTTCTTGAGTTAAACAGAAGGATAAGCCTTACCTCTTCAAAAGTACTCTGTTTATGGAATCTCTCCCTTTCTACTACCATCTCAAAGCTTGGGCCATGCTTGTGTTGTCATTGAAGTTCCCATTTTCTCACATTTTTCCTCACCATTACTCCTTTTGTCTTTATTATTAGCACACAGCAATATTTCTTCTCTAACTTAATATCTTTCAAATAAAGCCTGTTGTTTTGTTCCCTTATGAGCCAGTCTATTAATTTCTCCATTCTCTCTCATAAGGAATGTACTTAGTAGTCCTAGCTGGAAAAGGCATACTATCCTGCTTTGTACCAAAGAGTTCCTGGAAAGATACTTAGCTGCTAAAGAAGGCAAAAACTGATATGATAAATTACGGACAAGGCTTTTTCCAGCCTGTATAAACTTACACTTTACAGAAAATAGTATTTCAATATATTTTTTAAAATATACTTCTTATTTCTGTATATTAATCTCTGTGAGACTCAAAGAAACCACCAATGCATTCATATTGGCCAGGTTCTCGTATGTTTAGCTGGTTAGATTGTCATTTCAGACGTGAAACTGTAACCACAGTGCTAGAAATGGAACCGTATTTCTAACCAAGGTGTTTTAGAGGATTTTGTTGGAGTTTATGTAATTATCCTTAACCCTGTAGATAACACTGTGGTTTGAACAGTAAAAAAAAGAGTGGGGGGGAAGAGCAAACTTTGCAGGCACATAGACCCTACAATGGAAAACTGTATTTCAGTTTGAAAATGACAGACATTCACGTAATTATAATTATTGTCCCTAGCTGATATTTAATTAAAATGTATATGCAATTTGAATTAAAATGCCTAGTCAATTTAAAGGTCATGTCAAATTGAGGGTTTTATAGATAATGGACTCCTGAAATATGTTTTAAAGTAATTGTTACTGATGTGACTGATTAGAGGAGAAAAGAATGATGTATGCTGAATCTACCATTCACATATGTATATGTTTGGACTCGTTCTAGGTTTCAGAGAGATGTAAGTGTACCAAAGGTGTAGACCAAATAGTGCCACGTATCACAAAAGGGCCTTTTTCTGTAACAAAATTCTTGGCATGTAGGCAGCTTTCTGTCTACAACTTCTATGTAAATGCCAAGTAAATTGTTAAAGTGAGTTAAATGTCGGTAGAGTGTCCAGCATAAAATCCCTGCTTTCCAGTGTTCCTGATAGCCTACTGTATGGTCCTTGGTATCTCTATGGCTTACTGTACACAAAAGCAATTATTTTACTGAACCCACGAATCCTAATCAAGTTGGTCTTTATGAAAGAAATCAGACCTGGCCTCTATGGGGAGAGTTTTGTACAGAGTAGAACAGCTCTCCCTGCCTACTCGTATTAGTTCTTAGTCTTTTCCACTCCCCATAGGAAACCCAGATCACACTTTATCATGCTAAATACCATGTGAAACATTATTGGTGGCATTGCTACTAATTATGAAATGCTCTAGTCTATTAATTCTGAATTCTCTGGCTTCTGGGAGATCCTAGCTTGCTTCCTTTTTTCCTTGTCATGGTGGGATTTTCAAAGCTATCTACATGTGTAAGGTATGTGGCTACCACTGGCTGTTAATAGGAAT
>WAAD01036066.1:0-13519 GCA_013389945.1 Fregata magnificens | reverse complement strand
GACTCCTTGATGAACTGTTCTCCCTTATCTGCATCAGTATCTGCTGTACACCTGATTGAAACCTTTTTAGTGTTTCTATTTTCTATCTTTCTTCACACACATCTACAGTGTGAAGTCTTTTGTGTCTTCATCAGTTTTTGGAGAGGAAAAGCAGAGTACATCCTATACCACCCTTCCATAGGATGTACACGAAATGGCCAAGAGATGACTGATCTCTTTATCTGACCATTATGAGTATAATTCAGTCTGATTTGGTAACACACTTTCTCCAGCTTTATCAAACATATGCATGGATCAGTAGGTCCTAGAAGTACATAATCACTTAATAATACATTGAATAATACATTGATCAGTTTAGTAAGGCTTTCTAGCGTTATCTCATTAATATTAATTGTTCTGAATTGTTCTCTTTCTCATTCTTTCTCCTTCTATGTCTTTTTCTCTCTCTTGAAAAATAATCTAAGGGAATTAAATGAAAGTGGAATTCAGTAGATAATCCTCAATCTGTTGCAGCAGGCAGATTTCTGTTTAGATCTAAAGATATCTTACTACAGATTAACAAAAGCTTCATATGACCAGAACATGCTATTTGTGTTGTTACACAATATAACATTGAATCACCATTGAAGGAAAACATTCATTGTCTTATATCATCCACTGTTTTCCAGGGAATTCTATGAGAAGGTTATTTTGGGTATGCATGAGATCCTCTTTAAGATGCATTTCTCATCAATGTATAGAACCATAGGTATTTTTCTGTAGAACATGGAGCATTCAAAAAACTTAAGACGATAAATAGCTCAGAAAAAAGCTAGCCTTTCATCTCAAGGGTTCACACCAAAGTCCAAGATGACATTCAGTAAAAAATACAATTTCATACATGATTACCTGCATCATTTGGAAAGAGCTAATGCAAGCATAAAAAGTAGATATCTTCTTCTCATTCCGTTCCTTCAAAATGCTCATTATTATCCTTAATTTCTTTTAAATAGGGTTTTTTTTTCCATATATTGATGTTTTATTTCTGGTAATAATCTGTATATCTTGACTTAGGTTTTGTAAAAATGCTATTTCTTTAACGTTTTGCTGTCTGTCTGTGAACAGATGAAAGTTCTGTCTTGTAAGAGTAATATTTAGTTTCATAAACAATGGCCAGATTTCACAGCTAGGCCTACACATTGTGTGGTACTTTACTGAATGTGTGTGAAAATGTCCTTCCACTAAATCTGAAAAAATAGAACTGATCCTGGAGATAAGAAAATCTGACTTACACATTAGTGATTTTCTTCCTTAATGATAATAATTTGTTGCATTGAGATTCTTGTATAAATTACTGAAGTTCTATTATGTGCTATCACTTTGCAGTAATTGTAATGATTACTTGGGTCACATCAGCTATATATTGTGCCATGTATTTTGCATCTGGCAGATGCCAATAGCAGAAGCTAAGACCAAAAGGTCAGGGCAAGAATACAACGATGTTTCCCTGGTAAAATCTCTCTGCTTCCAGAAACATGCAGCTAGAGATTTCCTGTAATGACATGTTACCACTGAGTTTAATGGACTTTGAAGTATTTTTCTTCTCTTTGAATCTATATAAAGCTTTGGGCTCTGCATTACCTCACTGATTAGAAACAAAACCAGTTTCATAAGTTTTCAGGCAGCCAGCGATATTTTCATTGGGTGCTCCATGCCCTTTATATAAGAGAAAACAAGCAATGCTTCTGTAGTCAACTTTTTCCATGGTGCTTAGGACATCACATGAAAATGCATTATGCAGCTGAGACAGTCATTTACATGGAAAGGTGTTTGCTACATTTCTCGTCTGCCTATGCAGTTGCTGATGGTTTTCAGCAGCATTAAAACCTCCTTTTTTGACAGTGGTTGTGTTAAAAATATTACCCAGTTATATAAATAAGAGGATATCACTGTGTGTCAGACTGAATACCCAATATTCAGTCTGACGAGACTTGCATATTAATTTCCTGTCACAACTATACAGATACCCCAGAATCACAGTAGATGTAATCCTCACTGTTCTCTCAATAGCTTTCTTCAAGCTACCACCTTCACCCCTCTTTTACCTCAGTTTGTCTCAGCCAGTTGGCAGGTGCTGGGACTTGTGAAAATATGTACCCACTATCTCCCCCTTCCCACTCTTTTTTCATATGGATGAAAAAAAAAAAATAGTTTTTTGTAAATTTCTCACATTGAAGGAGATGATTACACATTCTGATAGAAATGAATTTCTAACCACTTCAAATAACAAGTTTAAGAGCAAGTAATATTATTTTCTTGTTTCCAAAGACAAAATTAAATGCTGTTTTCTCCACCTTCTGGCTTAGTGCAAAGCTGAATTTCTTCTTAATTGGAAGAATCAAACAAGCACATTACTTCCGGACATCACAAATAGAAGACTGGACCCAATTCAAACAACAGCAAAGCTCCTACTTACTCCATCTGAGCTCTTCTGAGCTCACCTAAATAAAATGCCTGTAACGACAATATGCCTCTGTAGGTGTACACACCAGGTGAATTCAGACTCTCACGGTACGCTTTTTATTAGCATCATGATAATTTGGGCCATAACCCAGTATCAAAAGGAAGCATGCAATGAATGTTAAGTTTTAAGGCATCAGAAGTCACTCATCATATTGAGCCTAAAGTCTAAAAAAATCAGTGCATTTAGAATGAACACTTTATGCTGTTCCTTTCTCTTCTCTCCTTCAGCTAAAGTGGCTCTTCACCCTCTTTTTTGTGCTTTGGATATATTCACGAGGGGCAATTGTAGTCGCTAATTTCATTAGTGCTCAACAAGTTTGGTTTTAGTCTCATTCTATGAAATAGGCTCCCCCTTACCTAATAATAATTATAGTTCCCTGACTATGGTGATGGACTTCTTTTTCTGCAATTTATGGTTCTTTCCTGGTACTTCCTGCAGTCTTTTTATTCATCATAAAATGAATGTATCTTGTTCTAAGTAAACAGCATCCACCTTTGAGCCCAGTAGCATACATCTACTTCCAGTGAAGTTACCTGGATGTCTATTTCTATCATCAGTTGTCCTATCTTTTCTAAAAAGAGATAAATAAACATGTCTCTCTCTCTTTTACTGCCACAAAGTCCCCCTAGTTCTTGTTCAGAACTTCCATTCACAGAAAGCAATCTCTGTCTTGAATGGAGAAATTCCTTTATGTCCAGAGGGCCGGGACAAGACCTACGTGCTACTTAAGATCAATTTACATTACAGTCTGCGGGCAGTGGAGTGCAAAGTTGAAGCTGATCTTCTACACAGAATGATACAACGGATACAAAGAAGGAACGAAGAAAAAAAGTGTTTAGAGGTATTGTAAATCAGTTAGCTGGAATGTAGGTTGAGAGCTTTCTGCAAAAAGTAAAAGCATTACGCAGCATAAGAAACACTTCTTCAGGATTCTTACTGAGTTATAATTTAACTTTGGGTTATTTCCCAGTTCTTACTTATGAACACATAACTACCTGGATTTATGCTGTATAGGTCCCGGCTTTTCCCTCAGCAACAGACTGACTTCAGTGGGTCAGGGATTAACGAGAGGATAAAACTAGGCCCATCATGTGAGGAGATCCCTAAAACTGCTGAGATTTTCAGCATTAGGTATGGGATAGGTTTTGATTTCTTAGTAGACATAACTGGGAAAATGGGCAATCAGACCTTACCATCTGTGTTAAAGGGAATTTATATTGCAATAAATGTCCATAAAAAAAGTACAACACTAGATAGGCTATGAAGCATGAAAATTAAAAAAACCTTCAGTTCTAACATCTCTATGTCAATCGTTTTTTAATGTATATATTTTCTAAGCCCAAATTCATTTTAAGCAAGCCCCTAGCTAGCATTGCCATTTTCACATAATCTACCTCTTTTTCTGTATAAGACTGTGAGTGGGGCTGCAGGTACAATAGTTTGTAAAGCAGCAGTTTGGACTGTACCAATGAAGCAAAGAACCGCAGTGCACTCTAGTTATTCTGTTGAATGTTTAAAAAAAAATCAAATTGTCACCCTAATGGAATCTTTGTATCTAGGAATATATAGAACTTTTGTAGCTAGAGTGGCTGAACATAGCAAGGGAAGGGCTACAGGGTACTGGGCTAGCTTCAGATGAACTAGTGCATCTCCACGTTGCAGGACAGTGCCAGTCAGAGGTATTGACCTTAAAACTGCCTCTGCTTTGGAGCTTATTTGAATGTATCTTTACAAGGTACTGTGCTGATCAGTACAAATATACTCTAAGCAGGCATAAGAGGCAAGCATATGAAAAAGAAATCAACCTTCCTATAAGCATGTGCATCTGTTATTGCTCACCTGTGTCTAATGCTTTATCTAATCCTTTAATAATTCATGCTTTCAATTCACCATTCAGTTCTTTGTTGGAGAAAGTGGTAGTCATTACTTAAGTATATAAGAATTTAATTGTACTGAGACTGAGACATTTGCTTCTTTTCCCTTCATCTGTTCACTCCTATCAGAGTCTTCTTCCCTTTTAAATTTTTGTGCAACCGTTACAGGATTTATTGACATATGCCAACAGAGCAAATGTAGCATAAAGAGGAAAACAATGCGACCACAATCCAACTCAACAAGATATTTTTTCCAGATGAGCACTAATCAAGAACAGTTTAAACTTAAGACCCAAAAGCATGATTTGGATGGCTGTGAAGAAGACATATAATATGAATCATATGGGGAATACTACATTAAAAGAGTAGTTTCATTTCCTAAGCTATTTTTACTGTAGTTAGTTTCTATAGGTTTTTATTAACAAGTTTCACTACTCAGATTTTCAAGGATTCAAATTTTCTGAAAGACTTTCTAACATGACTTTGCATATTCATTAGAGTATTTTGGCATACGTGATTTTTGGCATGCAGGTTATGGTTAGGTGGTATAGTCACTAAAGCAGAAGTTTAGTAAAGGGCTTAATCCACATCTCCAAATCATTATATACTTGCAAGTAAGGAAATAGTGTCCGTAATCTTTTTTGCCCCATCAAGTTATTAATAATGAGGTAGTGACAATTTTACTTAATTGTTCAAATCTACTTTAGATCAGTGGTTTTGGTAGGGTTTTTTTTTTACAGTAATAGTTGTTCCAGGTTTGTGTCCCAGCATTACAGCTGATAGCAGCCAGGAATGCAGCACAGCTATGAAAAACTCAGACAGTCTCACCCTCCTTGCTACCCCTGAAATGTTCAAGTAGAGTGCAGGTACTGTGTGTATGCAGCCTCAGCTCTGCTGAGACAAACACTGTAGTATATAGGCCAGTCAGCACTAAATATTCAATTTCATAGTATCATAGACAAGGATAAAGTCATCATTTAACAGCACCTAGATTCACATCTTCCGTCATGACACTTATTTGAAAGGGACCATTCCTTGTTAGTTGAGAAATTGTCTCTTGCTGAGCAACATCTTATTCCAATAATGCTCCAAGTGACTTCAACAGGACCTCTGACTTAATATTAGTGCTATACACTGTGTGAAAGTATTGGAAGCTAGTGTACGAATAACTACAGCTGCAGGATTAATACCAAACTGATGTTAGCGACCTTTACAGTAATTCTAAATGACTGTTCAGCTCAGGGATATTCATGCCCCTTTTAATCATTGTTATATCGCTTACCACACAGTGCAAGAACCCAGCTGACACTGCTAGTGCTTTACAAGAACAAAACAATTCTATTTACTCCCGTGTTCAGCAACTTACTAGTAAAAATACATATATTCACATGTGCACCTAACTATTTTGGCACTAAAATGATTGCTTTATTTATGCTTTTTGCTGATCAGTCTTGACAGTTTTCAGTTTTAAGTATCTAGCTGCAGCATAGAAACATTGCCATGACACTACTTGGGCACTAACGGGTGAAAAAATAAAAGTAGCTAGTGTCCAGCATTTCACATCTGGATATTACTTTGCGCGGTGCTCATGTGATTTTTGCAGACAATTTGTTAAAGCTGAGGACTATGCAAAAATAACTAATAAAACCTATATGTAAATAGTGTGCAGGGTATAGCTTTAAATCAATTTGAAACTTTGCTGGTGAGTGAGCTCTATTACATATAACGTGTTAATTACCTATTGTATGTTCAATAAGTGTAATCAAATAATTAGTTCCAATTAAACCCCATACTGAGGTGTGTAAATATTAAACTATTTTATTGACACTTTTAAAGTGTTTCTAAACTCCAAGATTTTGATGCATGATTTTCAGAAATTTGGAGTTTGGTTTGACTCATTTTCACTGAAACACAGCTTCAGGCGACATGATGGACTGCACAATGCTGTTACACTAGTCTGAGTGATAAGATGATGGGGGAACTTTATGCAAGAAGTTTGCAGTGGAGTTATGGATGTCAAGAAACAAATTGGAGGAAAGCACTTCCTAAAATTTTAGTGTGCACAATTGTAAGGATGTTCTCTGTGGATGTAATAAAATTAATACATAAAATTTTTGTAAAGGTAAAATACTGCAGCACTGTAATATGACATTTGTTCTGAATTCATTCAAATCATGTTTTGCTGAAGTCAATGCCAGAATTTTAGCTACTTCCATTAATGCCTGAATGATGCCTTAACTTTGCTCTTCTTTCTCTAATCTTCTAAATATCAACAATAGTGCAAGAATTAATTTCTCTATATAGTAATTTTTTTGTATTAATAGGGGAAAAATGTCTGCACAATATTGGTAATCAATTTTTATGTGTTCAATTACTTTGATTAGATTCTGCAAATACTTAAACTTTTGTGTGTATTCTGATTGATGTAAATACATTTATTCACATGCGTAACATAAAGCACATACGTTAGGGTTCAGTTGCATTGGCCTTTAAGAATGTCAGTGTCCAAGACAAGCGACACATAATACAATGGTATTCCCCTCCTTCTGAAGTGTTTGATGAGTTTTTAACAAAGAAAAACTTTCATCCTGGCTATAAATAAATGGTATCTCAGTTCAACTTTTGTAACTCTGTCTTGGTCCATGAGTTTCCAAAACGAATAGTAAGGTTTCTTCCACAACAGAAGGAGAAAAGAGTCCTGATTATTAGAATTAAAATAATATTTTCTGTTGACTCATTTAAAATATTTTCATAAAGCACTAGGGATAATTTTCCCCTTTACTTGTAGCTTTTTAATATTGTTTCTCTATTATTTATTCCTTAAAATTATGAGGTCAGGAAATGGTCAGAGGAAACCATCTTGGCTATCAGATGGCTGTGAACAGAAAACAGAACATTTTGCTGAGTTAAAACTTGAATTTGCGTTATGAAGAGTTTCCTTTAACTCTTATGAAATAATTTTGGCAGAATTCCTCTGAGGCTCTGTTATTCTGAAAGATGAGTGAAAAAAAGGAAGTGTGTTAAAATAAATATCTGGGATTATTTTAGTGGAAGTTTTATGTCAAAATAGTCTGAGACCCTGTGTTCATGAAATCCTGTAAAAGCTCATTTTCCATTGCTGTATTCACATAGTAATCGTAAATGATTCTGTAAGAATCAGAGATACCTTACACCTGTCTTGCCCCCAATAACAAAGTACCCCTCATGGTAGGCTCACCAAGTTTTATTTCACTTTCTACTCCATTTTCAACCGTTTTAAGTTTCTTTTCACAGGAATTCATCACAAAGTCCTTTTTGTGTGAAAAAAGTTACTCTAAAACCCAGGAACTTTTAATTTCCCTGGCCAATAATTTTGGCCTTTTGTTTTGCTTAGAACTAAAATTCTACCACTGCAGCTACAAAGTCTGATTTTTCTTAAACAAACAAACAGAAAAGGAAACAGAAAGAACCCACTTTTTAGTCTAGGTAAAAGGAGGGGAGAAGAAAGAAGGTAAATTTGAATGAGGCGCCTGTATGAATACAGCATTAATAGTAGAAAAGAGAGTGGGCACTAACTTCTCTAATGTATCAATGACACCATGGCTTATGCAGCTGGGAGGAAAAGTCTATTACCCCTTGAAAGGCCAGGGACTTGGCAACGCGGTGCTACTTTCTCATCTAACCTGTTAAATGCACAGTCTACAAATTTTTGCAAGAATGTCTGGTTCAGCGTAATGCTTGGCACTGCAGCGATACTCACTCCCCCCCTCCACTTTCTACTCATCCACATATAAACTCCTTCTTCCTCTACTGTTAAGATTTTTACCTCTTTACATTTATGTATACAATGCACATATGCAGCATGCACAGGTTGTCTTCAGATGATGTGTGTGTCAGTGCGGGGGGGCAAACGCTATTGTAAACATTCAGCTCATATGATCAGCAAGCACTATTACATCCCCTTGCTTGTTCCATCAGCATTGAAAGCGTTTCAGTAACCGGGAAATGCAGGCAGCACCTCGCTGCCTGCCTTGGGAGGGCTGTGCAGAGATCTGCATCTCTGTCCTTGCTCCTAAATCCTTGCACCGGCTCCTTACGGATGGAGCAAACCTACGATCCTTCAGAGCTCGGAGCCCAGGCACAGCCATGATGCGGCTGCTTAGGTGAAAACAAGCATGGATGCACTGACATGCTGCCCACAAATCACAGCTGTATTATAACTCCATGCATTGTAGCAAACAATAATTCAGAGATAAAAGTCTCCGTGAATATGGCATCAAATTCTATGAAACACCTGGCATGTACCACCATCATACACACCCGCTGCTTACCCTCCCTGTCCATTTCAGAGCGATAACAATTGTAAGAGAAATAAAACATTGTAAGATCTCAGCTGCTAGGAGACAGATGAATGTAATGCCACTATCTGAACCTCCGGCATTCTCACCACNCCCCCAGTTTTTTTCCCCTTTCCTCTTGGTTGCAGATGGATCCGTCCCCTTCTTTAATTTTTTTTTTTGGTAGTGTTTCTCCCCCCCTCCCTACCAGGTCCCGTCAGTGGGATGATACATTGCGCCCAGCTGCGGGAATTAATATGCAGGGGGACAGAAATTAGATCTGCACAAGCCCTTTGCAGATATAATCAGAAAACGTCAGCTCAGGCAGCAGGCAGCAGGCAGCAGCTTCCAAATCTAGGGGAATAATATAATTAGGAGAAAAGAAAAAACCCAAAACCACAGACACTCACAGAATAATAACAGTCAAGGAAAGAAGAAACACATACACATGCACACATTTACAGAACCACTCACACACATGCAACAAAATCCAATAAAGCAATAGAAAGAGTAAATGAGAGGAAAAAAAAGAAAAGAAAGAATAAAGCAATGGAGCTTCTGCCTGAACGCAGATTAACTCTGAGGTCAAAGTGGAAATGATGCACTCTGCTGCAGCACAGATTAACACATGCGTGGTGTCAGCCAGGGTGCTTTTTAACCTTTGATTACACATATGCAGGCAGCCTGGGTTTTCATTTTGGAGGCGAGAAGGATTTGGCAGGCATAAAAAGGGAGGTTGGAAGGAAAAGCTTGCCCTATGCTGCTGAGCATCCTCATTTTTCTAAACAGCCTGGAAATCGTGATTGCAAAGGGAAAAAAAAATGAAAGGATGGATGGGGGAGTGGAAGAGGGAGGGATGGTTGTTGCTAAGTAACTCAGGAAATGGGGAAAGCAGCATTGGTGGAGTCAGTATGAATGAGGTGATTTAGTGTGTGATAGGATTAGAGGGAATATGCAAGGTTTTTATCTCCCCTCCCTCTAATAAAATCAGGCTACACAGACACAGGAAATGCTTCCTGGCCAGAGGGGAAGCACTATATGGCTATAAAAGCTGGACCTTGCCAAATTTTGGAACCACAGTCCCAAGTTCCATTGCCCAAAAATGCAATTTAGCAACTACTAGTAAAGTAAAAAATTCAGGGAATCTCATCATTTCCCAAAGAAAGATCACCTCAGTCTAAAACAGGTACTTGGACCATGACCTACAATAACAGATTTTTTTTATCCCCCCAATTTTTTCTGCCTAAATCCAAAGCAAATATAGACAGCATCAAGCCTTCCCAATGCTGTTTATAAACTGGGAGATTGATGCGCAAACATAATCACCAGGATCTGGGCAATGTGACGTGACACTGTTTCAGTTCAAAGCCCATCTTTCTAAAACTCAAGGGAGAAATAAAGGATTCTTCTAAAAAACACTTAAATAAAGAGAAAGCGAAATGCTCCTAATAGAATAAAAACATCAAAATTTCCCTCTGGACTGAGTCTAGTCTGAACCAAATTTGACACTTGGATCCTGCTCGAACCTCCCAATACGCAGGCCAATCTGGTAAATCCCAATGTCCAAATGCAGAATGAAATTTATCCATCAAAAATAGATAGTTACAGTAGTTGCTGTCCCAAATTCTCAAAAAACATAGATCCAGCCTTCAGTCATCAAGCTAATTTTTTTTGTTTCCAAACACGATGTATTTAACTACAACAATAAGTGATAGATGAATATTATTAGTTGAATGGAATACATCTTGGCCCCCGGATAGTTCTGTGATAAGTCGAGCCCATATCTAACACTGTCACTGTATTTTTGTCAGTGTTTCCAAACAAAGTAACAAGTCATGAACCTCGTTCTTAATATTTCCAGTCAATGGTCCTATTCTTAACTAAGTCACTTCACCAACTTGTGAAATACAGCCACTGCAGAGACAAAAAGCTATAAAATATTCCAAGTGTTCTCCCCGTGTCTCTCTCTCAATTAAAAAAAACAAAAAACCCCACAACCCTATATGTATGTATGAATATTCAAATATCAGTGTTTGCTTGTGGTTCATTTCATTACCTGTGAACATGACACTTTTGTGATTTTATCATAGAATCATAGAACGGTTTGGGTTGGAAGGGACCTTAAAGGTCGTCTAGTTCTGACCCTGCTGCCATGGGCAGGGACACCTTCCAGTAGACCCGGTTGCTCAAAGCCCCATCCAACCTGGCCTTGAACACTTCCAGGGATGGGGCATCCACAGCTTCTCTGGGCAACCTGTTCCAGTGCCTCACCACCCTCACAGTAAAGAATTTCTTCCTTATAGCTGATCTAAATCTACCCTCTTTCAGTTTAAAGCCATTACCCCTTGTCCTATCACTACACGCCTTTGCAAAAAGTTTATTGCAGTAGTCTTTCTCATCAGTTATTGAAACATTCCTTTGAAGCTTAACAATGCTGTGTATATTTTGATGAGGGAATCAAAATTGTTGATAGCTAAAATTTGAACTGTGCAAATAGTTATTGTCTTAGCTACAGCAGCTATGTCTGCTGTAACATAGGGAATATCAGCTTTACGCTGCACTGTATTTACTGAAATTTGTACTGTAGCAAAATGTTTCACATCCTTCTTGTCTGAAAATAGTTCCTGAACTTCCTACAACATTGTTACGAAGTTTCACTCCAGAGGTTCAGCTCATTATTCTTGTTGAGAGAGGCAAGGGGTCTGCAACAGAAGAAAAACCTGCTGGTGTCAAATCTTAAGAGTTTTTTTCCAGGCTTCTCGTCACATAGAGGGTATGTCAAAAGGAGTTAGATACTGTAATACTAATCCTTGACTGCGTAGAGTTCGTTAAGATGTACAGAGACATAACCCATTGATAATATTATTCCTGTAGGTATTTTATTAGCTGTACCTTCTATTCACATTGTTAATTGGATCTCAATGGGTTTTGATGGACAAGCATACACTGAAGACTGTGTAGCTTGTTCTGCGTATTAAAACTTGCATCATCATTTTATGATCAGTTTTTCATCTCGGACGCATCTACTTTAATTTTATTTCCAAATGTGGGCAATTGACATTTAGGCACCAACTTAGGTAGCGGGAATTAGGGTCTTCGGCCTCTGATACAGTCAGTGGACCACACAAAGGCCAAGTCAGGTTTTTCATTGCTCCTAGACAGTAGATATCAGAGCTAACATCATTTAGATGTCAAAATACTTGACCACGATACATAAAACTTATCCGCCAATAATCAAGTAATAGCAATTTTGGCTGTAAGTAATTTCATATGCAAAATCGTCCTTGCAGTCCTTTGCAGCCATGGCCTGAAGGAAGAGAAAGCAAAACCAGGTTTTATGCTTAATGCATTTCAATACTATAATCTCTGGTTATGATGATAACCTTGCTGGGAAAACATTTTGTTTATCTGTAGCAGTTATAACTGCTACAGAAAACAAAAATCTAATAGGCCATTTTCTATTTGAACACATTGTCTTTGAAGCACAGGGTTCTGCTTTTTGTGCCCACAAGCTCAGATCAGACAGTGATGTTTTAGAATTCCATCACAATAAATTATCACAAAGAACCAAATTCACATGAGGACACTGCCTAGTACGAAATGTTTTCCTGACACCTTTTGTGTGATAAACCAATCCTACACGGTAATTTGCCCCTGAGCACCAGTGTGGTATCTTCACAACAAATGACTTAAAGTTTTTTTATGGAAAAAGTGTCTTATGAAGAATAATTAAACACAGAAGTGATCGTTCCAAAAACATGCATTCTATATCAGACCAGAAAAATATTGACAAGAGTATCTTACTACGTTTTGGCAGACAGCTTGTCCATTTACAAGGAGGTTCTCAGCTCCCATTGACTTCCCTAGGTGTCTGTATCTTTAAGCCCAAAAAAACCATGGCTCTTCCTTACTCTAAAATTATCTTTTCTTGTGTATCAAATATTATGTCATACATTAACAAAGAAAACAAAAGATATATGTGAAAAAGCAAATGCAAAAATAAAAGTATTTTAAAAGACAAATAAAGTAAAAAAAAGGACACTGTCAATGTCAATATATTGCCAAGTTATCCACAAAAAGATTACTTTTTTCTTTTATCACATGTTCGTATCTGGAAGTTTTTTCTGTTTCAACTTGTAATTCCTTTTGTTGCTTTAGACAAAAACCAAAAATGAAATCCTAATTTCACTACCTCTCAAATGGCATAAGATTTGGGTAGGCGGTAACTGGGTTTTATGGGTCATGTTAAGGATGGTTTCTTAAAGGCAAAAGAAGGGAAAATCTAGGTAGCTAAATTGTCTAGCAATGATTTAGGACACTGTTAGTTACATATCAAGCAATGTTTTGATGCTTATAAAAATACATTAAATATTTCAAATTATTTTTATCTAGAAATAAAATATCCTAGTTATAAAAAAAAAGCCTTTTGAACTGCATGAATCCACATATTTTAAAAAATAGCTTGTTTAAAGCTATATATAAATACATATTTTATGGGAGCAGTAATAACATTGATGATAACATTTTGGTTTCCTCCAAGATTCTCCTAGCATATTCTGGCCTCATTGAAATACACTAATGCAGAATTCCTGAGGAAAATAGCATCCAATTTAAAACATTTCGTAGATGGAGTTCTAGGATTTGATACAATCTCTCACTTTTCCTGTGGCCTATCTTCTAATACATTTTCTGCTCATTAATAGGGGTATAAAAGTATGTTAAAAAATGGAAACAGCTAAAAATGAATCTTGCAAAACCCCTAGAAGAAAGGTAGCTCATGTTTTTGCACATTACAAGTGGCTGGCAGAAGTCTCTCAGTCGCTGGC
>WAAD01036043.1:9419-52732 GCA_013389945.1 Fregata magnificens | reverse complement strand
GTAGACGCACTTGAGCCGGGCTGTCGATTTCACGTTGTTGTGGTTGTTTTGTGTGTTGTTGTTGTGGTATTTTAGGTTATTCCTACTTGCAGCCTCAGCTAAGACTGGGATGTGTACATAATAGCGCAAGAAAGGGAGCACACAGATGCAAGGCATCTGACACTCTGCCGCATTCAGCCAAGTCACCCAGGAGAGGAGGTTGGCCAATGGCCCCACCATCACTGTGGTCACTGGGTATCCCTTCTGAACAGCACTTCTTCCTGGAAAGGGAGGCAATACCTGAGGCAATCTATGTATTATTATATGTAGTGCTTATTCAGAAAAAAATGCCCATCCCAACCCAGGAAGCTGACTTAAACTCTCACATAACCTGGGATAGAAAGCTTTAGGTATAGAAATAAGAATAACCTTGGGAAAGTCAGGCAGGTCCAGCTATTTATGATTTAATGTTCTAGCAGGGTTCACTCTGCTTCTCTCTGCCCCCAGTGGTTTCCTAAATGAACTCCTAAATTTTGCCTGGACTGCAGATCATTAGTATCTTCAGCTTACAGCTCTACGGTCCCTGCTTCTCTTGTAGCTGGTAATATCTTTCAGGAGAACCTGCCCTTCTCCAAGACCACAGGCCTGGAAGCCTTCCAAGAGGTTCCCTGGGAAGATGCCTGTGATTGTGTGATCACACGTGATATGCAAGGCACTGCAGTTGTCACCTGTAATATAATATGCATCCTGCTCTTCTTTGTGGAATAGAGAACACCTCTCTCTCTGGTCTCCTCCATTCATCTCTTTGTTGTCTAATCCCTTCTACCTTTCTGCACTGTACAGGATTCCCCATCATGGGACACTTTTTTCCAGCCACTCCCCCGTCTCTCTCCTTTTCTGGATATAGATCTTATTTGCCTTGTACCCTTTCCTCTAGACTCTGCAGAGGCCCTTAGAAAAGGGGTGCGGCTCTACCCATTTCTGTGGTTTCTTTTGCAAAGGACAGTCTGTCCCCAAGTCCAGCCAGATCCTTGCAGATGTTTATTCAAACTGCCAAACTTTTAGAGGTTTGCCCACTTAATTTCTAGCTAGCGTGCTGGAGTTTTTTGCAGAATGCCATGGTAACAGAGGAAAACATTGCTGTGTCATTTCATAGTAAGGAAAAGTCTGAGGAGCTGGGCCTGAAAGTCTCAGTGCTCTTCTTCACTATCTCTTCTTCCATTTCTCACAATCCTTCAGACAAGGATGTTTCAGTGTCAAGAACTGGCCGGCCCAGAGGAACACAATCTGTGCCAGGTCACCTAGACATGATTGCAATACAAGTAATAGCACACATCAAGATAATCATAGGTAGCAGATGTATTTTAGTTATTCTGCAACTTCTGGAAACGATATGGAAACAATATTGCCCAACGGCAATACCGAGGAAGATTTTTCTGGGTGACTAATGTGAAGAAAATGATTGTTAAATCTGCAAGGCATAAATGAAATATCATTCACTGGCTTTTATCTACAAAGTTAATTAATCAAATGTCTTTAAAAGTAATAGGATGGTGCTACTAAGGTGAAAAAAATCCCACAGGAAATGATCCCTGTTCTTCCTGTCTTTTTCATACTGCACCAAAAAACAGCAATAGCTTTAACAGAGGAATGAATGCTTGTCAGAGTGCTGCTGTGTTCCATGTACTTGCTCAGCCCTCCTCTGCTGAGTGCAACGGGGATCCTCAAGGTACTATTTTCTACCAGTTTTGAATCAGATACAGTGTGACTTTTTCTCACTATTCGATGCTACCTGTGAGTATACTGATGTGTCACGCTACAATATCATCATACTCTTGGTGCAAGTGCAGACCCATACAGGAAGAGAGTCCCTTTGGCTTTTCAGCACCTTAGTAAATTGAGTCACAGCACCACAACAGCAAAGAACATATGCTTTAATGCTGTGAACATAGACCATTCTTTGTATGTCATTAGCCTCCTTCTTATTGTCAGTTCAGGTTTGTGAAATTCTAGTCCATTTTGGAGCCACAGAATTTTATCTATAAGACAGAGACAAATACACACTCTTTAGAAAACCTGCCCTGTACTGTATTTTCCCTAATTAAAAACAGATAACATATGACAAAAAGCTTGTTTCAGGTTTGCAATGAGTTTCGTACAAAGATTCAAGTCCATGTTTATTTTATCTGGGCAGATTACTTCTCTGTACAAATTACTTCTGTCAGTTTCCTGTAACATTAGTAAATCCAGTAATTCATGTTGCCATTAGGCTACAAAGGATCCTAGCTTAGAGGCTCACCCGCTTGCAGGACTATAATGAGCATCAATCTTGAAGGTATGAATAACTATGAGCAGCAAAAGGGCACTATTTTCTAACCTGCAGCCCACAGAATAAGCACAACTAGGGTACAGCCCTCAAATCACACAGTGTAGTGTCAGGATCGAGCTTTGGAAAATAACAAAATTTCAGAAGTCAGTGATGCACGAGTCTTCATTTTGTTGGCTGCTACCTGAATGTATCTGACTGTGCATTTTCTCTTTAATATAAATTATCCTCACGTGCCTGTCTGCCTGCCTAGCATAGATTAGTTCTGATTTGAAAATGAATCTAACATGTTGCCCAGCAAATCCTTAGACTTTGTGTTCCTGTACAGCTGGAAAACCCCAATGAAGCGATATAAACTCAGTAATAATAACAAGTAATGGCCACAGCTTAACGAAGGGTGGCAATTCTGCTCTGGGGAGATGTCTAATGGATGTGGCTGTTCTGGTAGCTTGGTCTTGTGCTGATTCTCTTCCCTTCACATTTGTTGGTCCATATCTTGTTCCATATATGTATAGACAAAAGTAGGAACTGCTTCAGTGTGGGGAGGAAGGGTGGCATAACCAGATGATATGCTTGGACTGGACTCCCACGCCAGCCCAGCCGCAGCTCTCCTTTCCTTTGGAATGAGGCAAAAAGCAGGTCTGTCTTTACCCCTGTATGAAGAGCAGTTCTTCCAGGTCCAAGGACCTGCCTGGAAATTAGCTTTTTTCTGCATATCTCTGAGCTGGAGCGCTGCTTTTGAAGTATTGGTGTCTTGTTTAATTTGGTGTTTCAATTGCTGAGTGCAATAGGCTGCTCACTAAGAGAGCTGGGTAATTAAAAGCAATCTATTATGTGTTTTTTAAAGTACCACTGTAAAACAGTGAGGCTAGAAATTAGGACCCACAACACACATGCATTCAGACAAATAGGCCTTAAATACCAGAGCTAGAAAACAAAACAAACTGAACAGAAATGCAAGAGATCTCCTCTTTTTCTCTTCCTTTTAGTTTACTGTCACTATTCGTCACCCAAGACCAACCACTTAGGGAAGGCAAATGTTTTCTGTCTCTCCCTGGTTTTGAGACTAATGCCTTTCGACCAAACTAACAGTACTGGAGATGCAGCTGTGTCTTGGAATTCAAAGATATCTCAGTAAAGAGCACATACTAGTCTCTGTGAGGGGCCTTGTTTCAGACCAAAAGTAAATAGCCAGTGTCACACAAACCTGCACAGTGATCGAACACTGGAAAACATGACTGGATTTTTTTTTCCTTAGTCATGAAAGAAGGTTAGACTTGTCTAAAATTGCCTTCTTTGTATGGTGCTTTAAGTTGGTGAATTGAACCCAGAAGACAGATTTTTAAGCATTAACCAGTGAAAACATAAGCAACTTTTCATTTTAGAAATCTCTCTTGAGAGTAGCCTTTCCTGTTTAACACTGAATTACACTTCAGAAATAGGTGATGTTTGCTGCCATGCCTCCATTCAAACACAATAATAAGCAACAATCTTTCCAGGCTTATTTTTTGTTTCTTTCAGTTATAATTTAAGAACTTTTTTTAAACCCTGTAGAAGCTTTTACTACAGATAAAAAAGCTCATCCTTTGCTCCTGCATTCTCCTTGTAGCACCATCTTTATCAGAGCGCAAAACACTTATGCATATTTATTTATTTTTCTTGTAAATATCTTATTGATTGAAGTGAGAAAGGTCTAGGTCAACAAACATGCACTAACTGTCCTCTCCCAACTCCATTTCCTGAAATCCTTTCCCAGCTGGGAACAGGAATGAACTCAGGGAGTCCTACTCCAGCAGCACACCAAGGAAGAAAACAAATTTGGCATTTATACTACACTTACTATGTAATGCCCCAGGTAATTATCTTTTCCTGTCTATGCACATACTATTTTAGGTATATACTTACAAAATCTAAGGCAAGCATCGCTCAGATCTTTGACTTGTTGATGCTGCGTGGCTTTCAACTTCTTGAATATTTAAGGGAAGAAGGATGAGTTTGTGGTTAAAGTACAAGTCTAGGAGTCAAGAGGTCTGGATTCTATTTCTGTGCTGTGCCACAGACTTCCTGTACGCCCTTGAACCACTCACGTGACCTCTTTGCATTTTTATACCCCATCTTCTAAATGGGGAATAATCGTTGCTTCATACATGCTGCCACTGTGAGGCTTAATTCATGCTTCTCTGAAAGTGTTTCAGGTTCCTCAGAAGAAAAGCAGTTCGGAAATAAAGCCTCATCTCAGTTTTAATATTGTTTGAGCTGTCTAGCTTAAATGTAACTTCACCCAAAGGGAATGGTATTTGTAAATGTCATCCTTATAATGAAAAATCTGTTCTCCTTTTTCTTGCCCCCCATGCCTTCTCCACTTCCTCCCCTTCTTTCTCTTCCAACAAGCTGCAGCATTGTTAAAATACCTCCTCATCCCCTGAGACACCCAACTGATCGCAGACCTGGGTGTGAGGTTTGTTTTATGTGGAGATGTGCATGCACTTATGTTGCAACATTCTTTTCTCTGTCTCTGAGCAGGCAAATGGCTCTGCAGAAAGAATAGGGCATATCTATATTTGATTTAAACAGACATTCAGAACAAGCTGAGCATTTCAGGGAAAAGATTGGTCTTTAGTTTCATTTAAAACAAAGGGATTCTCAGACTCTGACATTTCTGAAGGCATGGGGCTTTTTAATCATCTCTTGAGGGTTTCTGAAGGTGCAGAGATGAGATACTATGCTGCTGTTGGACATGAGTGTTTCAGTTAATGAATGATTACCAAATGATCCATTACTGAATCAGCATAATCCAAAAATTACAGTGTTTACATGCGTAGAGGAGAAGAGAGTGCTTTGCAGGAGCTGGATGTGTTGTCTAGGCCTGAAAACTAATGAAAAGTTTTTATTATTCACATAACTGTTTCAGTAGTGCCATCTTTGTGCTAAGGCCAGCTCAAAGTGTGACCCTGTTCAAAAGCTCCATCAACTTTAAGGCTGGGCAAGGACTGCAGAGACTCATGTGAGTTGTGAAATCCAAACCCTGATTCCCAGTGTGGTGGCTTGTGTGTGCTGCACGTCCCAAGGGCAGAGGTCTGTCACCCTCACAGCAACTACTTGGACTAACCTTGTGGAATAAAGGCTGACGGTGAACAGGGTGATCCTGCTGGTCTGTTGTGCAGCCCCCAGGGTGCAAGTATAGCATCAGGAGCGTGTGGGAGAGGAAGGCCTTTATACCCAGAACAAAATGCACCCTGATTACTCTGGACTACTTGAGTAGCCCAGAGGACCCGTAACAGGGATACGCTGGCAAAGTCACTATATAATTGCTCACTTGTTCCCTTGAAGCCCTACTGTGCATGGCTCGGAAGGTGGATCCTTGCATTTAATCTGCACATATAGAGAGGTCAGTGCTTTAAAAAGCCGATCAGTTCCCTGAGCTGCGTGAGATAACCACTGATTTTTCAAACTTGTAAGAGCCTTCCTCAAAATAACAGAATGAGTGCTGAGACACTCAAGTATTTCAGGGGAGCAGCATTGCTGCAAATGCTTTGTGAAAGAGAGATTGTCAAGCAGAATAAGCATAAAGAAGAGGTAGAAGTTTGGCGTGTGAAGAAGAGAGGAGGAGCAAGTTGCTACTGGGAGGTATAAACGCTGGTCCTAAAAAAGCCTTGACATTGTTTGAGAGACCTGGAGGAGCCTTCATCAGGAATGAGAAAGGAAAAGCAGAGAAGCAAGGTTTGAAACATTCAGAGACATGGAAACAAGGAGAGGAAGCAGGAAGCCAGGATTAAGAGAGGACACAAACTTACTGTGGGGGTGCCAATGTGTGACAAGTTCAGTGTTCCATATTCTCCTGCATCCTGTGACAAGTATCAGCTATCAATGGTTTATGGGGGGGTAGGCCAGTTATTAGATGAGGAACCTTTACTTACTGCCCATCTCCTCCTTTTCTCTGTCGATTAGCAACCAGAGGTGGCGAGGCACTTGCATTATGCATGCTGTGGATATTAGCTGTCAGAGCTGCAGACCTCTAATCATTCAGTGTTTTCAAGGAATGCAGGACTCCTTTATCAGTAACTTTAGGAAGTTGCATTAATCAGTGGGGGATTTATTATAAGGCCAAATGGATAAATTTGTGGTATTTGGCCTGCCATAAATTGTCTCACACCGAACCTTTTCATTTGCCAGTCAGTGTTCTCCTGAGGGTTAAAACATATAGGTCTCAAAATGACAGACTCAGGAAAGCCTGGGAAAGCAACGATATTGCAAAAACTATGTGTCCCTCCTACACCTTCAGTACATTCCCCTCATTACCACAAACTGTCCCCAGGAACACTTGATCTGAATTAACTACAAGCTCTGCAATATTTTAAAGACCTCTCTAGGCTGTTTCCTGCCCTCCCCATGCTCCCTTACTTGGGCAGATATCCCAGTGAAGGTCCATGGGAGTTTCGCTTGAGACATCTGTTCAGATTTTCATTTCTGCTTTCTTCTTTTCAGTCAGTGTTTTGCTCCTTTCCTCAGACTCCTTGTTATTCTCCCCTTGCTGCTTAGTGCAAAGTGAGGAGAGGAAATTACTAGATTGTACAAAGGGAGGAGAAAAAGAAACCTGTCCGAAAGGAGCAATAAGGGCCAGGAGTAATGGGAAAGACTGGAAACCTGGTCAAAATTAATTTCCTAATACCTCCCAGCAGTGCTGGACACAGACAGTTTGGTGGGTACACTTTGAATTCAGCTATCCAATTTTTGTCCCACAAAACACATCCCTTTTGCTTGTAAATGTAATTACGAGGTCAAAGCTAGCTTAATTAAGTGTGATGGGAAAGGCAACCAACAGATTGCCTTTGGCAGTGGCCCCTTGTGTTATTTCAGGTCTGAGAAGGTTTGGTGTTAAAACAATGCTAGGTAGGAATTAGATTTCTGTAGGTCTGAGCTACCTCTTTAGTGTCCTCTCACAAGGTGCCTATGCCTTTGCATATCACCGACTCACTGCATCAACTCAGTAGATTATGCAGTCACTCAAAAAGAAATGGCAGACAAAATGAAAATACAGTTCATTCTTCTTGGTGGTTTGAACCACCCAGAGAAACCTGCTTCCTCATCAGAAAAGACACGTCGCACCACTTCAGCCAGGAAGCAGGTGAAAGTCACAGATGTAGCTATGCTTATTTCTTTTTCTGTGATGAGTTGACATGTCCTTGTGTAGACATGAAAGTGGCTGTGCGCATTTTTTTCTCATTTAAACACATCTAGCAGCCACTTGGTTTTATTTCCTGAGATGGGTTTTGGTTTATTTTCTTTTTCAATTTCAACATGAGAAATTCCAACCTAGCTTCTTGTCACAAATATTCTACTTCGTGTTTGTCCTGCAGAGTAAGTGTTGCTTAAATATTTTAGGGATTCAATTGCTTCACTTGAGAAATTCTGTCTCCATGACAACCCTTCTGTGCTTTGTAATACCTTTGGCGAACACGGTGGAACTGACTATTTTTTATTTCAAACTATATACCATTTAGCAGTGGGGACGCAAAGGGAAATGGAATAAAAAGAAAAATATCGAAAGAGCTAATTTGCACCATTTTCTTTAAGAATAATTTTTGAAACGACCACATAATTTACTGTATGGGAAGCCTGGTCATGTCAAAAATGCCTCATTTTTTCTCAAAATCCACTTCTGGGCTCGTTCTTTATCTGACCACTGTATCCTGATACAGACAGGCTGCAGAGTTTGGCCTTCAGTGTCATCTCCATGACCATTAGTGTTCCACGCAAAAAAGTTAACTTCATGTTGAAAATGCTTCCGAAGCATTATATAATTTTTTTTTTCACCCAGGCATCCAAATCAACTGCTCCCACACTGCAAAAAACAGAACTCTCTTCTTGCCTGGGATGATGGATGATCATCTGCCTCTTGATGGAAGGTGTGGCAGGGTCTTGTGAATCTTAAAAAAGATCCCATACTTCCATCATTTGGAAACTTCAGCTATGCAAAGAATATCCTGTGTATGGAATTTAAGTTCTCTGATCTATAGCTCTGTTTGCTTTCTAATAAAAAATGCCGCTTAAAGTAATTTGGCTAGGTATTTTCCACTCCATCCTCAGACACATTCCTACCTTCGTGCCTTTCTCTTTCTTTCTGATGCTGTCCTGTATCTACCTCAATTTTCTAGTTTATTCCTGCTTCACATATGGAATGGCTAACCTGCATGTCAGATGTCAGACTTTTGACAGTTGTGCTTTGCATAAGCTCTTTGTGAATAAAGCTCCTGGTGAGGATGTTTTTGAATAGTGGCTTGATTTCTGGGTGCATCTGTAGATGCATCAAAACTAGGCCTTGTTTTCATATGATGTTAAATGCCAGGGTCTTTTTAAATCAGACCATGCAAAAGTGGTTAAAGTTGGCCACGCCATATCACCAGTCCCTGCTGAGGGGTTTGGTGTGTAATGTCTTAGTGCTTCCATACCTCTGAAGAGCAGCAGTAGCAGGCAAAGACTCCATCTTCTCTGCTCCTGCGCCATATTGGAACCTTCTCAGAGAAATGAGGAGCCAGGAACTACATGTGGCCCAGGCATTTTGATAAGATATCTATATAGCAGTGTTGTTTGGTATTAAAAATATCATATATCCGAGAAACCTTTCCCTTTCCCCCCCCCTCTGTTTTGAAAATGAAGGCACATTTAGAGCCTAAAACTTCATGCTGAGTCCATAAAGCATAAACAGTATCCATGCTGATGTTTTCTGTTGTCTAAACCACCTTCTTATTCTTAATACATAATGTTGTTTCATAAAACCCACTGAGATGCAGCCCAAGAAGTCTCCCATGCTCTTCTGATTCCTTCTGTCTTGATTTCTAAAGCCACTCAGTTCTGCCTCCTCCTATTCATCAAGCACTGTAGTGCTCTGTCATGAGAGAACTCCTATAGTTTATAGTGTTAATGACTCCAGGTGGTGCTACCTTGAATATAAAAGCAATCTAATTAGGCCACCTTCTGGCTGAATCTGATTTAGTCTTTGACTTGGAAGAGACAGGGAAGACGAGTGAGTGTGTGTACGTAGTAGTGAGTGTTGTAAAGAGCAGACGTTCCTGAACACAGTTTTTTAAGCTCTACTGCCTCCTTTTTCCTTTATTTTTGTTGTTTCCTTGTTGTGCTTGGAGCATCTTCAGAAAATCTTGGTGTAATATGATATAGCACTTAGGACAAGCAGGATGATTATAAATGACTCTTGCCTCACTTCTGGATCCTACAGATGTTACTACATGAGGTTTGGTTCTTCCTGATCCTATAATTTGATTTTAATGGCTAGATACCATTGGAGCATGCAAGTCCTACAGACAATAGTGTCCTTTTACATTCAGAAACACCTGTTAGCTAAGCACTGTTGTACAGCCTGAACTCTAAATGAGCAAATCTGTGTTTGAACACCAGCATTGTACACCAACCTGGCAGACAGCATTCTCAGGAGAAACAAAGTCTAGTAAGCCTTTTCTCATTTTGTAGAGCTCTCTTCTTTCCCCTGTCCTTCATGTTTCTCTTTATTTCATCTACTACTTTTAGGGATATGAATTTTGAGAGCCTTTTCTAAGGGCTTAATGCAGTCTGGGGACCAAATGTATAATTCAAATAATGGTCTTTGCTGTTCCCTTGAAGCACAGGATAGAACTGGCACCACTCAGAGCAAAATTTTGGGCTGTCACTATTTGATCAAAGAACTTGGACTGGATCTGCCAACGTTAATGCTTTTAGGATGGATGACTCCTTTGCTTTAGAAGGGGTTTCCAGTAACCGAGGGCAACACATAACATCTTTGAAATGTCTGTATTTACAGAATAGTGAACTCTCCATGGTAGTGCACTTCAGGCACCCTCCAGGGAAGAAACAGGTTACAGAGCTCATTGGCACATGCTTCCTTTTCCTCTTCTAATTTGTGCTCCTTCCAGTTTGGTCTTGTTTCTGCAGATTTCTATAGCTTTCCATACCACTCAGCTTGGGGAACAAGCCTGAACTCAAACCCAGCTAACAAAGACAGTTTACTCATAGCCATAGGCTGTAAGGAATAAGTTTTAAAGATGCCTGAATTCTTTGGGGTTGGAACTACAGTACTCTTGTGTCAGCTGAGTACGTTTTATACCTTAAGTGCTGTACAATAAGTGGTCTTTATAAAACAGCATATCACATGTACTATTACTGCCCACAGATTAAAACAGCTGCCAGGCAGCAAAACTGTTGCATGCAGAAAAATCAGGTGGACACTCAAATTTGGAGCTTAAGTTAATTCTCTATTAGGGAGCTGCAAATCTTAAGGCAATTTCAAAAAAAGAATCTTACAGAATTTTGAAAATTAAATTCACAGAAATTGTTCTCAACCTGTGTTTAGCTTTGAGGGCAACTGCTTTTATTCTAGGCTTGAAGAAGACTTGCCTGGTTTTCTAATTATATTGGTCTAATAAAAGCCATTACTGCTCCTTAAAAACACTGCCTCACATAGTGTGTAGTTAGGTCATAACAAAGCCACTACCATGTGTGCTTGGAATACAGCCATTCAACACTTTGTTCTTTGTATTCAGAGTATCTCACTGCAAACCAGCAACAATCACAGCTTTCAGAGGAAGTTAGCAAGTACTGGGGAAGGATCATTGGTTTCTGATAAACCAGCCAGCTGCCTGCTTACTTTTCAAGTAAATCACCACACTCAGTTACCAGATTTCAGGCCTGTTTAGAGTATTTATAAAGAGAATAATTGGACTTACTAACTTTATTATTTATCTTTTTAAACATTAGTTATTGTAAATGGAACTAACTGAAATTTAGGTTCCAAACAGAATTATATGTTCACTGGAGCTAATTCTGAAAGCCATATGTGAAAGTTGGTACAAAGGTTCAAGAAATTTAGCTTCCCTGCCATCATGCTCAGAATCCTTTCTTGATATCACCTGCTCTCTGTATTGAAAAAAAAAATTATTGCTTCTCACTGGGCAATAGGTAGGTACATTTAGCAAACAAAACACACTATGAGCTCTAGAAAGTATAAAACACAGGAAAAAAAGAGAGTGGGATTCTCCAGAACAAGCCTTTTTGGAAAACTTCATTTCCATTTATCTCACGTAAGAACTTTTAAACAGAGCCTTGTGTGTGTCGCCACCACACATTGTTTTGCCTCTGACTCTCACTGTCATTTAGTCCATAGGCAGTTCCCAAAGTATCAATATTCAGTGTTTCTTCCCTGCTTCTCAACAGATTAAATCAATCTGCTCCCACCCACCTTCCTGAGACAAAAGTTATTTCATCTATGGCTGTCATGCATTTCCCAAATAACATTTTAATGTAGTCCCACCAGTCACGACTTTCATAAACTTGATTTACTGTCTGGTTTGTTGACCTCACTTTGCAAGGCTTTGCCTCCCTTCATAACAGCTGTGAACATGTCGCCATAACAGGAGTTTGCCTTCTGTACACCAGCAATTTGCCCTTTCATGTTCTGAAATCTCCAGGGAAACCCTGGTGGTGTTAATCTTTAATTCCTGGGAACCTACCTCATACTCAAGACACTCTGGGCATCTTAATAAAAATGTAACTAAGGAAATAATTTAGGGTAACTGAGCAATGTTCACTAAACCACCAAGACTACAAAGGATATTTTCTAAGCGAATTGTTTATTGAGAGTAATATTCTTGGTCTCCAAATGAGTAGGAATTTAAAATAGACATGAGAGTACATTTGGGGGCATACAGGGCATGCACGGTGTCACCTTTGACTAGTTTGCCCATGCCAATCTAGACCTTCATATTCTCCCATGTCAGTAGGTTTCTATTCCACGTGCCCATTGGAATAATGAGAGACTGAGATCTCTGCACCTGAACAGCCACTCAAGAGCTGATTGGACCAACATATATATTTGTAACCTCCCACTGTATATGGAGAAATGGCAATAGGAGCCTACTGCATATGCAGGGATATAGCTGGCAGCTAGGGAATGAAGAGAAATGGGATTGCAAGGGGCAGGCGGAAATTACTAAGAACTGTAGCAGAGGTGAGATCACACTAGTACACAGGCTGAGCAGCAGAAGCACAGAAAGGCAAATACAAAGGTGTAGAGGATGTGGGAAGAGAAGGAGAAGTCCATGGGATGTACAGAAGCAGAAGGCAGAGAAAATTCTCGTGGCTTAGATAGCTATTTTTATTGGAAAGCACTTCTGTTTGTTGAAAGTTTTAGGCAAAGAAAGCTGAGGCAAAGATGCAAAAATACATAGACAAAGGAAAAAAACTGGACTGGAAATAGTCACTTGTGGTGCCAATAGGCAGTGCAATTAAGTAGCTTCTGTTTAAAAAAGAAACATAAGAACTGGACATCAGGGACAAATTCCCACCTTCAGTAGTGTCTGTGGCAAAGGTCTCCCTTTCTGAAGGAATGCCATGGTTTTGTCCTAGATGACCAAAATTAATCAAAACAAGGAAAAAGACAGACATTAGTATTCTGTGGACATCAACAGGAAGAAGCTTGCAAACAAAGGTTTAGTGCCAGACACAGTGGAAGAGAGATTGAATGGTTAGGGGCAGAGCGAGGGGCAGATATGACCTAGGCAGCAGCCTCACTAACTTCAGAGTTTCCTGCCTTCTGCTCACTCCATTCACTAGCATGCTGAACAGCCCTTCAGCAGAAGTTCCCAAACTTATTTTCTGTTGCTTCTTTATCAGCATTTTGATAAGCTGGCTTGTTGGCACCCCTGAACTGAGGAGTGTTGCCATGAAGTGCCTTTTTCTGTGTTACTAAAAGTTACAGCCTTCCTCTACTGTGAAATTAGCAGATGAACTTTCAGATGCCAATTATAAGAAATATCTTGGAAGCATATGAGAGCCACTTCTTCTTATCCAAGCTCTTAGCCCAGGCCTGCTGTTGTGTCGCATGTGCATAGCAGGACTACTTGTGCAGAGTGGGATGACTCCTGGTTTGGTTTGCAGGGTAATACATTCTAGGGTGATAATATTTGACTAGGTCATGGCAAGAGGCTTCTGGTTGAAAAAAAAAATCTTAAATTATTCATACTCTGTCAGGGGAAAAAAAGCCATATAATATTGGATTATGCATATTTTATCATCAAGTTGTATAAGTGAGCTATTAAACTGCATACAATTCTTGCAAGTCTTTGTTTTATAGATTAGTTTTACAAAGCATTTTGTGTTCCCGCTGAACATAAACAGCCTCTCATATCTCCACCTACTACACCAAGTATTCTCCTGATTAATTCATGAAGTCTATAATATTCAAAAGGAACCAGGGAGAAGAAATATGTTTTTAAGCCCTCTCCTAGCTTTGGCAGAGCAAACTATCTGCGTTCAAGTCAGGAAAGCAGATTCCTTGATCGTTGTTGTTCAACACAGCATGCGTTGTTCTTTCATTAGCATCATGTCTGGTCCTCTGTCTTTGCAAGGAACATACAGTAGTTCTGCAGCTACGTGGTGGACATGGTGGTGGCTCTCAGAGGTTATCATCATCAAGGCTAATACTAGAAATGGAGGAAGCATTAGGACAAAATTAGCCTTACTTGAAGCTTCATCCACAACGAGGTGAAATCCCAAACCTCAGCTTTTCCCAGCTGGGGGGACACTGGCACCCCTTGGTACACTGGTTCCCAAGAACCGGCCAGGGCACTGCGCAGAGGCAAGTTCTGTAGGCTCTCCTGGACGCTATTACAGTCACCCACAGCCACAGCAGGGAAGGACAGACATTCAGGGGGGAGATTTATAGCCTCTCCTGGGCAGGTGGGTAGAGCAACATGGCAGACTGAGCTCCCCAGGTGCTCATCGCTCTGGCTTCTGTTGGGCTTTTGCCTCAGAGTCCCTCCACCTCAGAGCATGTTGGGTGGCTGTAGGCTAATGCCCAGGCATAGAAGGTAGCCATGACTTCAAGGATGGGATGGCAGAAACAGAAAACTTCCCCAGGAGCAAGGACATCTGCTTCACAGCCACTTTATCACCAAATATGACATCATCTCAAATAGGTGCTTTCTTATCCACAGATGTCTTCCAGGGCCTGGAGCAAGGGACGCTCCATGCGTAGTACATTGTTTTCACTTTCACAAAACTGATTATCACAGGCTGAGCCTGGCTGGCCACAGGCATGCAACAGAGCCAGAACAGTAATCCCAGTATTTCTGACCGACCCAGTGAAGGGAAGTACCAGCAGAATCGAGGGGAAAGCCCAGTCTCCCAAGGCTTTGCAGGCTCCAAATTGCTCACTGGCTCACAAAAGGCTGAGTATTGTGCTCAGCCAAACAAACACGTGTTGGAATTTCATTGCTTATTAGCTGACAGCTCTTGGAAAACCTCCATCTGAAGAAGAAGATGGAAAAACAGTCCCCAAAGATTTTTCTGTGTACCTCATTCTGTATGCCTGTTTTTCTGATAGGCTGTATGCATAATGCAGCAGCAGGGCATTAGGGTGAGCAGTATTGCTTTGGGAAGTATCTAGGGAACAAGGTTTTGATGTCTTTCTACTATCTATAGTCTGGCAGGAATGGGGGGGGGCCAAGGAAAGTTGGTTCAAGGTGCGAGCTGTTGTGCCCTCACCTACACATTGAATTCTGTAATGAACTAGGTATCTATCCTCTTGCACTGATGATAAGCTAGGCTTACTGAACGTTTTCAGAGCTCAGTTTAAAGCAGATGTCATTCTGCTAAATTAAGGAGGCGTTTAAAAACAAATCGCATGACGGTATTACTGGTATTGTTATCCTTTCCCCCCAGAGGGTCCAGGTGCTCTTAATTCTCACTGGAGTGCTAAATACTCAATTCCTTCAGAAAAACCTGACAAATAAAGGTATGTTCAGCTCACCATTTTTGGCAATGTCCCTTTAACTCAGGTGTCAGCTGGAGGGGTTCTTGCCACTGTTTCTTCCGTTGTTCTCTTAAAATCCCACTAGATACCATAGCAACAGCTGAATCACATGCTCCTCTGGTGTGCTCTCTATAAGCAGATGTGAACAATGCTGGCTAATAAAGTCCCAGCAAGTGTTGGACAGGAAAAGGACTGAATTCAGCCTCTACATTCTTTTTTTAATAACTCCCAGCAAAGGCTTTGCATCATTTCTTATGACACAGGTAAATCCAGATCTGCAGGCAAAACAGATTTGGGTTACTTCCTCACTTAATAAAAAGACCATCAAGGTAGCTGACATTTTACAGCCATTTTCTCCCCATCCCATGTAAGCGTTTCTTGGAAGCCTGAGGCTGAAATATGTTTCCATATTCAAATGTGTTTACAGTGCCTGAATGAATATTCTTTCTGCTTTATTGATGGGTTAGTCCTGCTGCTAAATTGATTACACTCTTTGGTATTTTTCGAAACTTTACCCCAAAGAAGGAATTCGGAACTATTCATATGTCAATGGAATGCTCCATATTCAATTGTGCTCTAATTATTTTCCGTGCATGTAGCAAACATTTAAAGTAATACAGGTCAGTTTGGCCTAATAACTATGTCATTGCTTTTTAAATCACAGAATAAAGCTTTTCACATGTCAAGTGAACATTTAATAATGCCATTGCTTAGAGGAAGTACTCATAATCCTTTTCCTCGACTAATGCAGAAAATCTATGTGCAGCCTTATTTATGTTCATATGTAGGCAAGCAAAAAATAATGATTCTCTCTTTTAATCTGATTTCTGCTTCCAAGTATCTCCCATAAATTCCTCCCATATAACACTAAACCATATGCAGTCTCAGCTGTGTCATACTCCCTAGGTTCAAAAGCAACTGGCAATGCATAGAGTCTGCAGCTATGATGTCAGACATTGTGTAATCAATCTGTACTTTAATTATGGGTTCTTACAAGGACAAATAAATCATACCTCTGTGCAGCATGATGGAATGACTAAAACCCAAAACAGGGAAAGAGAATATTAAATTTATTCCCTTATGCAACTAGACAGAGGTTTAGTAAGAAATCAATGCTAATACTTCTGATGAAAATCCAGAGTAGATTCTGTGATTTGTAAAATCTGAAGTGGCTCTGAAATTGCAGATGCCTGTGGAGTTCTTAGACTAATACTTGTTTATAGTGTCTACATCAATTTAGATGCAAAAACTTAAGGGATCTAATTATTTTCCTTCTGTTTTACAAAGTCTCTTTTCCTTACATACCATCAAGTTAGAAATCCAGGGAGGAAATCTTAAGTAGTAATGTCTGCTGCTGCTTTTAGCTCTCTTTTCTTTCTGAAGAGTAATGAATATGTGTGTGGGTGCCTCACAACGGGTCTGCTTCTGCCACCCCTTTGGTAGCATTACAAGAAATTTTTGGTGATTACTGGAAATGCTCACTGGTAAGGTCAGAATAAGGGAAACAGCCTCCAGTCAAGTAAAATGACAGCCCCTGCTCCAAAGCCAGAAATCATCGCATAGCAAACTGCCTGACAGGCACTTGCATGCATGGCTTCCATAGGTCTGGAGCAGGCTCCAAGCTGTGTAAAAAAGGCACTGGTGCTTAAACAGGGTGGGCACGAAGGGTAGAAGGAACACAGGATACTAATAGCATCGTAATGTTTACTTGGTGGGGCAGACACAGGTTTGGATGGGACAGTATCTGGCATTCGCAGGGTCTATGTCCGAGCCTCTACCGCCTGTGTCTCTGGGAGAACGGGACATAAATGGAAGGGAGCATCCTGGCAGGCAAAGAGGAGACACCGAGGGCACAGAGTATCCTGATGCTCATTCTTAAAGCATAACCATAATCATAAAGAGATTGTTTAATCTCAGATCTGTTTACTGACCTTTCACCACCAGAAAATGCTTTTTTATTGCGGCCTGTGGCAAGAGAAATTCCAGAGAATTGTAACGTGTGCAATTAACAGAGGTTCAGCACTGCAGCTAATATAAATCAGGGTAGATACAACTTGGAGATATACTTACTTACATCAACTGAGCGTCTGGCCCCAAGAATGTAAAATAAGATCTGCTCTGCAGAATGAGACTACTGTTACCAAGGATCCCATGACTAGCCTTTGTATGGTGAGAAAATGCAGAGTTAATAGGATTTTGCTATTAGTGAATTTGATTTGATACCGTGCTTTATTTTATTCCAGAGCAGCCTGGCAGATATTTAGCATCAACAAAGCAAAAACTGTAAGATAATTTCTTACTTATTGCAAACATTTTCCTAAGTTGCTCCCCAGGAAGCGGGAGCTCTGGGCACGGGAGCCTGCGAGCGCCCGGCTGTGGGCAGCGTGGCAGGGCAGCCCCAGGCGGCCTCACCTGTAGAGGGTGCCCTGGAGTTGAGGCTGCCAGTTCAGCTCTGGCACCGTCATCATGAGGCTCCTCACAAATGTTGAAATGCAAACCAAAAAAGCCAAGCTGCACCTCTTTATTTCTTGACGAGTACTTAAAATAGAAATACTCTGACCTATTTTTTTTTAAGCTACTCCTGTCTTGATATTCCCCTGTAGAAAAAAGCTGCATGTCACTCTTCACAGCAGCCCTGTTCTCCAAGATTTAGGGCTGGATTCAGCCCAGCAGCCCTATGCTAGGGAATATCCACCCAGCCACACTGAAAGCAGGGGTCATTTGACAATGGCTCAGAGCAACCCTTTTCAAGCCTTGAACAACACAACAACTCAAATAATACTCACTGCCTGCTTTGCTCTTTTCATGCTCTCTCCTAGCTTGGCACTGCAATAATAAAAAGCCTCTTTAGAAGATAATGCACACTCTGTGTCGCTCACCCTTCCTGTAATTTGCAGGAGCTAAGGACACTAGTAAGGTCCAAGAATAACAGGCATTTCTTCTGCATTTGAAGATACTTTGTCTTCTGACAGATTAGAAGAAAAAGTAAACAGTTTAATGCAATCCTCAGGCAGCATCACCCATATCTGGCTTTGAATGTAGATGAGGCCAATCTTGAAGAGGGCTTTGCCTGTACGGCATCTGGTGCCTCTGTGCCTCAGCGCAGCAGAGCTGAGAAGGGAAACCCTGCGGGGTCAAATGCCTGAGCCCTACCCAGGCTGCAGGGAGGGTCAGTGCTCAGCTGGGCAAGAGCCTGTCCCAGGAGCACCCTCAATGTTGGCTGTGGGTGGGCACGGCTCTCTCCTCATGTAACTGTCTGAGGATGGGGTACAGCATCCAGCAGAGCAGAGCATCTCCCACATTTTGCAGGGCCTCTGTTCTTGCTCCCACCAACTGCTGCATCCCCTCACACACAGTGCTCTCCTTGTTCCTCTGAAGCAAGGACAAGCCTTTCCTGCTACCTCCCCTCACTAATGGTGGAAAATCCATGGGCCAACACTATAACACTCGTCATGACAAGATGAGAGCTTTTCTCCTGACTGAACTTCTTTACCTCTGTCTCTGAGGTGTTTAGAGATTCCTGGGAGGAAAGCTGCCTTTTCCTGATACCTTGTCTGATGATGTGACAACCTGGACTGTCATCACAGGGCAGATGTTTTCGGCAGCAGCTGGGCAAAAATAATTAGTACAACAGAGGTATAAGCAAGCCTGCACTGTCTGTTCCTCAGCAACAGAGGCCTTAGGCTTTGGCTGCCTGAGCAGCAACATGAAAAAGTGGTGTAGTCCAAGGGATCTATTACAGTAACCTGAATTTAGCTTGCAGCACAGTTTGATCATACAGCTCATTCAGAACACCCATCTTTGACCTCACTTCCTTCTCAGTTAATTCATTCTGCTCCTCTTTGGCACCAGCATGGGTAAAACAGAGGCCTTCTGGAAGGGAAAACAGAGGTTATCAGTCTGATGTGCAGACTGTAGTAGCTGGACTCAGGGGGGCAGCTCCTTGCCAGTGTGGATTTTCTTTCACTCTTCATGGGTTACAGCTGTTTCTGAGCAAACTTTTCTATCCTTCTCTTATTTGCATAGCAGATTGCAAACTTTCCAGGCTACTTCAAATGGCAGTCTGGTTGAACATGAAATCCTTCCCACCAAGAGGTCTGTCATTTGGCAGATAAATAACATCATTGCTAAAGTATTAAAAGAAATAATAAATCTTCCACCCTCTGTATCTTATAGCTATCCTGGGTCTGTGGAGCTCACAGCTGTTTTTCAGGAAGGAGACAGATTTATGTAGAGAACTAATGTGCATGTAAATCTCTTCCCCATATATGCTGCCTCCTCCTGTGTTGAATCTTGGCCTTGGTAAAAACTGTCATAACATCCAAAACTTTCTAGCATTGTTTGAAGAGACTATCCGCTGTGAAGCCACTCCTCTTTTGGGTGTCCCTGAACTGGGGAAGGAATAAAAACTAATTCAGAGATAGCATTACAATCAGTAACAGATTCATGCTGATCAGATTCAGAAACATTCATACTGAAAGCCTGCAGTCTGTTCCTCTCTGTGAAACTCCTGTTAGATATATTAACAGAAAAGAAGCACTTCTGTATCTGTGTGGGATCTTCCAAACAGAGGTCCTTATAATTCTGCCAGACTCTCATCTCACTCATTTGAATATTGCCCCCTGTCTTGAGAAGAAGGATAAATCTGACATTGCTGTAAGGATTTATTCCTACCCCATGTGATACAGATGCTGCTCCAAGTTTACGCTCAGGGTTTCAGGTTTCAGGACAGACTATAAGTGCTAAGAGGAGCGAGTTCATGATAGAACACAGCTCTAGCAAAAAATGGGAAGATTACTGAGCCACATAAGGGTATAAATGCAGAGAGCACCAGGCATGCTGTCTTAATCTGGTGGTTACATTCAGCCTGGATGTGGTCCTGGATGGTATTACCCTGCCCACCAGGTTTGTCTCAGAGGGGCTGCCCCTCCCTGTTTCTGTAAAAGCAGAGAGGGGAAGGACTGGACCTGTCACCTACTGCCTGTACAGAGCCCAGCTTCTCAAACGAGGGGCTGCCACCACTGCAGCAGAGCTTATGAGCAGAAGCCCGATAAACACTGACCACGAAAGAGGATGCACCTGGAAGCATGTGCATCTTCCAGGAAGACCATGGAAATCTAGGATTGCTCAGTGACTTTTTTCTTGGGTGTTCAGGAAGGATGACAAAAGGTGAGAGACGTAGTGCAATGTGGCTGCAATTTCTTTAACTCCAGACATGCAGAAGTTGTCCATTCATAGAGAGGCAACATGCCTCCCTTATGCACGCCAATTCAGGGGATGAAATTTCTTTCAGTACAACAGGACCTGTTGCCTAACTATCTACTTTGCCAGAGAGGTTGCTTCTGTGCTGAATGAATCCAAATGCAGAGCTCACCCAGACTAAGACCTTGAATGCAAGCTTCATTTCATTTTCAAGAAAGGGTCGAACACTTGATCTGTTCTCTTGTGAGCCATCACCATAGGCAGCCTATTTTCCAGTATCAGCACATCCCAAGAATGGCAAAAACCTGCAGCTGGCTCACCAGCCTCCAGCACTGCCAAATCAGAAACTATGCCCAACTTCAAATCCACCACAAATTAGTCCGCATCTGAGACCAAACAGTATAGCCTGTCTCAAACACCAAAGCAAGAGAGCAGCTCCACCCTCCAGAAACAATTCAGCCCGGTATGACCTGCATACTGAAAAGCATCCGTTAGCATTAGCATGCGGATTTAAACATGGCAAGGCAAAGAAGCTGGCAACAAAAATTAAGATGCATAGGGCACAGAAGAGTCCTGTTCAGCTTCTTGCTCGTATTGCACCAAAAAAAGAGAGGGAGGAGAGATGTCTTTTGTCTTTTTTTTTTTTTTTTTTTAAACAGCATTATATAGAAAAAACTAATCCCTTTCATTTAGCAAATCCATTTTGTTTCTTGGAGGGTTAAATCCTGCTTGCCTCAAAAAAATGAGTAATCCAATTGGCTTCAATGTGACAACTCCCAAAAGGCAAACAGGATTTGACTCCGTCCAGAATGTAGTACACAGATTTTGTGAATGAGCTATTTGAAACGCTGGATACTTTGTGTGCTAGCTTTGGTGCTGCCCTATAAACCCATGATGACTGTGTCAGCCAGTTTTTCTTGTGCTGAAGGTTTAAATGGCTTCCTATGGCTCTAAATTTAAACTAAGGCCTCTCACTACAAATCGTAAATTTGGCCATGTTGGTTTTGTAAGATGGAGAGAAAGGGAGGAGAAGGAAGCACTCTCTCTGAAAGCAGTAGTTAGGGCCAATTTACTTTTACTGGATGTTTTAATTTCTTGAGAACCACGTAATCTCCTAGGACTCTTGCAAAACTGTAAGCTCTGTGTCTCTAATATGAGAGAGCAAGAGCGATTGAGCCACATTGTATAAACTTTCCCAGTTTGCTCGCACCAGGGGCTTTCTCATCTCTTCACTGACTGAATTTCTATGTTCTTACTAAGCCCTCTCACAAGAAAGCAGACATTTGAGCTTGCAGTTTGTCTCACATTTGCTACTGACAGTCCAGGCCGTATTCACAGTAGCCTGAATTTCTTTTCTTTGACACCTTCGGTTACTTCACAGAAGACACTTAATTAGACACCTCCCAGCACCCACCTACAACACTTGCACCACTGCAGAAGGGAGCTCCCTTGACAAAAATGTTCACGCTGGCAGGAAACCAGATCAAGAAGGTAGTCAACAATCCGTATGGATGAAACCCATCCAAGGAAAATAGCTTCGGTGATCTAACTTCGAGAGCTGAAAGAATGTGGAAAATCACCCACTGGCTGTTTAAAAACAGTCAGATGCGTAGAAGTACTGAGTCCAAACAGCAAGAAAGAGAAGAGAAAATTGCAACAAATAATGTGCCAAACACATTGTATGTTGATTTAACTATGCCCAAAGTCAGACTTAGTGCCATCAGACAGACCTTACATGCCTTTAGGTCCTCTGTACTTGCCCTGATTGCTCAAATTGGTCTCCCACTGCCCCATATCCCCTAATAAGTAGCAAGGCTTAGGCAACTTGCATTTTTAGAATAATATTTGCATCCTCTTTTTCTGTGAAAGTAAAGCCTACAGAAGGAGAGGGGGAGTGGAGAAAGTTGTTATATAAGCAGTGAGGATAGGGAGTTCTGATTAGGCTTCTACTCTGGGCTGCAAAATAAATACTCAAAGAAAATGAAGATGCAGGTGCTTACACCAGAACAGAATATGGCTCAAGGGTTTGTTTCCTGGGCGCTTCTTCCCTGATAATACAGATAGTGTCATGGGACTCATCTGTGGTACGGTAATCAAGCTACATATCACCACTGTATGCAGTACATCTCACCGGGAGTGAGTGTATTGGAAAATGGCCTAGTCATTTTTAACGTATGCTGCTCATTACTAAACTCAAGCATCATATTTTAAATAAAAGCCTTTGTATTCAGAACGGGCCTCAAACAAAAATGCTGGATGTGAATACCTCCTGTCTGCTGCACCAGGTCTGATTTAGGATCACTTTGGAGCAAATGACTCTGTATTCCAGTGCTCCACCCAGACCGCAAGGGTGACAGCAACTACAGCCCTCTGGCAGGAGAGGGACACTGCGGCCAGTCTTGTGTTCTGCCCTTGGCACAATACAATGCTGGAAATTTAGGACAAGTTTGCAGTCTGTGCCATTCCCTCCAGAGAAATTTCACAGGCAGGACCATGTAATCCGCAACTATTTGAAGAAAACTGTTGCACACCTTCTTAAATGACTTACAAGGACTTTATTTCAGTAATATCGTAGCTTCTATTTTGGTAAACATGAAACAGACTCCCAAGCCTTGAAAGAGCAAATATCATTGGAAAAGAAGACAGAAGTCACCCATGAGCTAATTTGCTCTTTTGCCAACGAAGTTGAGATAGTTCCCTGGAGTCTATTTTCCTAAGATTTTTTTTCTCCAGTCTAGCCAAATGTCCTAATTAATAGATCTCAGTCGGAAAAACCACAAAATTAAAATAATCCAAAGCTCATGGTATGATCTGAAGTGCTTTCCAGTTCCACTGTGTGAAATTTGCCTCCCAACAGCATGTGGGAAGCCCTGAGAGCTTGGCTCCTGCAGGGGCTGTGTTGGCATAGAGGTGGGCTGTGGGAAGATGAAGCTGTACGAAGCTGTACAAACTTCATCCATGTGAGTCTCCCAGATCTGGGGTGTTTTCTGCGTTGTATGAAGGGCATTTCCAAGCCACCTTCTGGGAAATTACTGCCTCAAATCTTGTTCATTGGAACTCGATATTCCAAATCCCCTAGTTAGCCCTACAGATCTTTTTCTTTAATCTTATAAAAACATTTTAAATCTTCAACTTAAAGGTCATAAAAGACAAAACAGCGCTCAGCCTCCCTCTCCTGAAATCCTTTTGATGTAAATTGGAGTGAAATAGTGGGCTGAAGGTGATTTAAAGGGGCAGGAATGTGGCAGAAGTTTTACAGTGACAACCAAGACTGTTTTAAGGTTAAAAACTTTTGCTTTCAGAACTTGCAGTGTGATGTAGGAAGAGTGAAACACGGATGTAACCATGAACCCAGCTAGTCAGCCAACAGGCTGCACTTACAGAGGTTTCAATCCAGTAGAAAACTATTGATTGCTTTTCTGTGAAACACAGAGGCAAGTGTTTCAGTAAAAACTTCCCTCTTTTCAACAAATACAAGTCTCGAAGTGTGGGTTTTTTCCAATGTCAACTGCCAATAAGTGCCATAAACACCTACAAGAACAAATACATTTAGAGGAACAAAAACCAAGCTTTTTGCTGGAAGATACCATGAGTTCAACTGAGACATCTGAGCACATTTGATGGCCAGTGCTGCTGCTGGATTCATAATCCTTTCCTGATAACTCTTTGAAGAAAGAAAGCTTAACCCCATTTGACTTGTGCTTACTCAGGGTGTCTCTTCCACTTCAGCAGCTTGAGCCACATACAAAGGACCTTGCTTTTGCAATGGTTTTGATAGAGTTTCAGGGACACAAATGTGCCTGATTCTGAGGGAGGGCTGATGCAGTCTGTGGCTCTGGAAATTTACTTGCAGTTCGTTAACCCTAGTTGCAGCTGTTGAAGTCCAGTTTGCCAAAATAATGAAATGCAGCCCTCATTTCCTTTCTTCTGGGTCAGGTCTTGAGAGCGAGTGACGTTCTCAGCTCTGAAAGCAGCTGGGGTCACTGGCTCCCAGAGAATTAGGCTCTCTGTCTCCTATGGAAAGTCTGTGGTCTGTTGTGGCTGTTGCTTTGATTTTCTAGTGATGTGTATTTTTATACATGTCTGTAAAAGCAAACACAGTTTACCCTACTGCCACACAGATCCCTTGCGATTCCTTGTCAACAATGTAAAACCAACGTTACGCTCAAGCCCAGGAATGACTCATTTTTTACAACTGTGGTCTTCTGAGAACGTTACAAAGGCTACAGCGGAAATGGTTTCATTCAGAAGTATTTCCTGCATCACCACCAGTGGCTTATTTTTCCTGGGTCTCCATTTCCTTTGCTTTTCCAATGGTTTGGGTGTTCTATATTTAGCCAGTTCACTGAAGCACATGTGGAGAATTGAACTAAGCGCTTGTACAAAAGCTTTTTGCCTGAATTTCTACCTTCGTAGTAGAACCCCCTGTAATTTGACTGTCTTGTTACTCCCACTCATCCCTGTTGAATACAGCTGTATAAGATTTTAGGAGTGCACATTGCATTTTTAATTCACTGTGTGCCTCTCCCTCAAACGAGAAGCAGATGACATCTGCTGCCAGGGTGACTCAGCATGGGAAGAACTGCAATCACAACCCAGCAGCCTATGCTAAATAACCTGACCCATTTACTTCGAAAGTCAGTCAAATCTAAATGCCAGATACTGGATTAAGGTGTGGGTGGGTGGGGATTGGAATGAGCATAGGAGAGGTGAGGGAAGGGACAGACGGTGTCCCTGAACTACATAGGCAAGCACCGGAATAGGGAGCAATGCGGTGGCGGTGCTTGGACCCCTAGCCTGCAGTCCTGGGCAGGGTGCGTGCTGATTTGTAGCCCACTCAAAAAAAATATCAGGTGAAGGTATTACTGCAGTTGAAGGGGGAGAGAGAGATTTGCAGGGGCAGACTGAGGGAGCCTGTATGAACCTGCCTTCTGCTGCAGGAAGTATAGCAGAAGGCAAAATGACTGGTTTCACAGGTGGCTCAAACAGGATGGCCTGCGGGCGGTAGAAGCTCTCAGGAAGCAGTAGCTCCCTTTATCTCCAGCAGTATTTTGAGAGGGAGAAGAGAGGGCACTATACTACACAGGCTTTGGTATATGATCAAAACACATTAGGCAGCCAGCAGTTAATCCACTGAAAAGGTGGATTCCGTGCCTTTGTAACAATGGATTTTCATTTCCAAGTGGACAAGATCTTTGAAGGGATAAGAGATTAACAGTCTAATGCTTCTTGGTCTGCCTGATCAAGTGTAATTTTCCAACAGTGTTTATCAGTGTCCAAACTTGTTTTTCATAGGAAAGTAATGGTTTTACAAGGTCATGTTTGGTGGCTGAGCTTCAAAAGGGCCTTCCTGTATGTGTGAAGTTCTCGCTGATTTTAGTATCTTCACTGGAAGTTGCTGATTATTTACAAGCCTACTGGAGGGGAGCTGGTCTTAGTGCTGCTTTCTTCTTGTATATGACAACATTGTCATATGCTTGTCATATTTTCCTTCAGAGTAGAAGGAGCTTTCCATGGATCTTTCAGCTAAGCCCCTCCCTGCAAAAAGATTTCCTTATTCAGAGATGAGGAAGCTAAAACAAGAAATGATTCAGTGGTTTTTCCAAGTTCACACAATGATTTGGAACCTATTTCATGTCTCTGATGGAAGAAGGCAGGTTTTGTGGCAGAATCTAGTGGCAGGAGTCCTTAGGTCTGAGTCTTTACCCTTTCTGTGACCTAGAAGTTATGTTACAGCTACGTGCTTCCATGTGCCTATCTTTTTGTTTAAAGCGATCAGGATGAGATCTAAATTTACAGTGATGGTGTTTGGAAGAATTAATGCCTGAGGTGAAAGGCCCAGGAGTTCCTGGAGGAGTGAAAGCGTAGAGAATTGGCAGCTTCTGTTCTCCAGTCAAAAGGCTCTTTTCTCCTCTAGTAATGTGACTCCAGTTTCAGGGGTCTCTTTTTTTAGGAGCAGAAGGTCCTAGATTACTTTGCCTTGAGATCATTTGCAGAGGTCTCTGCGAGTCCTGGTGGCTTTGCCTGTACAGCATTGCAATGTGCAAGTGAGAAGACGCGGAGGCAGCTGGCATTCATTCCAGAAATACATGGGCACTGGACTTTGCCAGGGCCACGCCTGGGAACATCTCAGCTCTTCCGCTGCAGGGATGCAGAAACACAGGCTGTTTCTTCCTCAAAGTTGGTTAGTTCTGTCTGGCAAATTCACCTAACTTTCATCTTGGAAAACAGTTTTGCACTTTAAAGGTCGTTACCCTTCAAAGGTATCTGAGCCTTTGTGCAGACTCAGTTGGAGAATGCTCTGGAAAAGGTGGACTGTTGGTCATGATGTACGTGACAAAAAGTCAGCCACAAAGAGGGTTTTAATTTCAAAATGCCACATCACATGCATTACAAAATGCTATAAAAAGCTACAGCTGCTCTGCTAATAATTCTCTACACACCTTAAAATGAAACACTTTATAAACTTGCTATCTTTCTTAGACATCCTTTATCATGATCTCCTAGCAGCCTCAAGCTAGTTACATTATCATAACAATAAACAAAGTGTCCATCTTGCTGTCTCATCCACACAGATCTCCTTTATGAACACTAGCAGCCTCTCTGAAGTCGACTAAGCCACCTGCATGCATAAAAATGTTTTGGTCAGTCCCAGCTTTCATTTTGTTTGATTATGTTTCATAGACACATACATTCAGCCATTTCCCAGTCCTTATCTAGGAAGCATCCACCCCTGTAGTTACACAGGGAGGAGTGAAGAAAAGAGCAAACTACAACATGCAGGCGCTTCAAAGGCAGGGAACAATGATATCTGCAGAGAAACACATACACACAGCCTGCTGCCCATAAGGAGCTGGATGAAAAGACTAAAGCAGCACAGGGGGAAAAAACAACACAGAGAAGGCCAGCTGTGTCTTGAGGCACAGTTTCAGTTGTCACGTCTACTGTAGTATAGAAGATACACCTTATTTTCATTAGTCATGCTGAGGATGATGTGAAGCTGAGCTGCCAGACAGTGCCTTTAGATCCTGAGTGCACTCTCCAAACATGACATGTAACGAATGCATTAAACAGTTCTACTTGAATGGTGCAGCCCTTCAAAGTGTGAGTATGCTGTCGTTTCATTGCCTGCTCTGATGCAGCTCTAATGTCTGAGCCTGTGTCATCAGGGACCAGAAGGGATGTTAGCTACCGCCCAGCCCTTCCAAACAGTATATAAGGATGACTGAGGACAAGAAGTGTGTCAGAGCTCTAAGCTGCCCATTGGTTCATTGAAACTTGAGACCTTTAAGGAAGAGCAGAGTGAAAATACAAACTGCATTAATTCAGTAGTATACCACAAAAACACTTTGAATGTGGGCTGTGTTGTAAGTAATCAATACTTAATGTAACAGTGAGCGCTTCTTGGTTTCAGAAATACTATCTTAAAGGTACAAAGCACTCAAAGGATTAAAAATAATCTTTGCATGTCCTGCTAAGATAAACAGGGGATGTTTGCACTGGGTTGATCCTGTTCTGTTACTCTCAGGCTGTAGCACACAAGGCAGTGCTCTATTGCTTTATACTTCAAAAAATGTCTTCTCTCCCACCAGAACAGGAATAACTCTCATTTGAAATGAACAACCCCATCACCATTTTAAGGTGAAAAAAAAGTGAGTCAGCCCATAGACTCCTTTTTCTTCGAATAGCAAATTCCCTTACTTATCTCTGAAGTTCTCACATGTAGTCAATCTGCTGGGGAATAAACTGTACAGCAGCACTAGAGAGCCAGTCGTTAGGCACATATGAACTGATCACATTAACACATAATTAGCACATAATTTTCTGGAGATCCCATATGGCTCCAATCATATCATTACTAACAGCAGCACATCATATCATCCAACAAGAGCAGGTCAAGCCCTGACCTTTTTCTAGCGTATATGTTCTGATAATAACAGATATTATTTTTGGCTAGAAATAGATTTGTGGTGTAATTTATGACCCAGCTTATTCTTCTTTTTCCTTAAGAGTGAATGTTCTCTCTGATAATCTTGGTGGTGGTGTCTGCTACCTTGCCGCTGTGGCCGACAATAACATAACAAAGCCGACTAGATCACCAGCTCAGTCTTACAACTGAGTAAGAGTCTGGCATCTTACCAGCTCAAATAGTGGTGCACTGGCTGCAGGGCCCAGGAAAAAAATGCAAATATTTCAGCTGTGTAGACGGCTATACAAATAGCAGAGCAGACGAGGCAGCCTCATCTGGGGAGACAAAAGATATGTGTGATGACCTCCTCCCTCCAAGTTAAACAAGTAAAATCTTACCCCAGCTCATTGTCACAAGTTCCCCTCCTCTGTGAATGTGCACAGAGGGCAATGCGCTATATCTGCAACTTGGCAGCATGACAAGAGCCCGGAGAGGATGTTCTGCGGTCAGGTCTCGCTGTGCCCTGTCTGTGTGCCTGCTGTGTGTGGTCAAGGTGCCTGGGGCTGACTGAGCACACAAGGCAGCAAATGCCAATTCAAGCTGCCACATTTTCTGCCATCCCGTCTCTGCTCCTCCACCAGCACCTTTGGTGTTGCCATTCCATGTGTTTGCTCTATCCCCCTGTGGTGCCCTCCTTTTCTTGCACTCTCATTTTTTCTTGAGGGAGCACAGAAGTTTGGCAGGAAAAGTGGAAGCTGCCTCCTCTCTGCTGAATGTCCAACACCTTGGTCATTCTCCCTTTTTGGCATGGTAGACTTGCATGTTGGGGCGTGACAGAGGTTTCCTTGCCCATTTCTGTCTATCAAGTCTGGCACAATGAGCAGCCTCAGCTGAGATATTTTTGGCTGACAGTGTCCCAACATGCCATGCATTGTGCAATTTACTTGGCTTTCCTTCTTACCACAGAAATTAACAAAACCCATAGCATTGCTTCTTGCCTGTCAGGAAGCTATACTCTGCATTAATCTCTCATTCGGGAGACAGGCTATGTGACAGAGATGATTAATCCTAGCCACAGATAACACCTCCTGTCTTCAAATAGTTTCGGTAGATAAATAACTTCTATAATGAAACACTATCCCACAATGGGGTTTTGGTCTAAGCCAGGAACTTTTGAGTTTTAATTCTGGCTTTCAGACAAAATTGCTTTGTGGCTAAAAGTAAGTAGAAGCCTGATTTTTTTCACAGATAAGGTACACCCTCAGCTTTTTTTCACAATCCTCAGGAGTTCCAGCTCTTCAGCATCTACAAATGCAACCCTGCTTCTCTGGCCACTTCTTTTGCTGTAAGCTAGTCACAGAGTTTTCCCTGCAGATGTATCGAAAGGATAAATTACTCAATGTCAGAAAGATTTCTGAAGATGCAGGTCATGGCTTGAGGCAGATTACAGTCACACACAGTGCTCAGACGTTTCTCTAGGGAGCCTGCATTATCATCATAGTCCCCACCAGTACTCAGTCTTTAGCTGGAAAATGTACCCAGCAGACCTCATTCTTAAATCTGGGTCACATACAGTCACTACTGCTCACAGGTAAGGTCTGGTCCAAAGCCCATTAAAATCAGCAAGAGTCTTTCCTAATTTAAGTGGGTTGCAGTCAGGGCTTTGCAGGATGCATGAACCGCAGCCTTCCCCGCTTGTGGATAGCACAGTGGTGATCTAACACACAGCTGCCTTCTGAGAGCGTGTTTACACAACCGGGGAAGTGTTGGCCTCTAGAAGACAAAGGACTTTCTACCATGGGCACTGTCCAAATGATATTTAAAAAATAACATTCAGACTCCTGCAATCTCTCTGCAGTACTTGCCCTTTAAATCCTTTTTCAAACCACACAGAAATAGAGCATGCATTGTAGTGATTTTCTTCGATTCGCTTCCACCAGACAAACCAGGGAGAGGGAGCTGCGATCACCAGGTCTTGGGGCTGGGGGGAAATAAATGGAAACAGAAAATGCTCTGTGTAGGAATCTCCTGCTTGCCAGGACATTTAAAAGTAAGGAGTGGTGATGACATCAATTCTTCGAAAGAGCTTGAATTTGTTTAAGGGACTTTTTCTTTTCTACCATGCAAAATAAATGGGCTGCATGCTGGAAGTTCATACTAAAGATAGCTGTGCAGATGCAGGAGCATCACTGAGCCTCCAGAAACACTGTGACTGCAATTTTAGCTTTAAACTAGCTACAGAGGACAATCTCCACATCCCCATGGCTGCACTGCTGCTGCTGCTAGACCCTGAGCTAACTACATAGCACTGCAGAGACTTGCCCATGATTTTGCTGGTACTCACAATACCTTAACACAGGCCAAAGTATCAAGCAAAGATTGGGATTCTGCATCCATAAAGGCTGGCAGCCGTAAGCAGAGCTGTGTATGATGCTCTGATTAATGTTTGAAGTAATAACCCATTATTCTTCCATAATGGTGAGAGAATGGACTCTTAACGTGTGGTGGTGATTGGCAAAGTAGTGCTGTGGCTACCAGGACTCTCTTTTAATGCACCACGCAACAAACAGAGAGATGAAGCCAGGTTCCACCCTGTCGCATAATGATTTTTCCTGGTACAAATGCAGGCACAAGGATCTCAAGGACTGGAAGTGGTCATTGTTCCTTTTTCAGAGCAAAGTGGGAACTAAGACCCAGTATGTCTCCCTCTGTTCCCTCAAGAGGAGCCAGTCACTATAGTAATGGCTAACCAGAAAACCTCTTCTCAGAGGGCAATGGTACCTCTGCCCAGGATGAAAGCCGCACAGCTACTTTTTCTGCTATAATTTGAAACCAAACAGACCAAATTGCAAAATCCTTATTTTGATACTTGCATTCAAACATGTATTTGCTTGTGAAAATGCTGACTATTGGGGCTCATATCCATGAAGAACATTGTTGTCAGAAGGGTTTCCAAGAATAGTTCTCAAAACAAGTTTCTCTGCTAGAAACCTAGGCTACAGCTAAGGTATCTCAGTATATGGGTAATGTTTTCAGAGGTGGTGGGAGGTAAGCATAAGAATAATTTATCTTCATTAACTGTAACCTCTACCATTAGATCAGAAATCCTACTTCAAAATAGGCTTTAGGTACTCTGGCTTAATATTTTAACTCTAGGAGATGAAATTTAAGCTCCAAATGTCATATTTAAACTCCTAAATATAAGTGGCCTGATTTTCCAGGGTGTTAAGCATATGCAATGCCTGTTGATTTCAATGAGAAATGTGGGTGCCTGCCAACCATTTTGGAAAACCAGGCCATTTTATTTAGTCATTGACACATAGATTCCTAACTTTAAGCAGCCAGGTTTGAGACCTTTTCTAGCTTCACGCAGTTCTGCTTCAGCTTTAGCAGAAAATCACTTCTATTAAGAAGTACCCTTGGCCTACTCCCTTCCAGCCCTATTTTGCAAGCTGTTGCAAGTATCCATTTAAGGCTGATTTTGCAGAAGCAAACAAGAAAACCACATCAATTTAAAATATTCCTTTTATTTTTTATGCAATAATAATAATTTCATATGCAATAAATCATTTCATAAACATTCTTTAAAATGTTCCTTACAGAGAGAGTGACCTCATTTTTATACAGCAATTACTACTTAGACGAAAGGGAATTTGTGCTGCAGAACTGTTCTCTTTAGTACAGATGACACATTTCAGTGGGAAAGGCAAAGTTAAATACATAGCAAAGTTAAATACACACACTGGGTTCCAGCCATATTTGGACTGTATCACAAACTAAATAACACTAGAAAATTAAAAATGAGCGCTGCTTCTCAACTCTAATCTAGATTTATTGTGCTCATCCCACGTGATGCTTGATCAGAAAGGAATAGGAATGCATTTAGAAGGAGACAACGTGCCAGGTCTATGCTAGATTGAATTTGCCAACTGTTCAAACACATCCTCCTACTGGAGAGACAACTAATACAAAGGAAAACAAATATGCTTTAACCCATATAGCTTACACTAGTTCAGCATTAGTTACAGTGACCAAAATACTTTCCTCTTAGGACACTCATATATGTTAGAGTTATAAATGCTGCCAAAATTTCCTTTCTCTGATTGATACTCCTATAATGGCACCGCCTTTTAGTGGTCTTAGCCTTAATCTTAGACTTTCAGAGAAAATTAGCAGCGTGAGTTCCTTCCATACATCTTCTTGCCATGTATGGATTCTTTAGGTTCAAAGGTGGCAACAAATACATCAACGCTTAGGGAGCCATTTGGATCTTGAAATCTTAAAGTGGGAAGCATTTATGGAAGGTTGCAAATAGTCTGAACCTTCACAGTGGCATGGATGTTGCAGACTAAGATGTCCCAACACATGGGCTCTGTTGAGCCTCAACAGAAACAGAAAATTAATTAGACATACCTTTCAGAGAGCAAGGGTAAGATGGTGAGGGGGCAAGTGGGGTTAGGGAAGATTTTGGAGACCTAAGGATGTAGCAGAGGGAGAATTTGTCTCTTCAAAGTCTTTTGAAAGAACGAAGACATTTGGTTCCCAGGGACAGGTCTGAGCTTCAATACATCTTACTTACACTGTCCTGCACACAATGTTCTGGCCAGCAGTAATTCAGGCTCCGGTCACATTCTCTTCTGGAAGAGAAGTTATGCTTCTTCCCTCAGTATGCCCCGGGATTCCTGCGAGTCCACTGTGACATGCCAAAAGGTAGATCTGCACAGGGGCAGTCAGGTGAGCAGGGAGTAGGTAACAACAGACCTGCTATCAGCTGCTTAACACGAGGCACTACCAGGTTACTCACTGAAAGGGAAATCTGGAACTATAGTGATGTGGTCTTGGCATGCTGAGGATCTGGTTACAATTTGACACTTGCATTTAGTGGCAGGATTTCTATTTAGCTAGCTAAAATTGTTTACAATGGTGTAAGAATAGCTCAGAACAGATCATACTCCCATTTTTCTGACTTTCCAGACACAACCATAATGTTTTTAAACACAGGTGTTGGGCCCAGTCTCATGCCTTTGACGGTGTACACAACAAACCCATGACATAGTCATAGTTGGATCCTAAGTAAACCCATACAATAAACATACCCAAGCAAACAAAAGACAAACAACATATGGGGTGCTGCTGGGGTTGATTTCTGGTTGACTGTAAAACAAAAAACAAAGTGAGCACCACTCATCAACTATTTAAAGGAGACACAGTTGTAATCATCACAACTCCCCCAGCCTGGCCCAGCTGCACAGACCCTACCCACCACCATTTTTTGGCTGTGGCAGAGCAGAGCTTCTCAGGAAGCAGCTGCTGCATTAAGAGCCTTGCCACATCCTCCTGCAGCCCCAAAGGGCCTGGCACTCCCCACCAAGCCACTGCTCCCCAGTCCTAGCAGAGGAGTGGGTAGTGCAGGATACTTGCCTGCTGCAGCAGACGTGCAGCCCAGCTTAGAGAGCTGTGAACCACAGCACCATCACCACAACACAGTCTGCCCTGGGCCCCTTCTCTGGTGAGACTGGAGCACAGCCGGTCACTTTGAATGTTCTCCAACAGTTTTGTAAATCAGCAGGGGTAAGTCCCTGGAAAGACCAGGCTTCTTTTGTATCATTTATTGTTTGTATTGTAACAGAACACAGGCCCTGTGCAAAAATTTTGTCCTGGTGGAAGAAGATGGATGGGGCTATTTGTCTGGAACTGCTGAAGCAGCCCTGCGGGAACTGTCACTCTGGACAGGTAGCTCAATAGCTGGGCGTCTCCAGTCTGGCCACTTTAACCACATTAACTGTCCACTGTGTCCAGCGGCATCAGGGGTACTGCTTGCACACACTGGCCATTAGGACAGCAGATCTGTCATACAGCTGATGCAGCCTGGATACGTGGGATTTGCTCCCTGCTGCGTGAGTCAGTATTGTCACCCCAGGCAGGAGTATGGGTGTGGTAACCCAGATCCTGTCTCTGCTCTCAGTGCTCTTTTATGCCAGATATTCACATATATGTAACGAGGGACCTGCGTCTTACTAAAAAGCTGACAGTCAGTTTTGACGCAATATGAAAAGTGGAAGAATATCCAGTGGAGGAAATGGGAAAGGAAGGACAAGAATAGCAAAGATAAAAACAGGCAGTTGCACGCATTGATTTTGTGCACTGTAAGCATTGCCAGATTGCTGTTTTGAGACAGGTATTCTTACTGGTTGCTGTGGTAGCATTACCAGCTTTACAGATGTCAAAATGGAGTGCACATGGAAGAGGTTTGTATGGGGCCATGCAGTGGCTTCATATATTTGTCCAGGGAGCTTACTTTAGGACACAAAGGAGAAGACAGCTTGTACTTATAGGAGAAGAGGACAACCAGTCAGTAGAAGAGCAAGAAATGATTAGACTTTGATGAGTTTTACAAGGATTTGAAACTTACGTGAAGAGGGTCTATTGGCCAAATTCGTTAACGTGAATGGACCTCTGGGAGGATCTGGAGGAAGTAGCAAGACTGCAGAATAACCTAGCATACATACAGCTCTAGAAAGAGAATTGCCATTAAAGTGACTTCCAAATTACAGTCTGGAAGAACTCACTGAGGTTGCTAAACATGAACTGGTGACGCTAGCTAAATGCATAGGCATACAGTTGCTGGGGGACAATGGACTCTGTCCTTTGAAGTTATTTTCACACTGTGACATCCAGTTTGCTACTGGTTGGTATATACAATGGATGTTGCAAGGTTTTGGTATTTATTTTAGGCCTGGTTGTCAGGTAAATAATCAGGAAAATCATGGGGTTTAAACCTAATATCACAAATAACATTCTAAGTAAATTTATAGATTTTTCTGGCTGAAAATCTGTCAATTTAGTGTAGGCTTATGAGCTTTCCAGTCACATTTATAAAAAAGGCATTTAGTAAGAAAGCAGCGTCCAGTTATGACTGTAGTCTGACTTACAGAAAAACTACCTGCCTCAATATGATGATGAGTCAAAAGAAACCACTAGGTCCCCTCTTTCTCTACATGTACATATTGATACAGTACAAGTGAAAAATGAGTTTCAGGATTCTAACAAAAGACAAAGTACCTTTCACCTAGACAGTATAATTTTGCAGGATTTCCCTCATAACCAGTGAAACTTTATGCCTGTCAATTCCTTCCTCAGAAAGCTTGTCCACACAGACTCAGAAGTAATCCCCTAATAAGCAATAGAAGTGTGGCAGAGTAAGATGCAGGGGGATTTTATTTCCAGCTTTCTTAACACCATATGTTCACTTAATCCCACTCTTCATTTAGATAGAGCTAATCCCTGAGTATTTCGGTACAAATTACATGCAAACATACATTATGTGTATGGGTGTACCTGTATATAACACTGCACATGTGCCTCAGACTAAAGAGAGAAATCACAGTGATAGCTAAGGCAGCTGAATTTTCCTAAACAGATGCTCCCAAGTTATCTACCTCAAAAGTACACATTAAGATTCAAGAAGGCAATTTTCTCAGAAAGAATCACTAACGAGGATTGCTTGGATTTTTGCCCATCGAATCTTGAATAAAAATCCTCAAAGTTATTCTGAAGTGCCATTTAATTTTTCTTACCTCATCATTAAAATTATTCAAAAAATCATAACAGCCCTCTTCGGTAAGTCCAGAAACATCACACAGATCATACTAAACATGCTGAAATGTTTCTTTTCCACTTTTCACTTCAGAATAAGAGTTTTGAAATAATTTGTAAAAGTTTCAAAATACAATGAGAAAAAACCTGAAATTTACTGTATAAAAATCTACTGTCCATTCATCTACAGCTGTTCAAAAAAGGATCTGAAACTTCCCACAACTATGGAACACGTCTCCTATGAGGAAAGGCCGAGAGAGTTGGGGTTGTTCAGCCTGGAGAAGAGAAGGCTCCAGGGAGACCTTATTGCAGCCTTTCAGTACTTAAAGGGGGCTTATAAGAAAGATGGGGACAAACTTTTTAGCAGGGCCTGTTGCGATAGGACAAGGGGTAATGGTTTTAAACTGAAACAGGGGAGATTTAGACTAGATAGAAGGAAGACATTTTTTACGATGAGGGTGGTGAAACACTGGAACAGGTTGCCCAGAGAGGTGGTAGATGCCCCATCCCTGGAAACATTCAAGGTCACGTTGGATGGGGCTCTGAGAAACCTGATCTAGTTGAAGATGTCCCTGCTCATTGCAGGGGGGTTGGACTAGATGACCTTTAAGGGTCCCTTCCAACCCAAACGATTCTATGATTCTGTGATTTTCAGTCGCTCGCTAGTTAAAGAACAACTGCGCCAGTTTAAACTACTTCTTAAAAAAAAAGTGACAAGTCCAGCCAATGTCACTTAGGTGGTCAAGATGGAAGTTCCAGTAAATCCTAATATATGATTTACATGGCATATGTCAAATATTTCATATATGCACAAAAATGACAGGAAAAAAATAGTTCTGCTCTGTAAACATTTGGTACAGTTAAATAACACAGAACTTCTGGAGAAAGCTGTACTTTCTACTCAGTTTTGCAACCTGATTGGTGTCAGCTGGCTCCTGAAAGAAAAAAAAAAAGTCCACTTGAGCAAGTCACTATCCAGAACCAGATCTGAGGACAGACATGGCTGAAGATAGCTGGGAAAGAACAGTTAATAGTAACTAGAAAAACAAACAGTAGTGCCAGCACTGAGTATACCAGAGATGTGTATATCTATCCCTGCAGCTCCAGAACCTGTACTACATTGCTACAGTACATACACACAAAGCTTCCCCCTGCAATTATGGCCAGTGCATAAATGAATTTGAATTTAAAATATTTCACTCTATAAAGAAAGGAAGCTAAATGTAGTATATTGGATTTTCACAGTGCAGCAGGAGAAGCTCCAAAATTCTGTTCTATCTCAGACAGCAATGTGACTAATAACTCTATTTTATTGTACATTCATAAAATCACTTATACTTTAATAATTTTTAAATCAGATTTAGCAGGTAATTATCCTGTAATGAGGATTAACTGCATATAAGGTGTTTGGTCTTGAAGGAAAGGCACTTTCAAAATTTACATTAAAATGTTGCTCTTTTTCCAACTCAGTAAGCAAAAGACATCACTTCTGAAGTGAGATGAAATAGAACCTTCTCAGCATAAAATGAGAAATGTTGTTACAGAGGAAGCAAAACCAGAAGGTTAAAAGTAATCTGAAAGGTAAATGACTACTTGTTGCTTCTTTTATGCCTTACTCTGTAACGGTAACATGGATAACATGAACTCCCAAGCCCTTCTGAGAAGTGCTTTCCAGCCTGACCCAGAGAAATGCCTAATCAAGACCCCTGGATTATCCTGGGACTCTTCCAGTTTGATATCAAGCAGAGCCATTATTCCTAAAGAGTCAGTAAGGCCATATCAAAAAGGTCATTGCAAGAACAGAAGAACTTTTCGTCAGAACTACAAGACAAATTTGATTTGCAAAGTAGAAGTAGCAAGCAGAAACAAACCCAATTTCTTTTCCCACCCCACTCTGCCACTCACCTCCCTTGGTATTTTAAACATATTGTGGACTTGGTTTTTTTATGTAAAGCAATGGTTCTCATGACTGCAAAACTTCTGCTGTACTTCTGTCATTTCACTGTGATGTTAATGACCAAACCCCTGCCGTTACACCATAGCAAATTAGATGTTTTAATGCTTTTGAGGTTATGTGTGATGGTTGCTCCTGTGCTGAAAATTCTAGTATTGTTTGAATGAATGTTTGGAAAAGAATCACTGTTTGTATTTTAAGTGAATTATGTGCTAGAACCTCATAATTCTTATGAATGAGTAACCTCATAATTTTCAGAGGCATCACTCAAAGAAAGCAAAGATGCTCCAAGGTGTATTTATTTGCAGAGTTGTTTGCAGAGTTGTTTGCAAAGTTGTTTGCCACAGCTTTGGCCTCTTTATTTAGACTGGCCATCCTTACCATGTAGTGACTTCCCCAAAACCTGACTATGACAGAGTTAATATCCTGTACATTAGCATTTGTTTACATCATCCCCCTTGCTGTTGTTGGCACCTCATTCCAGTTCACGTCACCTTTTTTTTTCTTATGCTAATGGACCTTTTCCAATTCATCTCCACCACCGAGATTTTTTTCTCTTGGTTTTAAAGGTACTGTCAGATAGAAAAGTATTGTCTCCTCCCGACTCCAAGAAGATGATGAAAAACCTTGTTTTATAAACGGCCAGTGCAACTACTGTGATTGAGACTCACAGCTACATTATTTTTCCTTGTAATCGTATTAAGTCAGATGAAGGAAAAAGAAAGGCAGCTAGAGAGTATTAATAGATCTTGGGGGCTGTGATAGATCTTAAGGCCTGTAACTGTGCTGCAGAAAGCCACTCATCTGCCTCTCAGTAAGAATCTCTAGCTATAGAAGCATTTTACATTATTTTGTTCCTAAAGATACAAAAATATATACATTCTAATCGCACTTTGGAGAAGGAAAATTAATAAAGACAACTGCACCGTTCCCCATTAGTGGAAATGCCCCACAGTTAACCTGCCTCAAGCACTTTCAGTATCACTGAATCCCTTGGGTGGGATTTTCCAAAGTGCCAGCATTAGCTCAGCCCTGCTCCCATTAAAATCAGTCACAGACTTCAGCCCAGGAGGAGAGTCCAGAGAGTCCCTGTGGTGCCCTGTATGTTGGTAGAACCTAATCTTTGTGCGTGCTGTTGCTTCCCTGTATTTATGTGCATGACTGCACGGGTGCTCAGATACATTCATGAGGGCCAGGATTTTCCTCAGAGAACCTAAAAAGGAACCAGAAAGTCAGCTGCGTGGAATAAGAAGTAATGGAGGGTAATATAAATCATGGAGGAAAGGGGAACCTCACAGAAGATGAAACTTGCATCAAGTGTCTACTGAAGTCAGTTAATTGCAACCTCTATGCCCCCATTCACAGAGGAAAACCTTCCAGAACATGTTTTCAATACTACGTCACACAGTATATTTTCTATCTATGGAATCCAATTGCCATAGGCAGTCATCAAGGCAAAGAGTTTAGTAGAATTAAAAAAGGGATTTAGGAAGCTTTGTGAGCAAAGACAACATTTGCAGCTGCGTGCGCTAGATTAAAACAATGCAGGGGACAAACAAGCTTCCTGCTTCAGCAGCATAAGCTGATTGCTTTGAGAGTCAAGAAGAAATATTTTCTTGCTGTGTGTTAGCCCTGCTGATTTATTGAGATGTGTGATGGGATGGTTTGAGTTTTTGCTGAAAGGAGTGATAATGATAATGAATGCTATAGGTTGCTTATTTGCTAGTCTGTATTATGGTAATGCTGGCACTTCCATAAAAAGAGTATCAGTCAATGAGTCTGTGATGAAGAGCAATCTCCCAAGCAAGGGACTGGTTGGGCACTGATGAGAGCAGAATTCAGACCTTGGCTATGAATGAGACTTCCATTCTGACTGTGGGGAGGTAGCTTACTCTCTCTGTGCTTTAAATCATCACCTGCGAAATGGGAAGACAGTACTTCTCTAGTTCTCAGAGTTGAAATGAGGGGAAAGTGCATAAACAAGAGATTGGTCATATTTTCATTCACAGCCATTCTGTGCTTTGGATTCAGAGCTGTCGCCCCACTGTAAATCAGGAGTACTTTAGCTGGAATTAGTCAAGCTTTTCCTGACTTACACTGATGAAATGAGTTCAAAAAATGGTGTTTTCATTCCACTGTTTGTGGTGCTCCTCTGTTTGAACTTTTTCCCACATGCAACTAGCAGCAGCATTTCCTAAGAAGAACAGTAGCCCTGAGAAAGCTTAGTGGCCTTAACCTAGAACATCAGCAGTGTCTGCAATGGATTATGTATCATGCTGGCTGGCTTGAAACCCCAGAAGCTCCTGTCCAAGTCTTTGTTCCTGTTATGGGCTACTGTTGTCATTACACCTGTTGCTTCAAGGTCAGATCCTCTTCAATATATTATTGTTTACTCTGAACAGTAGATAAGATCTGAGAAAATACATTTTTAACGTATAGGCTGGGTGAGCTGAATTATTTATGTTAATGGCTATGGGTGCTATACCTGTTGCTAAGAAATACTCTAATACTTCTTCATAACTCCCATTTGGAAACGCCATTATAGCTAGCTGAGCAGCAATAGATACAATACGGGTTGAGCAAGCTATTGATGCAAAGGAAAGGCTTTTTAATGATTTTGTACCTTGAACACTTTAGTTGGCAAAAATTTGACAAAGAAGCAGGTGGAAACAGTCAGACTGCTCTTCTCCTTGTTAGCGCTGGCAGGGGTCACAGGCGTTCAAAGTTCCATGATGGCATAATCGCAAGTATATATAGATGTACCTATATATGCACATATATATATAGTTTTGATTGATAGAGATAGTCTGGATCAGACCCAGCTGGTCTTCACCGAAATGAGAAATCTCTACTGCACAAGTCACTGAGCTTTCCTGGGTCCAACAAAGCAATCAAGATGGCCGTTGCTGGTTTTTTTAATTTTGAACTCCCATATTTCCAGCCTTTGCCTGGTGTGTCCTTTGTGGAAATTCCCCCAACTGTCTAATGATCCAAAAGCCTACGTAACCTTTGTTTATTTATGTTTTCTTATCCAGAATTATTTAAATACAGAAAATAAAACCTTTGAAGGATTCAAAGTTAACCTCAGCTGCCAACACTGCTTAGCCATACTTAAAATTGAGATTGATAGACAACATTTAGGGAGAAGGAAGGGTCAATACCCATGGAATGTGTCCGGTTCTGGGCTCCCCAGTTCAAGAAAGACAGGGAACTACTGGAGAGAGTCCAGCCGGGAGCTACGAAGATGATCAGGGGACTGGAGCACGTCTCTTATGAGGAAAGGCTGAGAGGCCTGGGTTTGTTCAGCCTGGAGAAGACTGAGCAGGGGGGGGATCTTATCAATGCTTACAAATATCTAAAGGGTGGGTGTCAAGAGGATGGGGCCAGAGTCTTTTCAGTGGTGTCCAACGACAGGACAAGGGGCAATGAGCACAAATTGGAACAGGAAGTTCCACCTGAATATGAGAAAGAACTTCTTCACTGTGAGGGTGACAGAGCACTGGAACGGGTTTCCCAGAGAGGTTGTGGAGTCTCCTTCTCTGGAAATATTCAGAACCTGCCTGGATGCAGTCCTGTGCCCCCTGCTCTAGGTGAACCTGCTCAAGCAGGGGGGTTGGACAAGATGATCTCCAGAGGTCCCTTCCAACCCCAGCCATTCTGTGATTCTCTGAAATATTGCCCTGATTAAAAACAACAATCCATTTTATCTTTCCTTATTTGGAAGCAGACATACATTTAAACTGACCTTTTGACCTACTCAAAAGGCTTAACTATTTTTATTATTTCATTAGCTGTTAATTTTATTGGCAGATGTATGATTAAATCCCCTGTACTACTTTGAAAACTTTACCCAACGTCTACTGCAGGTATGTACTATTTCCCTGGCCTGGGGGATGATTTTACATTAGTAACTGATGTATGTAATTGGATAGTGGTTCTGTAGGATGCACACAGATCCAATCTGGTACTAGAGCTTAAAATGGTCTGGCTCTGATCTCTACCTTGCATTAAATTAACTGTGTTGTCTGCTGTCTGCTTAGGCTCAGGGCAACTTAGCAAGTCTGATATAAAGGAATAACATTTCCATGTACCAAAAGCAGAGTTTACACTAGTCAGCTGCAGCCCCTTTTTTCCTTTTGATGATGATACAATTTCATAGTTGAGCGTACGAAGGTTTGCACACTTCATGGCCATGCAGCTCCTGAGCTGCTGTGGTGTGGAACGTGACTTGGCAGCTTCTGTGCTTGGTTAGACATAGCTGGAGCTGCCACGGAGCTACAGAATGAACTTGGGCATGGAACACCTAAGTTGCTCCTTGTACTGCCCATGCACTCACTGTGCTTACCCCATGAATCTCGAGTCTGCTTCTGGGGGAAGTGTTGTCATTCTAATCCCCTCAGGGTCACGGAGGATCATTGGGAAAGCATGGTGGGATTAATACAACCTGGAGGCACGGTCTAAACCTGCTGATAACATCAGATTCATAGTCACTGCTAGCTCACTCTCACTGCTGATATTCAGCAAGTGTAGAATGGCACTGAAAATTGAAGTCCTTATCACTTTTATTAAATAATGTGGGCTCAGACATTTATTAATTGCGGAACATTTCCACGAACTATGAAGCAGTGTAGCAGTAGTGGTCTATTATTTTGAATGGTTGGATTAAAATTATTTTATTTGCAACTCCAGAAGGCTACTATAGTCTTTTGGTGATGAACGCATCTCTTTTTATTCCACATTGATTAATTTATAAAAGAAATTCACAGTTGCAATTTCTGCATCCAAAACTTTGATCTCAGCTTGTCTGGGATATTGTTAATTGTCAACATTTTATTATGTTATCCAAAATTCAGAAGTGATTACATGCTAAGGCTGATTCATACAGCAAAGATTTTTTGCTATATACATGGGAATTGTATGCATGAACTTTGTCTTTCAAATGACTTAATTGTATGTACACATGAAAATCATTTTCTCCATGTGCTAGCTTGTATTTTTAAATCTGCCTCTCCGTGTTTTGAGCTAGCTTATAACCTTGACAGTAAATTAGTATTTACAGAAGTAAACCAACTAGCATGATTTTGCATAATTGTTCTCATTTATGGAAAATACCGTGCTTTAGCTGACTGAAGTTTTCTCCGTGTGAAATACTGACAGATAAAACCTGATGTAAAACATTCCTACGTTCTGACACGGTACGACAGCACTTCTAGCAAAGGGGAGAAGTACCTTCCCAGCCGAAGGCAGCACGAATGTCACCCCTTCTGCGCTACACCTTGGAGCCCCAGCACACTGACATCTTCCCCAGCAGCCCACGCAATGAACTGTATTTGAGCGAATCTCCTCTCGCACAGCATTATTTACAGTAGCACCCAGCGTTTTATCCCATTTTGTAAATAATTTTAAAAATTGTGATCTCGGCCCTGAAGGATGAGAAATAGGCGGAACTCCCAGCCGGGGGAGAGCGCGGCCGAGGCGGTGGGACCCCGGGCTGGCCCCGGGCAGCCGCTGCCGGCTCTGCGGGACG
>WAAD01036038.1:1588-38004 GCA_013389945.1 Fregata magnificens | reverse complement strand
ATTATAGTGGCAGTGTTTTCTTAAATTACTTGAAGATGAAAGCAGTAATTGCCAAAAGAAACCTAAAGAGAATGGTACTGAACCATTGTTTTCCAAATCAGTAAATATTCCAGTAGGTGCATTTTTTATTTGTTTGTTCATTGTGTTAGTTAAGACATTTAGAGTGCTTTTACTCATTCAAACATTTGGAACAGAAAATTGACAGTGTATTTCCAAAAGAAAAAAGCTGTGTTAATTCAGAAAACAGACTAGAGAAAGCACAGTAAGAAATTCTTAGTGCACTGTTTCACAGGAAAGCAAATAAAGAGGTAATGCTGTTGGAGCAGCAATGTGCACCAACTATAGATCTAAATACTTCTGTTGGTAAATGGTTGGTGTTCCTACCTGTAAGGGCTGTGATGGCATGTAATCTCAAATTCAGTCAGGTCAGCCTCTGCAGTAATTATTGATATGAGACTTCCACAGAAACCTGAGTTTCTCAGCTCCCTTTTTATAAGGTTATCTAGTTACACTACTGAGATAAGTCTTGATTATCAGCTGTTGTTTCACTGCAGTACTCTAAGTTGTGCCCGAATTTCATGGCAGGGAAAGTATATCATACACATTTACCTTAGAACAAGTAAATGTAAGCCAAAACAATAATATATGGTTTCTTAAACATAGGTTTCTGGATATATAATTCAGCATGTATATAAAAAACCCACTGAATAGCTCAGGTGTTTTGCCCAGTTCCTGCTTTTACTGGAAATAACAGTAAAACCCTCATCTGCCTCAGAGGTGATGATTTGGTAATGGAGGTGGTAGTGTAAAGTCACTATCAGCAGGGTAAGAGTTAAGTAAAAATCTATTCAGCAGAAATGTATGCGAGGACAGGACTGCTCTATGGTGAAATTGCTTAGTCTGGCTGATACAGTTCTTAGTTCAATACTGACTTAAAAGTTGAAGATACTAATAAAAGGAACTAGTTTTTAGACATTGTCTGAATGGTTAGCTAGGAACTCAATGTATTGCTTGTTAGTTTTCATACACATTTTAAAAAATTGCTCTCTTACAACTCCTCAAGATTTTTTTATACCTCTGCCTGAATTTCAGCTCTCGTTAGATCCTGTGACCAGCTTTCAGTGTACTTTGGTCTCTGTATTATACTTCTGGGACTCTGTTGATACTGTTGTTAGCTGGTGTATAAACTTATCTGTAGTTATTTATTAAGGTTCTCATTATACTGATTATGGTATTGTGATCTTTTTCAGTGTACCTTGAGGACAGTTTTGTAAAATCCGGGGTGTTCAACGTGTCAGAACTTGTGAGGGTGTCCAGAAGTAAGTTATCAATCATTTGCATTTAATAATTTCCAAAGCCTGCTATAATCAAGTGAAGGTTTTTTTCTTGAAGTTTTTTTTCTCCCCAAGATGTAAGATGCATANCAGTATTACAGTTCATCTTGCTTGTGTTTGTAATAAAACAAAAAGAAGTCGTCTTTTGTCTCTTTGATATTTAAAGATTGAATCAATTTGTTATGTGTCCCTCTGCAGAGCTAAATGGACTAATATGACTAATATGACAATAAAATTACCATATGTAACAAAACCTTCTATTTGTTAAACTTGCAGCTTTTTAAGGTTGACCTACACATCCTTGGATTTTGCTAAACCATCTGATTATTCTTTTAGTTTGTTCTTGAATTTGTAGCTCTTAGAAGAAAAATCACAGCATGGATATAAAGGATGACTAACTTCATGTATTATAGGCTTGTGTTTCTTTTACTCGTAGCACTGGCTGTAATTGAATTTCCAATTAAATTGGATTGTTTTGGCATCAGAAATGTTATGCAGATGAACATGCAAAAAAAAAAAAGTGACATAAAATATAAATATAAAAGGACAGGTGAAGCTTTTATTGCAGAAAGAAAACCCAAAGTGAATATAAATAAGAAGATCTGTTTTGCTGACATCTAAGAATTTGCTATAATATTATGGCATAACACAGTGCTTATTTTCATTTGACATTGCTTTCCAAATGCTTCTTTTCTCCATTTAGTATCAACACTATTAAAGTATTTCTTTTAGGACTTCACTAGGAAGTAAACAAAAATATGTGAAAGTTATAGTTAGAAGTGTCCGCAGTGATGACATCAGCATTATAACAACTGAATAGTCCAGGCAAATCTCTCTTCTGATGAGGTGAGGACAAAACCAGTGAGGCACAAGTTTCCAGAACTGTCTATCCAAATTTTGCACAGGAGTTAATTCATGCCAGGTCTGGATGCTTGAGGAATTTAATTAACTTAGTGAGGCTTAAGATGCACGTGTCATTTCATTTGCTGTGGTCAGAAATTAATATTCAACAATTAAAATTATGTTAAGTCCTTCAGCAGAATACTGAGCATTGCCATCCTGCAGTGTTAAGACATATTCTTTTTTGTGCTTGCTGAAGATATGGTTTTGCTGTTTTAGGAAGCTGAGGATGTGCAAAGTACAGCTTTCTTTTAGTTGTCAGGTGGTTAAATACATTTTAAAGTATCAGGCCATTCAGATTAAAAAAGAATCAATATTGTAGTTATGTTATGAAATTGTACCTTCTGCAGCTGTTATACACGATATATTTCTAATAATAAGCTTTAACACATGTGGTTTCTGTGGGATTTCTTACCATGCATTTGTTTAACCTCAAGCCGCAACAGAGTTGTACTTTAACTGTCAGGAAAAATACAAACCTTCAGATACATTACACAACATGTAATTATTCTTTTAAGTGCCAAAGGTAGTTAAAATGCACAATGCACAGACAGTGAACAAAGGTAAATACACCACAATATGTAACATATAATTTATTCTTGAAATGCCAAGATGTACGGTACACAGACTCTGTAAGGAGGTGAAGATAACACTGAGTGTGTGTGTTTGTGCGTAGGTGTACATATGCAAAGCAGTACCTGTGGCACTGGGTGAAAGAAAAAGGAGGCAGCAAAGCATGCTGTCAGCACAGAAGGCTATTATTGATACAAAAGAGTTACCATTAAGGGAAAAAGAGTTTGTGTGTCCCCAAGTTTGCTCTTTCCAGTTATTTCAGTTCTTTAATACATAAACTTAGCTGTCCTTATAAACCCTGCCTCATTCATTATAAAAGTCCTTCTACAGAAGGCTTGAATTTGTGCCGAGGTTTGCGTTACCTTTCTCATATTGATGATTCCAGGTTATCTGTTATACAACAAATATATTGTGTCTGCATAACTGCTAAGGGATTTGTAGGGACTGGGGAAGATAATTCACTTTTTTAGATATATAAACATTGACAGAACTTGTCTGTACTTGGTTTCTGCAAGAGGCAGAAAATTAGATACATGTAGTAACAACTTGATGTTTTTCCCAGTGTTAAAAATGAAAAGATGGCTAAAAAGATAGAAGATTATCTTTGACTCATTATGATAATGTGTTTTTCAGCACCCATAACCCAGGGAACTGGAGTGAACTTCCCAATTGGAGAGCTTCCGAGCCAGCCATATTACCATGATATGAATTCGGGTGTAAATCTACAGAGGTCCTTGTCCTCTCCACCAAGCAGGTAAAAACTTGAAATAAGTGCTAATGTGAAACCAAGTTTAATTGTGTAGGACAAGCAATTCACAAACACTGTCAGCAGCCAACTATTTTATGAATTTCCTCTGATTTTATGAGGTAGGCTACTTACATACCTTACCATAATCTATGTACAGACATATATGTTACAAATCTTGTAATCTGAAGTGATGTCATTATTGCCTGTCATTGCTGTTGATATGGCGGATTGTAATACCTTTTGTCAGGGGTTTGAAGTGTTCACTACTACATCATCTGCCAGGAGAACAGCTACACATCCTGAAACTGCTGCTGAGTTGCAGGAAGGTCTAACAGCCGGGAACCTGCTGGCAGGGCTCCATGCCACAGGGTGGTTGCAGGCCCAAAGGCTGGCTTTAAGGGCTCCCTCTTGGACCTCCGTCTTGAAAGATATGTTGGGGCAGATACTGTTTCCTGTGGAAAAGGCATTAGGACAGGTATATAAAGACAAGGTGTCTTTATCCCTAGCATCACCTCAGCTCACGAAAGCGTGTTTCCTGCCTCACCCTTACAAGGGGCATTTCCCAGCACAGTGAGAACAAGGAGGAGCGTGTGAGGTAGTCCCAGGGTCTCTAATTTTTCTGAAGGGTCTCCATGTGCCTGCTACAGGCAGTTTGATCTGAGGGACCCACTTCTTCCTTGCTTCAACATGCTCCCTTCTCCCAACTCTGAGAAAGACCCGGTTCTCTCCCTCACGAGCAGCTGGCGGGCCCACAGAGGTGGAGAACCTGCTGTGCCCTCCTTCTGACTCCCAGATAATGTACTGTCTGTCACAGCCCTGTGGCCCCTTGGTTTTCTGAAACTGTCTGATGTACCATGAAATCATAAGCGCTGTAGGACCTCTAATTGCCCCACGTTTCTGCGCCCCAGTGAGTCAGGAAGTGTCTGCACAGTGGGACAGGATTTAACAGGACTTTCAGGGGGCTGGGGTGCTCTTCCACCAGCGCCTGGTGCTTCTGAGTTATTTCGCTCATATTCCCCTATTTCATTCCATTGTATATTCAGCTTTGCAGTTCACGTGGTACATTTTAGAAATGGATAGATTAATTCTCACAGTGTTGTCTAAATAATAATAGTAATAATAATAATAATAATTAATAATAATAATAATAATAATACCACCACCACCACCACCGTTAAAACCTTCATCCTGGTTTTCTTTGGCAATCAACATAACAGCTTCAGTGTACATTGTTATGAAAAAACTTGACTTCCCTCCACTGTATTGAAGTGCTGCCTCATTTTATATAGTGTGACTTGAAATATGGGCCTTTTGTTGTTTTTAATTAAACTAGTCTAAAATGAAAAGTCTTTGTTTCAGGTTAGACCTCTTTGAAAAGCTTAGGATTTTGACCTGGTGAAATACAGTAAACTACATTTTTTCCTTATTAACACATTCAGAAAAGTTCCTGTTCTACCTTGACTTTATTAGTAACACTTTTCCAGTGCTTTGTTTTGCTTTCACGGTTTCTGCGTAGTGTTTAAAACTCTCATCACACAACCTTTCTTTGGTGGGTTACAGGAACTGGTTTCTTAGTTGTTCAGCCAAGTGCTGGTAGACTTTTATATGTTACCCATTCATGCCATCTCTGAAATACTAAATCATGTGAAAAATGCAAGCACATACCTGCATTACATATTCTTAAATAACATCGTCTATGTAAATTAATGTAAGCTCTAATATCCACTCTTTTGTGCTTTGAATGCCTGAATTACTTTCTATTGGAATATTTGTTGAAATCCAAACAGTTTATATACCACTACTAGCTGCATATCATATTCACTGCCAAATCTCACATTACTTCAACAGCAAAAGACCCAAAACCATCTCCATAGATGAAAATATGGAGCCAAGCCCGACAGGAGACTTTTATCCTTCTCCAAATTCACCAGCTGCGGGGAGTCGGACATGGCATGAAAGAGATCAAGGTGAGTAACACGGGACCATTTTACCTTGAAGTATATTAAAATATACAACAAATCTCTGCATCTGCCTTTCCATTACTGCAATAAAGTCATGGTTTTTTAGAATAATCATTATTTTTCTGTCTGGTGTGTGTATTTGCTGGTTTTGTAAATGTAGTTAAAACCAACCAGTGAACAGCAGTCAACAGGATATGGTATAAACAACAACATAATAATTTTTCCATCTGATGACTGCCTTATCTATTATTTGAAAAGATGTGTGACAAGTGAGGTACTTGATACTCTGTATGCTGTGACCATCCCAGTAGGATTTTGAGTACAATGGTTTCAAGTGAAAAAACAAAACATCACCATACTATGGCTGAGTCAACACTACTTTACTCAGTTTTTGTTTTACCATAATGGAGTCCTGTATGTGCATTTAGTCCACACTATGTGACTCACAATAGGTCCAATAGGCTCTTTTCTGAAGATCCCACACATAGCTCCAGGGGACTATATCCATATGCTGAAGGTGTTGGGAAGTGTTGTGTTTTGGCTTATCAGAAGCAAGGAACATTTTTGTGTGGAGAAGAACGTTATGGCTGTCAAAACAGTAAAATTGATTGTCATAACTTTCCCACATGTTCTCTTGATGCTTTATAAACCTAGATGCCAGTGTAGTCTTTTCCCTCACCTTTGTGGTGTGAAAATGTGTTTAAACTCACATGTATTTGAACAGTGTTGGTTAATGGATCCCGTGGCTGAGGCACTGCAGCTCTTTGGAGAGTCTGTGAAATGTACAGCACAGTATGTAAAAGTGAAATAGAGAAGAAGACATGCCATTGCTTCCTTTGCTGATCTTCCAATATTTGCCCTCCTTTTCCCCATCTACTGCTTGTTGTTGCTCTCAGTTCTTCAGTAACTGACCAACCCTTTGGTCTTACCTCATTTTTGTATTGTTTTAGACTTCTTTTTTTTTCTTTCTTTTTTTTTTCCCACCTGCTAAGTTTTCTCTTTAATCTCTGTGTGCAAGGTAGCATGTGATTGGTATTTAATTCAGCTGCCTTTTATTTTCACATTTTCGTTATAGTTGGTCTCCTTTTAATCTGCTTCTGCCTGCCCTCTGATCTGTGTTCTCATCATTAGGCTGTTCCTCTCACACAATGTTTACTAGTCTTTTTCTTCGTCGTTTCTTTTGTACTTTTTGTTTCTTGTGGAGCCTCTGATATTTTCTTATTTCTAGCTGTTTGCAGCATTCACTGTTGAATTAAAAAAAAAAATCTTGCCTGTGGCTTTGCATAGCCAAACTTAAGAACAGTAACATAGCAGTTCTGCCAGCCAGAATCTTCCCCCTTGTGCAAAATATTTTCCTCTGTGACTGTTACCTGTTTTGCCATGACACTTTATTACAATTTTTCATAAGAGACAGGATTTTACCTCAACTAATGTTTGTGCTTTTTAAATAAAATATTTTTGTGCTTGTGGGGAAAACAGCCCATCGTTCCTCTCTGAAGTGGCCTCTACATATCCCCACTTGTGAAATGAAGTCCTTTAGTGCTGCTGAGTGAGCTGTAGGGGCTTCTGAGAAACGCAGTGCCACATGGACAGCTGAGCCCGAGTCCTGCTGACAGAGCCTTTCACAGATGATCTGTATAGTTCCCAACTATCTCAATTGCTTTGTAGCTCTTGAATCATTCTGCTTGCAAAGAACTGTGCACTGTGAACACTGGATTTGTTCAGTTTTACCAGCCTTCTTCATGTCACATTTATCACTAGTGAACAATGTTATTGTTCAGATTGCTTGAGTAGATTTACAATGAACCTTTACTTAATTTCTGTGCCATTGGGTAGCTCGAGTTCTGGACTGAAACAGCCTTCAACTCTCTATGTATGTTTCATAAACCAGAGAACTCCAAAAGATGAGAAAGAATGAAAGAGATAGACTTATCAGTGTATTTTATTTTTGCTTCCTGGAGTTTACATTCCTCCCTGAATATCCTCTTCTCCAGCACTGCTGGGCCTAGTGAAATTTTACCAGATCCCTGGCAGAGAGGTTGTCTTTGAGACACTATGAGTGACTTCATTTTTTCTGTCCTTAAGATGTTCTTCCATTCCTGCAGAGGGACAGATATACCACTGTCCAGTCTGAAAACTATTATGCTGGGGGAAGCATAAGCCTTTTGCCCCTAAGCATTTATGTTTGGCTCCAATCACTTTCTGAGGTTATCCTGCTGCTGCGGAAACACTGTGAGATAGTGACTGCAATGCCTGTCCTTGGTACNGTACCTGGCCTCCCTGGGAAGGGGTATGTTGCAGCTCCTGGCATATTTGTTCTGCTGCTAGTTTGTTAGGTGCTTGATATCATCTTCATACTAGCATGTATCTGTGTAAATCTCCTTTTGGACACAGAGGTCTTACCAGGTTATATTTGTGAAAACCTATATTCTGTTTTCTTATGGCTGCAAGCGCAAAGATAATAGAAATAGAAGTTTGGAGGTGGTTTCTATACCAGAGAGCTCACTGGTACTACTTCCCTCTCTCCCACGGAGGTCTGTGTGTCATCTCAGGTTAGGCATAAATGAAAAAAAAGGAGAAGCCATTTGGGATCACATTGTGTTAATCCAGTGTCACCAGGGGATCCTCATGTAGTCCCAACAGGCACTGCTTTTCCAGGCAGTCTCCAAAGGTCATCAGCACCAGAAATGTGAATCATTCCACAGTATCCACAAATAAGAACATGTAGAGGTATCATGTTTATGGGTAGGTAGCTTCTCTTTCACTCTGATGCAATTTTAACTTTTCTAAGGGAAACAAAATCAGAAATAGGGTTGATATTAAGATATAGCATTATTGATTTCAGTGTCATTGTTTCTGTTTTGAACCTGACAGAGCAAAGTCTCTAACTTCTGACCTGAAATAGATCTAGTTTCTTCATCTGCATACCTAAGTGTAATATACTTTCATAGAAATAGAAATGACATAGAATTGAAAGATTCTTTTATCGTGAAGGCTTTTCGTATCTTTATTTAGCTGCCTTTGCAAACTAGCAGAAATGAGATGACAGTGGTAGTCTGGAACTGGAGATAGTCACAATAAAACAAGTTGTTTCATAGGTGTCTAAGGGATATCTAACCATTTTGGTAGAGAGAATGGGACAAAGATTAATGGGTAACACAGAAATATACTGAGATTAAAAATGGGACAGACAAAAATTTGCAGTGGAGTGGAACAGGTTAGATCAACCTTTTATTGCCGTGAAAAACAAATATGTAGTTTAGTAGGTAAGTAGACATCAGGAGAGGAGTGACTCTGTATGAGTGATTCTGTTGTAATCCTCATAGTTTCTCTACTGTGCAAGCATGCATCATGAGGGGTAGGAACATGACTACAGGAGTACTTGTGCTTAGCCAGGATGTGGCATTTGTGAAGAAAAAGAAATCTAGCCCAGCTACAATAAAATCTTCCTCATACCACACTCTACTTTCAGTTGTAAAACTCCAGACTTTGTCCTTTTGCTGTTACCAGTCTTCTTCCTGTTGTACTACTTCCAAAAATGTTTTGATAAGATTTCCAGATGTTGAGTTTTATAGTCTATTTTAGGGGAGTTGGCTGTTTGAAGAGATAATTCTGGGCAGAAATAAGTACGCATATCTGAAAAATGGGAACTTTAGGTGGCATAAGGTTGGTCAAAGCCAATCCATGAAGGGTTATGAGCAGTGGCTTCATTATTCAATGCTCTAATATTGTTATGCATGTTATTGTTCTGATATAAAAATATAAAAAACTCTAATTAACCAAAATTAGTATTAAAAATAAATTTTTATTTGTATTTATTGAAGTCAGATTATAAATCCTTATGGAAGAAAAGAAAAGCTGGTGAAGCCATGATACTGTCCTGGAGGTTTACTTCATTGGCTTGCAAAGTTTGTGACTATTTTAAAAATATGGGTAACTACAACAGTATGTGTAACAGGTTCAAAAACAGATTTTAAAAAAATGTTACTGTGGATTCATTATGTTGTTTTTGAGTTTGCATACATTCAGTCATTGTGGGAAGATTCTGTAGTTTGTGCCATTACTTTTGCTATGCTAAAATATTACTCTGTTTGCATCATTTTTTGAAACAGGTCTGAGGTCTTCCTGCAGAGCAAATAGGCAGGTTTATAAATGCAAAGATTTCTCCCAAAACTTCTCTCTACCATAAGCCTTCCAAGTAACTAACCATCCTCCAAAAATCCCAGAGCCTAAGAAAGTGAAAAGTAATCTCTGAGAATGGTGCATTACTTAGAAATAGAGCCCTAACATGACAATTAGGAGTTCAGTTTCTGTGTCTGCTCTTAGATCTTGTGCAAGTTATTTGTTCTCTCTTGTACCTTGGTTTTTCCAATTGAATGTCTTGCTAACTTCAATAACATCTGGATCATGTCTTACTTACATTTCTACCAGTTGGAAATATATCTAGATCTAAAAAGTAGTTTGCTGTAAATCTCTTGCAGTCTCCCTTTTTCCAGGTTGCTGTTACTGAATTCTTTACATGTTTCTATATTAAACAAAATTTTTAGTTCCTGCAGTAGTGTAAAATAGATGGAAATAGATGGAAGTTGCTACATGAGTAAATTTGCTGAGTGTTTTAGAAATTCTGAGGAGGATAAAATGTTGTACAATAAAAAAAAAATTACCCTCCCCTTTTGGAAGAGGAAGTTATTAAAAATATAACAAAACTATCGACTCGTGCAGTGAATAAAAAATACTTCAGATCTAATAGGCTAAGAACTGTTGGTGAACATCTTGATTATTAACTGGTAAGTAAATCAGATACTTTTTCCTTAACTCATAAGGAAACAGGAATATCAGAAGAACAGAGCACAGTGTGTGCACCTATGGCTTCCCTTCTAAAAGCTAGCTTGACTAAGTGCATTAACATAATTGCAGACAATTTCAGTATTCAGTCAGTATTGAGATCTGTTTTACTGTTATAGTGTTAGAACACTGTGAATGTTTAAATAAAACAGGGATTATTACCAATGCATGCTGGTCATGATAAAAGTGGAGAGATTCATGTGGATTTCTGTAATAGTCAGGTGTCTGCAAATACTGAATGTCAATATACAATGAAGTGAATTTTAATTTTACAGTTTCTTCATCATGTTCACTCTCTTACACCTCACCCACCTCTACCAACAGTCAAGAGTCAAGATGCCAGCATACCATTAAAATTGAAACAGCTGGACCGCCTTCACCCGTTGATTGGCCAGCAGCTGTTGGACCCTCCACTTCTCAGGTCCCGAGCCCCTTTGTTGGATATCCCTCTTCTGGACACTTGTCCCCTTTTGCTTTCTCCCCACCCACCGGACACCCTTTCCCCATTGGGGTCCTTCCCGATGGCTCTTTACTTCTTGCGCCTTCTTCTCATGGACCGTCAAAGATGGATGTTCTCGTTTCCGAAGTGAGGGAACTAAAAGAGGAAGTAGTTAATGTGGTCCGGGAGCTGAGAATGGTAACAGATCACCTTGGCTTTTTGGTGGCCTGTGTTGGACAGAGTTCAGGATTTTTTCCAGCTCCTGGTGCTCCTTCTGAAGGTTAATGCTTTAGAAACTTACAGTCTCCATCTAACAGATGAATTCATCTTCCAAAGGTTTACCTTGATGAATATCTGTTAAATGCATTTCTTTGTTTTTGACTCAGACTGAGTTCTCAAAATACTTGTATGTCAAAGCATGTTTTAAAGCAATTTATGTCGTTAGTAACTTCTGTTACATCTGCCTTTGTATTTTTTTATATTTCAGAATACTCTTAATCAATGTATACACACACACATACACATACCTTTCATATATATATATACCCATGCACACCTTACGGATCTGTCTGAATTTTCTGTGTTTTTAACTAGGATAAAGTATGCACAGTAGTCAAATGCTGCCACTTGGTAAGTTTTCATAACTTCACATTCGTAAAGTGAGAGGTACTTTTCACCAAGAGTAACTTTTCAAAGTGTATTTCCAGAGAAAATTCCTAGCCATGGCTTCTCTTAACCTGTTGGCTGCTATGATGCCGAAAGTGGCATCATGGTAACAAACAATAGCATTAGCAAGGAAGACTTGCCTGGGAGGCCGCACGTTGGGTTCTCCTCTTTCTTCCTGGTTGCAGAACAAGGCGTTGGTAAAATTCCATGAACGGGCATTATGTCTACTCATTAAAAACTGGTAGTTCTGCCATGATAGTTAAAATAAACTTAAAATCAATAGGCAACTGGTTTACTTTTGGTTTCCATAGTGGCAATTTTACAAGAAAAACTGCTGGTATGTAAAGTTAAACATTACTTTCATAAAGGTGAAACATGCTTTCTTATCCTCACAGCTTGAAAGGCACTAGGTGTAGAAAAATAGGTGAAGAAGCTTTCAAATGCTTATTTAATTAAAAAGGGAGAGAAAGAAAAAAAATCCATGAACAGGACAGCAAAGACATTATCTTAAAATGAATGAAGTTGCTTGGACATCAAGAAAATTTACATCCTCCATTATTGGGTGAGAATGGTGCTAAGTTTACACTCTCTCCAAAAATAAAACAGTAGAGATTATATCTGTTTTTCTGTGTTTAGAATAGCTTTAGACCAATTTACAACTTGTTCATAAGTATCTTCAAATATTCAGAGTAGCAGATGAGGAAGTTTCTACTCTGGGCAGAGCAGGGATCTGATTTTTCCTCCAGCCCATGTACACATCAGTTTCTGAATGAATGAAGAGTAATAAAATGTTTAGAAATACAGACAGAAAGACAAATACAGTAGGAGATACAGTAGGAAGCATACAAAAAGGTTTGCTTTTTTGCATTCCTGGAAATGGCTGTTATTTGCTCAATAAAGTCACTGTAAAAAAATCTCATTATAGGTTCTTTGTCTTTTATTTTGACTAATATATTGTGGCAAGGCCTATTACTTAATGATTTCCATGTGTGATTAGTGAGTTGAATACACTCAGGGCTAGCATATGCATCTCCCATATACATCAGTGAAAGATGTAAGTGCAGAATGATATTTTTCTTGTACGCATAGCACTTATTCTGTGATGAACTTTATACTATGGCAACATCCTGTTACCTTGATGGTGACTCTAGATGTCCTTTGATTGAAGTTAGTGATAAAATGCATGTCTTCATGCAAGATTTGGCCCAGGAGCTATTACATGTAATTGTCCTATTCCAATGTTGCTGAATAAGAGATTTCATTAGTATCTTTGAAACCGATCAGTTCCTATTAGAAATTGTAGGTTAAGTATTATTCTGTATGGTCTAAGCTATGTGGTGCAGAATATCTTCAGTTACCAAAAGAATAGTATTTAGTACCTCATGAATCATAGGTGTCTGCACTGACATTTTTTTCCAGTTATGGTACATCCATGAGATGGAAAAAATGAATTTAGCCCACACATTGTAACTTTTTTTAGGCACCTCTCCTTTTTGTCTTCATTGATGGATTCTTTGTTTCTGTGCTGTGTACATACATTTGAAAAGGTTCTTAATTTCTCTTTTTTATTGCTTTCGTACAAACAGTATTAAACTTGATCAAAGTAGTATATTTCAGTGTGAGTGATTTTATCTCAGTTTAAAACCATTCCCCAGATGGATCTACAATTGAATTAATATAGCACACCTATTAAACCATCCTAAACTGTTACCAGTATAGACTATAATAGTAATAAAAAGGAGATGCCATAACCTAAATGCTTCTAAATCAACAACTTCCCTTACTTTGTTTTATCTCAAATGCATCTTTAATCTTATTGCATTAGAAATTGGAAATACTTTTATGACTTTTGCAGTTGAGGTTACAATATTGATTTCATTTTCTAGCCAATTTCCTTGGACTCTCAGCACTAATGAGATGTTATGGCTGTGCGTTTTTCCTTGGAGTTTGGATGACTTTCTGTAGGATAATTTAATAAATGACTAAAATGTACTCTAAAGTCTTTATAATTTGTTTGGCTTTTTAATTAGGTTTTCTCACAGTCTCCCATAATGCTCTTCTATCACAGCTATCTATGGGAATCACATCTCTTAACAACAATTCATAGATGATGAAATGGCACAGTCTGTTTCTGAAGTGTAAAGTTAAATAAAGAAGTAGTCGAGTACCTAAAGTACACTGCAACTGCTTAATGGTTATTTATGGCAGTGCAGAGTACTTGGAGCCTCATGTGGGTTTGTTAATGAAAGTATATCTATTTGTTTTAGTACATTCTTTGTCGCAGCAACATTGTGGTTTTGGTCTCATGCTTTTTATCTCTGTTTCCAAAGTCAGCCTCATGACTTGCAGTGCCTGCTTCATGTTTAACAGGTAGCCACCCTGCTGAGCTCTGAGTTACTCCTAAGTACTTCCCATATGACAGCTGATGGGCTGTGCTGGTACAGAGGTGGTTGGATAAGCTGAGTCTGAAGTTGTGGGAAGAAGTGAGGCAGGAGGGGCTGCAGAGGTGGAGTCTGGCACTCTGCCACCAGCCCCCATGGATCACTGCGAACCTGGTGGAGACATTCTCACCTCCCTCCAACGGCAACACCCCAGCTCCCCATGGTCTCCGTGGTGGCACCTGTGTCTTGGGGGTCTCACAGCTGGACAGTGCTTCTGGTATGAGGCATGTAGGGTGAGGAAGGCTAGCCAGCTTTATGCCAGCAGATCAATGCGTGGAAAAAAAAGGTATATTTCTCCTCACAAGAAACAGTGCAGGTGTGATAACATACTCATGCTGGTCATGAACCTTTCCCGGGAGATTTACCGTTTCTTTCTGATGAGGAGTGGCAAGGTGGGTTTGAAGGATGAGAATGAAGAATTGCTGCCCACTGTTCTTGCAGGACAGTATGCCATAGTTTCAGCCTAATCGTAGTGGAAGTAGATGTAAATTTAAATAGGAATAATCTCTTCAGCATGACAGTTAATTACTTACATGTCATATGACACTGTCAAACAACTAGTATGGGATTAGGTCCGTATGTCCCATCCTACTGTTAAACATTTTTTGAAATTACTTTGGGATGTGGGTGTTTTGATGTGTACATATTCAATATTAATGCTCTAATCTGACCATCATATCCTTCCTCTTCTGTTTTATAAACTGCCTTTTGCTAAAACTGAAAAATTTTTTTTAAAAAAAGTTAATTTTAGTAAATGTGTATGCAGCTTTCCCAATTACCCTAGCTTAAATAGCCATGCACTAGAATTATACTTTTCAAAAGCTAGTTTATATAATTTTAACAGGAACTGTACTGAGTTGTGTCGCTTTCTGTCCATAAAAAGTACAGTAATCAGTAGTACAATGAAGAAATGTGGTTNAAAGAAAATCATCAAGGCTAACACGTCCCAGAGGATGTAACTGTTGACAGTGGAGTACAGTATTCTGCAAGTTTGCATGTGGGTAAGGTTGAGAAGAATGACATGTTTACTCCATCTGAAGGGTTTCTGACTCTCAATGCTTCCGCTGTCTGAAAGTTCTTGCATCACTTTCTTCTCTTACGTATGTTAATACTTATTGAACAATGCAAAATAAAATAGTGTAATTTATTAGAAAAGTTTAATAGACAACGAACAAGGAAATAATTCAGTTGCTATTGTAAGACATTTACTCTTGTTTTGCTGTGGATTTTCTGAATTGCAATATCTTTGTAGTGTTTTGCTTGCCAGCTTGCCGTACTGAAAATGGCATGAGAAGAGATTCTAGTCTAGTTCCTCTTCTTCAGTTTTTCAGTACAAATCACAAAAGATAATACAATGAAATGGTTTCTCTGTTGTGAAATGGCAAAACAGCACGACAGAGTGTTTGATTAGCCTTGGGCATGGTTCCTGATAGGAAAACCAGTGTCACAGTCTGATAGACTGCATTGTGCAATATTGGAGGTGTGCCCGTGAAAATAACGTTGGTGCTAAGTAGGCTGATTTGAAGATGGGAGGTTATCAGATTTTTGTACACTGAAATATTCTACTCTAATATAAAATTTTCATATGTAAAATGCTTTTCTACGCTTGATGTAGAAGCAAAAATAAAACTGAGATCAGGCTTTTAAACATGAAGAGAGCAGCTCTCTTCAAATCTTAACACTGGCTGCTCCTCAAGTTCAGACGCTCTCAGCTGCTAAGCAACGTGCATAAATATCTTCATGTAAGACCTCACCATTTCCCTTGAAAACAAGTACAAAGACCTTCACACTGAGAATTGCTATATGTGTCTAAGAAAGTCATGGAACAGAACTGATAATGATTTTTTTTGTTGTTTGGTTGTTTTGGTTTGTTTTGTTGATTTTCCACTCAGGAGAATATTGATTATCAGAACTGAATTTTTCATGGAAATAAATAAATTTTTAGGAGGGCTTCTCTCTGGTCCAAGATAAAACTTACAGTGAGGGGGAATGAGACATGAACAAGCCAATGATTAGGGCACGGATTTGGGTAATGGGAGAGCTAGATGCAAAGCCTGATCTCTGCCTGATACTGAACAGGAATTCTAGCAAGTCTTTCTCTGTTCTAGGCATCAAGTGTCTCACACCCCAAGCTGTTCAGGTACATCTGTCTTTCTCTCATATTTATTCACAAAAATATGTCACCATTCCTTTTTTTTGTGAACAAGATAAATGAATTAAAACGTTTTTATTTTCAGCATTCTTGGTTTCTATCCAGGCCCAGTGCCAAGTCTTTAGACAGATATAACAAAGCCTTTTTCTTACAAATGAGAGGTGGTTGTGCTTTAGCGTCACTCAGCTGTCAATATTCAGTGTTAGGTGCCTTATTAAGACCTACAGTTGAGAAATACAGAATGCTTACAGCGTTAAAGGAAATCAGACTAACCACATATGAAAATTGGTGATGCTAGCTCTGCCTGTGCAGAGTGGCTCTGCTTGTTCTTCACATGCACAGGTGTAAAACAAAACTGATTGTAGTGAGCACAGTGGGATTTGTCATGATTCATCATCATCATCCAGCTATCCGATGTGAATTTAAAATTTTACTTAAGTTTTCACATGTGCTTCACACAAGCGTAGCTACCAGATGTGGTGGAGGCAGTGGAGAGTGAGGCCCAGCTGGATGTGATATATGTAGTGTATCCCGCCACCAGAAATTATCCCAGGTACTGCCCCTAGGAAAAGAGCAGTGTGTTTGAAACTGTAGCATGAAAGGATGCCTCTTACAGCTTGCCAGTGGTGCTATGGACTCCATAGCTTTCCTGCTTTCACTATGGTTATAAATACAGTAAGTTGAACATTGTTTTATTTTGCTTTCTCTGGAGGTGATGCTACACTAATGAGTTGTAAATGAATCTTTGCAGATTGTAGTCTGCAGGAGTGTACCTTGTAAAGAAAGACTTGTGAAACTGAGCAGGAGAAAAGATATTAATAAGAGTTAAACTGGATTAAAAGAGATTTAATGTTTGTTTATAATTTCTTCTTACTCTGCTCATGAGCATGTCACATGAGCAAGAAAGAGAAGCTGCCATGTTGTGGTGGTGAGCAAGAAAGCAGATCAGGTATCCAGAAACAGGCAGGTGGATGTTTGAACTTGCCCTGGATCACTGCTCAGTTCCAGCCGAGTTCTCCTAACAGGTGGCTTGCTGAGTGGTGTGCCAAGGTGACATTCATCTAGGGAACTGCCTGGATGACAAGCTGCTTCAGACTGAGAAAGAGGGTCTTTGCTTTGATGAGGAAATTGCCAAAACTCATGTCTTATTAGTGTTTCCTAAGGTTCTTCGGAAGTGAACAACAGTTTAATTAAAGGCTGACATAAACACATTTCTGCACACTTTCCCTGCAGCATTTTATCACATTAGAATTGATCAAAATTGTTGCCTTGGGCTGTCTTGAACAGCTATACATTTGGAGCACCATTTGTGCAAGCTGCTGATGAACAGGCTGCATACACTATGCTTCACAGCAGCTCTTCTGCCTTCCTGTGTAGACAGATTTACCTTCTTGGGAGATGAGATGATCTAACTCTTTTTATTTGCATAAGCCCTTTTTTCTTTCATGTGATGCTTTAAAATGTATAACATGCCACCCGTTTGGGTGCATACATACTGTATCTCCACAGTAAGATGACAATACAGGCGAGAATGATTTGGAACAGCACTGGAATTTAACAAAAAAAAACCCAAACAAAAGCCTGTTTTTCGCATTTGAAGAAAATTTTTGGCAGGACAGGACACAGTGTCTGATTAATGTTGACCTTTTGATAACTTTGTCCAAGTGCTTTTGACATCTTTCTGCTTTTCATCTGTACTTAGCATTTTTTCCAAAAGTCTAAAAATAAATCACACTTGAAACTGTTTTATTTTCATTCTCAGAGTAATAAGGATTGGAATCTCATTCCTGAAACTTTGACACAGACGTAAGAGCAAGTGGCCTATTTTTGTGACCTCTGTTTGTCATTCATTATGTAATTATCAGTATATAACTAAGCTCTGTGTAGCTACTAGACTGTATCTCATGATGTGGAAAAAATAAGACATGTTTTAAAATGAGAAAAAAATGTGTTTTCTATTATGTAGAAGCTACTAGTAAGATCATATGAAGTCTCACTGTCACTTTAACTCATTCTGCTTTATTTAAAGGCACTGTTTCTTAGGAGCAAAATTCGAGACAGTGAAAAACTGCTTTGCCCCCCCTCCCCCGCCTTTTTTGTTTTTGTAACTGGTAACTCTCCAAAGGAATCTAACTTGTGTGTTTTCCTATTAAAGCTCTAAGCCTCCTCTCTTGGTCAAGGAGGAGATGGCTGCAGCCTTTCTTCCTAATCTATACAAACAGTTATTGTTCTGTCTTCCCTGTCGGCTGCATCTGTTATTTGGCAGTGGCAGGAGCATGAATGGTCTGTTATGATGGCCAGGCACACACCGGGAGAGCCGCGGGGGCTGTGGAGGGGAAGAGGCTATCTGAATTACTTCTCAATGCGAAGTGCATTGTTTTAACAAAGAAGCTGCTGCCTGTACTTCAGCCGTTATTCTTTGCAATTGCCTATGCTATATATAACGAGACTTCTTCTGAAAGTACTTCATGGTGTGCTGTGCCGTGTACGTTAAAGTTGCTGTTTTGGTGGGTAATGAGTATTTTTACGGCAGTGCTGAATTTTCTACTCCTGACTACCACTCACATTCACCTTGATGAGAAAACAGTCTTCTATATGAGAAGTTCATTGCATTTGCTTTGTAATTTATGCTGTCTGTTTTCTATGTGCTAACTGCAATTCTCACTTCTGTAAAGTAGGAGCAGGAATAAATTACACGTTTTTAAAGCAAATGCTAGGGTTATCATAGTCACCAATCTCCTTTTCAGTAGATTCTTTTCAAATTAATGATGCCACTGGGGGGTTAATGGATACTCTGATTACATTGCACTTCATATAGCATACTTCTTTCGAGCAACTAAAATATTTTGGTTTTGAAAAACACAACAACTTTTGCTTGTTTAATGAAGTAACAGTCACCAACCAAATTAAATCTCTGTTGCATTCCAGAAATCAGAGCTGCTGACGCATGCAGACCTTCAGGAGCTAGGCAGCTCTTTCTTTTCATGAGTTCTTTTGTTGAATATGAGCTTTACATAAGGAAAAGATTTTCCACTTCCAGCCCATGGTTTGTTTTTTCCTTAGGGAAACTTAAGTGCAGTACTTTTAATTTGAAATAAAATTAAACTGTACATTCTCTCTTTTGTGATAGCCTACATGTGGTAGAGTCAACAAGATATTTGGTCACTGTTAAGTTCTGTGACAACTACTGATGACCACAGCATTGTAGTGGGAGGCTGTGTCTACAAGCTCTTAGGCATGCTTATCTTTTTTCTCACTGTAACATGCAGCATTTCTGCAGACAGAGATTGTGTATGCACAGAACCACAGTACAAAAGCAATAGCTGGTTAATTTTGTCCTGGGCTTTTATAAAACCCTACATCTGTTGTGGAGGTGTGAGAATTTCCTTCCTCTGATGGAACTAGGGCCTTCTATGAAGAAGCTAGGGCTGTCATTTGAGCAGAAAATAAAACAATATTTGAAAATCATTCCAGAAGTAATGTGCCTTCTTATCACGGTTTGCCTATGCAAAACTCAATTTAAAAAAATTCAGTCTTGCACTTTTAAAAATTATTTCTTAATTCAGCAGAATGTATTCAACAAAACTGTAACCATTTGGCAACTTTGTCTTTGCTACCTGCTGATAGATTCAAAGAAACAGAATATTCTATTTCTCCCTCAACAACAATCTATTTACCAGATTTTTATAAGACAGCTAGAGATGCCTCTGTCAGCACTCAGTGGTTTTGATAACAACATAAAATTGCAACAGATCAGTGTAATAAAAAGCATACAGTAACCTTTGTCATATCTGTTAAAACTGAATGAGTGCTGAATCGCTCTCTTGTAAAGCAGTTCCTTGCTCTTGCTGAATGTTTCGCTGAACAAAATCCTTTCTCAGCAGCCTTCTTGAAGAGGTGAACCTTGCAGGGTATCTGGGAAATCAGCAGACCTAGTAGTCAGGACCAAAGGGGAGCAGGGGAATTGCAGGGGGGCTGGTGGAAGGGCACTGGCGGAACCTGCTCTGGGTCTGGTGCCAGTGCCTGTGCAGGGCTTGACAGCGGCATGGGGCGGAGTGGACAAGTGGTCTCTCAGTTTGATGGGTCCTGCTCTAAGTACGGCTTTCAGGGAGAAAACCCACCCTTAAACTCCAGCCAGTTCGGAAAGCACTGGTCCAGTTTGGTCTCAGTAAGGCGCTCACATTTTGCACGCCTGTCTTTGACTTCCAAGATGATTATATGTCCCCCAGAATAGCACAATACAGTGTGCCAATATTAAAAGTGCCAAAATCACTTTAAGGGCTAACACGGTCCATGTAGGAAAGTCAGCTGCAACGTGGCCCCGGTCCAGTAAAGTACTTAAGAAATGACCTTTGCTTTAAACATGAGTTAGTCCCATTGATTTGAAATGGAACCCACTTACGATATTGATGTGTGTCCTATAAAAACATAATTAACTTTGAAGTAATTTGGTGCGAAGTCCAACAAATGTTGTTTAATTAACTTAAACTTTCAGAAAGAATCCAGTATTTTTGCTTTATGCAATATCAGTAACCCTGCATGGTAGAAATCATACATTTGTCCCTACTAGTGTGTTATCTTCACGCCGTGAGCTCTAAAGAGATGTTTTCGTTGATAGGGAAACTGGAAGGAAGAGGTGGGAAGGCCCCACTTGAGACATGGAAAATATGAGATAGAGAAGTTAAAGTATCCTTTATTGTTAGGGAGGTTACATTGTTTCAGTACAGTTTTGGGAAGGGTAAGGGATGGGTTTTGAAATAACAAAATAATAAATACCATAAACCGGCATGTGTATGGCAGTTACCCTACACACCTGAGTGTAGGTGTTCCATTAAAAAATGCAATAAAGATTATGTGGCTGTTGAAGGAGCAGATGATTTGGTGATGTTCTGGGGAGCTGAGAAGTGTCTAGGGAGGTTCTGAAGACATGCATTTCTTCACTGTTTGGCTTGTCTGGTATGAAAGGAATGTAGTTTCTGTTTTGCAGGACAAAGACCAGTTAGGGGATTATTATTCATTCTCAAGTTTGAAAGCAATAGTTTAAAATTAGTTTATTGGTCACAGGGGAGTTGGGTCGCCAAACAATATTTATGCAAGAGCAGTAAAAATAAGTATCTTCAGTCTACAAAATGATGTGTCCTGAGACGGGCTTCTAAGCTAATGTCACTGTTCCATTGTTTTTCTATTGCAGATATGTCTTCTCCTACAATGAAGAAACCTGAAAAGCCTTTGTTTAGTCCTACTTCTCCCCAGGATTCTTCACCAAGACTGAGCACTTTTCCCCAGCATCACCACCCAGGAATCCCAGGAGTTGCACACAGTGGTGAGGGTTATGGAGGAGGAAGAAATACCTCCCTATTCATTTGGTCTGTTCTCCTTTCCTACAGTCAGATTGTGATGCATTTTTGCAGACTTTCTTAGAGACCTAGTCCCATTTATATTACTAATAAGAGTAGAAATGGAAGAGGTTGGGCTATCCTTGCAGGAATGCTCATTAAACTCAGCTCAGGTAGTCTGACTGCTGCAAGTCACTGGAAAGGATTTAGGATTAACTAGTGAATAACATAAGCTGCAAACTGCATGAAGAAACTGACAGAGGAAAAATCCTTCCCGTCTTTCCTCCTTCCACTTACATCCTTTTTTATTATTGTTGCTGTGACTATGTTGTATTTAAATACCAGAATAGGTAGGATTTAATACACAAGAGAAGTCACAACCATACGTGACACAATGAAAGTAGTATCGGTGCTTCTTTTGAATGCTCTGTCTAAAGAGGTAGAGTCCTGATAAATATTTTTCAACATCTGTTTTCTGAAATCCATAGTAAATCCATAGTAAAACTTCACTTAAAGCGTGGAGACACTTGAAATGCATGTTACCTGGAGGTTTTATCAAGAATGACAAGGAAATTCCAGTGTCATGGTCCATTTAATTTTAGAGGTGAGAGTGACCCTGATTCTTCAGATGAGAACACGGTCCTCGGAAGTGTCCTCTCAGCAGCTCATCATGTCTGCTTGTAGACTGCATGTAAAGGGATTGATTTCTTGAGCAGAGCTGGGTGACTAGAGGAGAAAACAGATTTGAGGACTCCTTCTTCTCTTTAACATGCAGTTCTGCTTTGAGAAGTTTCTTTTGTGATTTCTCCATGATTTCAAGTTCCTCTCTTTCAAGTCACGTGTAAGGACTGTTTTCCCCGTAACATCCACTTATTTTGTATTATGAAAGTGAGCCTGGACTCATTGTGGTCTCTGTAAGGTTTCCACTATCAGCAAATACTGAAGCACATCAGAGATGACGGGTGAAATGGAAGGGATAGATTTCTGCTCATTTGTGTTTGTTTTGCACAGCTCCCACATGTCAAAGCAGTAACTAATGTTTTATGATTAAACTGAACTGGTGGGGCTGTGATTAAAATGAGCCTGTCACAAAAGAAGCTTCCATAGTTATTTTTGGCCCTATACTTATGTGTAGATCTTTATATTTGCTTCAGTGTATAATTTTTAGATATATGTATTTGAGTGACAGTCATAACCTAATTCGTAGATGAGCTATTTACTTGCTAGGAAACCTGATTTCTATCTGTGTAGCCTGTCCTATTATGTCAGTGAGCAATGGTTTTGAGATTTACAAGGTTTTGATTAGCAAGTACAGCAATTTTGGAACATTCCTACTGTTGTTTTTTCTTGGGCAAACTATGACTTGCTCCCAGCTCAAAAATAGCAAGCCATTTAAAAATTAAGCTGAAAAAACCCCACAGATTTGAGAGGTGGTCCAGAAGAGCAGTGTTGGTGCGCTTGTGCTGATACAGTACAGAACTGTGAGCAGTTTATAAAATACCTTGCTTATACAGACCTGATTTTGTACCCTCCCACTAATGAAAACACCGTTGTCTTTTCTCCATTGCCATTGAACTTGGTACCTCCTTTTAAATACATTGCCAAGTAGGTGCCCTCTAGATGTGTAGTAAGGGTGGAAAGCGGATTGTTGTGCAGTGTGATAGAATAATACTCTCCACTTCCAGCCAGACGACTGTGCAGCAGCAGGACGTGCTGTACATTCCTTTCACTGTGAAAACATTGCTGGTTGTTTAGACATTACATATAGTCTATAGATAGAGAAGTGTGTGTTTGTAGGTACTGGGAAGAAAGAGAATGCAAAGAAAAATATGTATATAGGGTAGCTACTTTTTTGTTTGTCAGAGATATTTTTATTGGATGGATTGGTTTCCAAGGCCCTGAAGTTGAATGTTCATTAGTGTTTTCACAAAGGTCAGCTGGTACTCATGGCATTATTGATGAGCAGTTATTACCCCGTCCCCACATGAGGCAGGCCAAGTGCAATGCAGTGAGGAATCACCAACTGTTTCTCAGGACTTGGTGACTTTGCTGTCCTCTGTTGGAGTGCTGTGGGTAAAAGTGTAGGTCTTATTGATTGAGTGAAATATTTGTTTTGTTTATTTGGACTCCAGATGGGAAAAATGTATAATTGAAATGTCTTTTATGCTGGAGAATGATTACTGTTTAAAGAAAAAATGAAAAAATATGGCATAACCCACAAAACTGAAACAAGATACAGAATTTATGAATTTGAAACAGTAGCAGTTTCCATTGCCTGGGATGATGTGAGGGGAGGACATGTAAGTTTTTCTGTAAAGATGCCATGAAGCAGGAGTGCAGTGTACTGATTTATAACTGACTTTTTATTTTTTCTTGCTGTAACACAGAGGTGAAGAATTTTAGAAGAAACAAGATGCGAAGTAATTTTAATTTTATTTTATCTTCTCCAGTCATCTCAACTAGAACTCCACCTCCACCTTCACCATTGCCATTTCCAGCACAAGCTATTCTCCCTCCTGCCCCGTCTAGCTACTTCTCTCATCCAACGATCAGATATCCTCCTCACCTGAATCCTCAGGATACTCTGAAGAATTATGTACCTTCTTACGACCCGTCCAGCCCGCAGACTAGCCAGGTACTGTAAAACAATGCAAACCCTCCAAAAGAAATCCTATGAGCAATGTGTATCTTTCAGGGCGTCTAGACTGGTATCTCACTAGTTCTGGTTTCCGAGCAAGCTGGGAGCTGGAGTGTAAGTGATCCAGCAACTTTTCCTGTTCAGCATGGTTGAATAAAGGGCGCGGGTTAGTCATATCCACTTGCTGTTCCTCTGTCAAGTGTAAGAAAAATACTTGTACTGAACAACCTGGCAGCACTAACAGGGCAGGTCCTAGTCCTGCACCCCTCCTGCAGGCTGGGCACCCTTGTGGCCATGCAGGGCTGCCAGAGTCGAAGCTCCTGCTGCAGGACAGAGCAAGGAGTGGCGCTAATACGTACACACGCACACATGCACAAGCACGGACATACAGGTATATTTATAGACCAACAATGAAAATAAACTGTGGCAAGGTAATGGTTGCCCTGTTTCATAGGCACCTGACGTCTTTGCACAGATGCAAGGACATTACTATAGTGAGCACAGCACAGACCCACAAAATTGTTTTTTCTTCCTTTTGTAGGGAACATGCAGTAACAGATGAGTTCCTGGCTGCTACACTGCTTCAGACTTCTGTCTGATATGGGAAATTAAGATGGTTTTCATTAGCAAAGTAATTTGTGAAGGACTGTGTGCAAAACTGCTTTCCATGATAGCATCAGCACATAGCGTTAACATGTGATCTGCACTATAGGATAAACTGCAGTTGAGACTTGGTCTGTCAATATTTGGAATATTTCCAGTGTAATGTAATCTTTGCTGCTCAGGCTGTTATTTATTTTTGACGCCTTGTCTGAAAGGCTCCTGTGGAGCCCTGTAGCTTGTGCTTTAGCATGTTTTTTGGAAGAGCCTTGGGAATCTAAACTGAAGAGACAATGGTCAGGTTTCCCTGCTCCTAGGAGTTAGGTTCCTTTGGAAGGACTGTCTTATCAGGGATGAAGGGGTTGCTGTGACAGCATTTTGGTTTGGGCTTTGTTTTGTTTCATCTTTCACCAATAATGACAGGCCTTTCAGTGTGCATTTCAGGCACAACAGCAATAGAACTTGAGACTGAATCAAACTTTCTATGTTGAATAACAGATACAACCCCTCTGGGCTGTTCAGAAGGTCATTGTGCCTATTGTCCCCATGGGCTAATGCTCTGGTCCAGCTGCATGACTTTCTAAGTATTAAAAAGAAAAAAGTGGGTTCATAAAATCAAATTTTACTTTGAAGGGAGAAATCCTAACTATGTGATTTTTGTTGGTTACAATATTAATGCAGATTAAACGAAAAAGTGAAAATGGAGTAGGTCGGCTTTAGAATACAAATTGCTATCTGCACATGGATTAAAAGTCTTTCAGTCCCATATAGCATTTTTGCTGAGACTCAGCTGGGAATGTTGCATGCAGGACCTGATTTTAATTTGTGTAAAATTTCCATGAATAACAAAGTCTAATTAAGACATCCATTAAAAGTCCTTAACGTTAATTCAGTGTGGAAAATCTTAGAGTTCTGTTGGATTTTTTTTTTAAACTGATGTCTTAATTAGGCACTATTAAGGGAAAAATTATGCAAATTAAAATCAGGCCCTTACTGTTATGCATTTCTTTAATTATTCAGTGCTTGTTTTACTTACATTTTGATTTCTTATATATATTAAAAGAGCAGATTAGGTGATAATCTCTCTGGATTGTTCAGTGTTCTGCTTTGGATCATCACTGAAAAAATACAACATCTAAATGAAGTATCTGACTTTCTTTCAGACAGTTGACAAATGTGCTGTCTTGTGATTTTAGCATTGGGGAGTATATTCATTGTGCAGGAGAAGCACTTTCAACTCTTTGCACAACAAGAGTCTTACTCTCTTCCCTTATCTGTGGTTGAAAGATTAATCTTTAGACCTTAAAAGATAAAATCTTACTCAATTGATTTTTTTCAGAGTAGTAGCAAACTGAAAACACTTCCTATTCTTGTGTTGTGGCACCATAGGGAATAACAGGCCAAACTGGCCTCAGTTTACTACTTTCGTCACCTTTCATAAGCTTTATATTAGGGTAATGTTTTTCATTTCATTTGATGTTTGATTTAGTTCCTGAGAAGAGGGGATGGGGTTAAACAACACCAAGTATGGGATTCCAGGCATCTGCATCAGCTATTCTCTGCAATTTATTATCATTAATCATTATTATTAGTGGAATCTCTTTTAAATGTAATTCTTTAAAGTTCACCTCTGGGATATGCTGTACATTAGAGGAGTTGCATGCCCAGTCTACACAGAACAGTTAAAGAATGGCTGTACAAAAAGTAATACAGCAAGAATAATTTTTTGCTTAGGAAAAGAAGAAGCAGCCGTCTGTGGAGTTTCAGTGACAAAAGGGAATTGTTCTGATACAATGGCATGCTTTGAGCCAAACCAGTTTTTCTTTTCTAAATAAAACATGAATTTTTATTCAAACAAATTTAATTATTATAAAATGCAAAACTGCATCTGTAGGAATACCACATCAAATTTAATTATACTTTCCCACCTCAAAACATACTCATTTGGATTTCAAAAGGAGAACTATGATGATAGTTTTAATTTCAGCTTTAGAAATAGAAAGGATGGATACCCTGACAGCATTTACCTAAAATGAACTGTTCCTCCCCAACATCTTTCAATAATACGCTAATTTAGATTGTTACGACAAGCAACTGAGATGCCTTGTACTCCCCACAGTAATTTTGAGATTAATTACATTACTGCTGCACTGATTATAGTGAGACAGTCATGCTATTCAATGGAATACTTTAAGTAAAATTAGTTTAAAGATATAGAGCTCCCATAGGTTTCCACAGTGGGAAGTAGTGGGCAATTTTCTTGACATAATGTTAAATACTCCAAATTATGTGTGATGAACAGTCAGGAAGTTCAAACAGGCCCTTTGGCTGCAGTGAAAAATATTCAACAATGGATGATCCTAAACAAAAGAGAGCCGTGGCTGTTGGTTTCATGCATATCTGCTTTTTATCCCTTGCTCAATCTGCAGAATAAACAAACAAATGTACTGAACAGAAATGGACCTTGTTAGGTGTAGAGCTGGACTTGCCTCCAACTAGTAGTCTGAAAAGTTCCTAAGGTTTTGAGAACTGCTGTACTTTCCACTAATTAAGTAATTCTGCTGAGCCCTTTTTATTATACTTACTTCAATGCTTTTCTTAGCTAAGCACGTATGTTACTGGATGAGATTGTGTGTGTGAGTATGTATCTGTATTATGATGGGGTGCTGGCCTCTCCACAGTCAATTTGATACTGGTTACTCACTCTAAGTTTCAGCAAAAACTAATCGATTGGTGTGTGTCTAATCCACCTACGGAGTTTATCCATCTACAGTGTATTGAGGTTTTCAAAGCTACCAGAAATTTTGAACATGTATTTCCTTTTTGAATGATTCCAGATGGGTGAATCTTTTAATCTTGGAAAATATTACCTCCTCTGTGTGTATGTACGCATGTGCACACACACACACAAATCTGCATACACTTGAAATGCATTCATAATCGAGAGGGTATGAATCAATACACAGTATCAAAATTAGACTTCCAATGAGCCTGAACAAATCACCAAGCACAACACCACTTGTGTGGCTGAAGTCAAAATCAAAAGCTCCAAACTTAATGCCCCGTCGAGTTAAATGGAATAATTTCCTGGTTAAGGTGTGGTGAATCACAGAAGAAGGGTCAGCAAGTGTGATGAAGGAAACGATGGTAAAGCAAACAGTTAAGGTGAATCCTGCTGAAGAACATCCTGGCATCAGTGAGAAATTTTTTTTCTGACTGAACCAAGCTAACGGAAGTAGACAACCTTGCAAGCCCTTTGAGTTTGGATTATGAAGGGCACAGTTTACAGGTAACCTTAAATCAAATTCTGTGATATTTTTGATGAAATATGCAGTTTTCAGTGGCATGGTAAATCTGCCTCCAATTTGGGGGAGTTAGGTATTGGACCCTTTTCCTCTTACAATAGATGTCTTACACTTGTTACCTACTACAGTCTAAGTGAACTGCTGTCCACATATTGACTAAAATTCCTGGGCCTGTCAAAACGTACTTTGTTGCAATGTCGGCTAGTTTGCAGCTNTGTTGGTTCCTGGGAGAATACTAGCAGAGTAAGCCGATGCAAGCAATATGTGTGCATGTGGTTTCTTTGGTATAACTAGCACCTTTATTTGTTGACATTTAATATTTTTCAGCTTCTTCGGGAAGTCTTTCCTTTTAATTTTTAAGAAATTATTGACGATTAAATATGGCAATGTGCTGTTTCTAATTGTAATTGCAAGGCAGAGAGAGTAGTAGCTTAACTGTATCTACTGACAAGGCATTTAAAGATTTAATTGCAGTTGTAAATGATTACTTTTTATTTACTTTGCTCATTTTTAGTTTATTAAATGCACAGTTATAAGTCACCAGAGTGCATGAAATACCATTTAACCCAAAGATATCTTTTGAACATTTATCTACAAAGAGATTTCCTTTCCCATGCTTATGTAACATGGACTTGCCCCGTTGTTAAGGCAAATATACAAGGAAAACTGGATATTTCCTTGGGCTCTACCTGTTGACAAATAAATCAGATTTCGTGAGCTCACAGGTAAAATTTTGATTCAGGATGGAGGACTCTTCACCTAGAATGTCTTATGATATCTGTGTCTGAACATGGGTTGCTGAAGCTCTGCCATTGCTCTCAGTTTCAGCAGCATTACATCAAGAGGAAAATGCTTTCTCAAAGGGGTGAGACTCAGAGCTTTATAGATCAAAGTCAACACCTTGATTTCTCTCAGAAAGTAGTACAGAAGTGATGTTGTCAGCCAAGAACTGGCAACAACATGTTTTTTCTAAAGCTCATTCCTCAAGCAGACAGGTAGCTGCGTGTCACACCACCTGAAGCTTTTCTGTGGCATCTCGCAGTGAGGTCTATGTAAGATGTGCTGTAGCAATGAGTTACTCAGGTTGCAAGGGTATGGAAACTAGTGAGATTCATCCTTATGAAAAGTGGTAACAGGCATTATAAAAAGGCAAAGTACATTTCTGTTGCTACCATAGTGTCCAATAGCAGAAAGGAAATCTGTATAGCCTTGCTTCTTGTTAAAGAAATGCTTCATGGAGCCTACCAGGTTCAACCTGAGGAGGAACTGCCCTACAGTACGTTCTACAGTCTCACTGGAAGTGCTCTAACATAACCATTCCCTTATGTTTAGCAGAGTCTCAAAGGCACTGTGTTTTATTACTCAGGTAATAACTTGAGGATATGTCTTCTGCACATTTGATTAAATTGCCTCCTGTAACATTGAGTTGTCTCCAGTGGGAGACTAACATGGCCACTGGAAGTTTACAGGTGATGTAGCATTAGGGTGCCCTAGGCAAAAGCTCTACTGAGGTAAAAGATTGGGTTTGCATTTTATAACCAAAAAAAAAAAAAAAAAAAAGAGGGGGGACATTAGAAAAATGGAAGATACTTCTTCCACTTTCTTTTACTTGTATATTTTCTGAAACGTCCATCACCCTCTGTGGATATCACAGAGCACAATGGTATGGATTCAAAGACAGAACTTACCAGCTATGATCTCCATGTTCATAGCTGATGATGTGGCCATAGTAGACAACTGTTAAAACAGGATATGTGGTACGTGAGCAGAGGACCAAAATGTGCAGAACTGGATCTTCTACAGTTTCATCCACAAAATTAATTCAATCAATGGTCTCAAAACTACACTGCGATAGGGTTTTGCAGTGACATTCTTCACCATAGTACCTGAACTTTGCCATTACAAGGGACTGGAGCTGTTGAGAAGAAATGGGTGACAGAGTATTTCCAAACGCAGTGAATCCAGTTTGACTAAACTGCACTCATTGGTTGATCACCTGGCTATAATAGGGTAACCTTTTTGGGAAACACAGAGTTTCTGTTGAAAGACCTGTGTTTTGAGATGCCACTATATTGTTCTACAAGTGTAGTGGTTAGCTGGAATAATGTAATTTTTATTAAGCTGTGAAACTTCTTTATGAAATACCTAACACAGTATCATATGTAGCTGTACCTAGGACGTGCACAGGATTAAGAACAGTTCTGGCCTTTGTTGATTATTTCTTTGAATATGCTTTGTATTTAAGATTGCAAGGAAAATTGGAATTATTTTATTTGGAATTTGGAATTACAATTACAATTATTTTGTAAAAAAAATATACTGTGCAAATTTAAACATAAAATATATTTTATCATTCAAGCAACTTAATAGTTTATGTGAATTGTTTAATATGTATGTCAAATTTCTGTTATGTTTGGATATCTCATCTGTAGATGTTACTGTTGCCATTTCACGATGTCATCAGAAGGATTTTTTTAATGCTGGAAGTAGTGAGCTATATGACAGAACAATGTCCTAAAATGTAACTGAAGACCTAAGGTGTAAATGTGCTAATATTTGGGCAAATATGTGAACAGAAGTCTGAGAGGAGGTTGATTAATTACTGATTATAAATAAATGAGTAAAATCCCAGCAGGGCAAACGGGTATAGTGAATCCTGATTTTAAGAAAGTCCATATTAATATCTGTTACAAGTTTCTGTTCAGACTTCAGACCTAAGGATTAACTGAAAGTGTGTGTAGTGCACACAATCAGGTATTAACAGTCTGACAAACTGAGTTAATTTATGTTACAGCTATGACAGTGAATACAACTCATCTGTGGCTTTGAGCACATGAATGGATTAATCTGTGGCAATTCAAGATGGTGTGAATTAAAAAGCTGGAAAATGTAACACAGATCTGAAAATCAAATTAGCCTCCAATCCGACAATAGAAAAATGTATACCTGCATAAATTGGGGCTAAATTTGCCAGACCTTCATTGTGTTTACTTTTTTCCCTCTCCCATTTTCAAATGCACAGTTTGTTTATCTAACACAGCTGCCTCTGTGCAATTTGTTTGAGGTTTATGCCTCAGGCATCATCTCTCTCTTTGTGAATCCATGACACAGACATATTGATGCCCTAGTTGATGGTAACAGTTGATTTTTCACCTGTAATGCATTTGTCTGGAAGAATCTCTTCAGGGAAAACTGGAACTAGAACCTAGAACTTGTTTTAAATAAGGACAAAGAGAATTTGTATTAAATGATGTGCTATAAATATTTGCACTTGTAATTCAAGTGGGTACTGTCCAAATAGATACATAGTTTCCATGCCAAAATATATTTTGACATAACTGCAAACGTTAAAAGGAGAACAGGTCACAGAAGCTATTTCGAGCAGCCAGTTTTCAATAAGATTATGAATTGACAACTTCAGAGGGCCATTTCTGACCAGAGGGTTTCCCTCTTTGCACTGAAAACTTAAAGCAGGACAGAGGACTTGAGACGTCTGTGGGAGACAGTGTTCTTGAGCTTGTACCGCTATTAACTAGAATGAACCAGAATCTAGACCTTTATTTCAAAAGCTTTTAGTTTTGTGTTCGCAAAGATAAACATAGAAGTGTGAATTGAATATAAACCAATGCAGCAATATCAGCATCAGTCTGAAGACAGGCCTAAGCAATAACTCTGACACAATTACGTGATCTGTTTGTTTAGGGCTACTTTATGATCTTAAGTTGCAAACTAATTATGATGACTTAAATATCAGTTTTGTTAACTGCTTCACTGTTGTTCACTGCATGCGAGAAAGAAAAGTATGGACGTTTCAGGAACGTGTCTAATGAGTAACATTCATGTAACAGAATTTGGGAGAGTACGAGACTGCTTTTCATAAACTCTGTTTTCAAATGTAGCACACCTAGGAAAAACACTGAAATTTTAAGAGAATTTCATGTGTACTATTTCCCATGACAAGCTGTGTCAAAGGGAGGACCTTAGTTCACATCTGAAAGACAGGTAGCATTGTTGAAGAAGAATTGTAAATGTCCTGGTAGGTATGTGCTTACCTACAGAGAAGGTTAGTTAAAAATTTAAATACAGGAAAATTTCAGTATGGGGGGAGAGGTTAGGTTCTTAGACATGGTACACCAAGCTCTGTCTTGTGTGTACTTATCCCTTCTTATGTTATCTTGTTTGCCAAGCGATAATACCTGAACAGTTATTGCAGTATACAGTATTTGACGTTACTGCAAAATTTTAAAACAAATGTTATGTTACAAATCTGAAAACAGAGGTGAAGTAACTTGAAAAAGGAAAATAATAGATGTTAGAGATTACAAAAATAAAAGCAGAATAAATCATAAAGTGCAGCCAGAAGATACTTGGGGAAATGTGACAATATGCAATAGAATTGTTCAGAGGCAGGTAACTAGGTTATAATTGCATTTGAAATCTAATCTGCAGTCAGAGTCTGAAATGTTGGAACCATAAGAATTAAACTTACTGAAGTAACAAGTTTTCCCTTTTCTTACTTTTGGAGGTTTTATTTTTCTGTCTAGAGGTTGCAGACCTCAGTTTCATTGCGTTGTGTGTGCACTCAGTTTTACACGTGGGACAGCTATGGAACAGTGCTGACCTTTTAAGAAGACATTAAAAAAAAGAAAAGAAATAGAAATGTAGACACTTGGTGGGGGGTCACAAACCACATCCACTAAAATCACTAGCACATTCCCCATGGATTTCAACAAGGACAGGATTTCACCCTCCGTTTGGATGAAGTGGAGTGATGTACTGCACTGCTGTTGTGTATCGCACAGGGAAAAACATGGCTTACATGAGAATGGGGTATAAGATATTCTTTGTCTTGTAACTCAGCAAGGAAGGGGTTTGCTCATTTGGACCATATGCACAAGGACTAAGCTGGAGTCCGTGTGATCCATAGCGTTCCTGTTGACTGGGATCACTAGGGAACAGTGGAAGGTGATACATTGCTGTAAATTTTCCTAGTCTCCAGCTGTGTCCTTCTAATTCATTCGAGTCAGGCTTTGGAGACAGAGCTGCTTTTGGAAGCTCATGACGCTGGCTGTTTTAATCCATAAACTTCCTGGAATCTTCTATCTTAGTTTTTACTGAAAGTTGGTCATTTCGGTGAGGGATTATCAGTTGCTTTTGTGATATGTTAGCACACCACATGAGCTAAGGCTCCTAAGGTAGCCCTGTGGTCACAGGTCAGTGACTCCACCTAGGAGCCACCACATGCAACTGAGAGCTGGCAGTCCCTCCAGCAGGCTGTGTGGACAGCTGGGCTGCCAGGGCAGGAGAGGGGGCTTGCCTCTGCAGCAGGCTCCCCAGAAACGTACTGAAAATCCAGTCCAACATAGCAAGCAGGTCTTACTGACAAGAATTTTGGTGTTTTAGAGAAAAGTTTATCATAAGGCCTGCCTATATTTCTGACAGTTTTCCGCACAAATGCTTCAAACTGTGTGACGGCTCCCTTACCTACGACAGAGCCTGTTTTATTGCAACATCAAGATGCCTCGAGTTGGACTCTGTACAACTCGCAATCAGTGAGTGAGGATACTTGACTCTAAGTTTTGGAGTATCTTAGGTCATTTGTATGGGGAATTTATTTTAGGTAACTCTTAGAGATTTTCTGAATTTATGTTAGTTAAAATTTTCATTTTGTTCTAAGGCAGGTGGAGTCAGATTTCTGGTCGCCAAGACACCTGGCTTTAGAGGCTGGCAGGTCTTTAAGATAGAGCCCACTAAATAAAATTCCCTAAACCACTGCTAAGATAGGTTTCAAAGAAAGAGGACTTACTTAATATATGGCTGTTTGCTGTCATATAAAGATGTAATTTGTGTTCTTGAGGAAAGACCCCTGTAATTACTGAGTGAGTTCACCATTTATGTCCCATTGGTCATGTAAGCATGCAAGCAGATGCTCAGTAAACTTTTAGGCCACATTATTCTCTAGAAATTGTCTTGTATATATTCTGCCACAGCTCATTTTCCTTTCAAGTACACATAATAAGGGAGATCTATCTAACTGTTAAGTTTCACCTAGTGAATAAAACTTAATGTAGCATGCCATTTATTTGGGGAAATTGTATTATTTGTGAAAGTATTGACATTCCTTTGAAATGGTGCTGCTTTCTTATTTTGAAGCTACTTTGACAGCTGACTTCCTGTAACTTCCTGTAACTAAACTCATAGTAATAACTTCTCAGCTTACGCAACTAGGAACATGAATGAAAAACTGGTAAATACCACCCAATTTCTATATTTGCAAGATCTTGGGATTCCATGGCTCTTCTGTCCCCACCCCCACTCCAACACCCCTCCAAACATAGTTATGTTTAGGGTTGACTTTTTTCCATTTAGAGGGGTAGTATGTTGGCCACTTCTCATTAGTGTACATTTTTACTGTTATTTTTCATTGTAAGGCTTGTGATTTTAGAGAGGGAAATAGTTCCACGCTAACTGCTCAGTGTTGGTATGAATACAAGACTGGTCTCCATTTGCATTTATATTTTCTAGTGTTTTCTTCTAGCTTAGTTTTAGATGTCCTAAAGAACAAGACTCTCCCTTGGGGGCATTTGCAAAGTCTAGTAGATCATACTGCCAGGAAGTTTCTCCTGCTATTAATTTTAAATTTCCTCCTTCTCAATTTCATTGCATTATCCCGAGTTTATATCTCCTGTACTTTCCAAATAATTCCTTCCTCTTCTGTATATTTATACTCTGCACATGCTTGCAGTAATTGTCTCAGCCCAGTAATTATTTCATTACCATAGTCATGCTTACTTCTTTTAACCTTTCCCTGTATCAGTTGAATCAGGTCCTTTTATCAGTCCATTTCTTCACTCTGAGTTATCTCAAATTTGACAAGATCCTTCTGATAATACGTTTCCCTGTATTTTTTACTTTGTATGGCTGAATTTTAAAATACCTATGATCCGCAGAACACAATCAGTTTAAGACAAAAGTTATCAGCCACTGTTGAAAAGACTATTTACTACTTGCTAATTTTTACTGCAAGTTATTTACCATTGGAGTATTTACAGTCATGCGGAATGCCTAAGGCATGTTTAAGCATTGGAGAAACAAATACATTTACTGGTGAACATTGCCAAATTTAGATGTGCCTATTTGCAGAAAGTAGCATATTACCTTGATGGCCTGTACCATAAGGTCATATGCAGACTGCCTCTTGTATCTATGAAAGAAGTGTCTTTGTTTATTATGCTCTTGACTTGCAAAGTTCCCATTATTAAACACTTCTGTGTTTTTGGTAGGTGGCTTTTGGCCTGATGTTATGACATATGCATTACAGTGCATTGTATCTTAACCCTCTCCCCCACTCCCAAATGTAAATTATTAGTTAGCCTTCCAGTATGCGTAATCTCTGTGGACAACTGTGGTCAAGTCTTGGTTATGCTCCAAGCCAGAGTGGTATGGCATGTGAAAACAGAGGTTTTGCATCATTCATTTGCTCTTAATACTTCGTACATTAAGGCCTATGCCTGATCAGTTTAATCTTGCTATCATGGGATTTACTGTGGTTCACAGCCACTGCGTGAACAGCAAGTATATTTTGAAACACTCTGATGCTTGCTGCATCCAGAAGGAAAGCTTACCAAAAAGTACTGCTACTTACGCATGTACTACCTATCTAAGGAGGGATCTGCCTGCTGAAAAGACCACATAGAAATTCATAGCTTTGTTAGAACGGCGCATTCCAACACACAGGTACTACGGTGATGGGCATTCTGGAAAACCCTAAGATAGGTGGGTAGGTTCCTTAAACGCAATGTGTATGTTTCACAAGGCATTCTTTTGGTTTTGTTTTGTAGCCTAACAGCAGTGGTCAAGTAGTAGGGAAAGTGCCTAGCCATTTTACTCCAGTTTTGGCACCCTCTCCCCATCACAGTGCGGTGCGACCTGTGACCCTGACCATGACAGATACTAAACCCATCACTACATCCACTGAAGGTGAGCCATCTTCACCTACAGCAACCAGTAAGTATTTCTTTAGGAAACAAAATATGTCCATCGAAGATTCGATAAGATTTCAAATTGAGGCCAGAAAAAGGCGCCTTTTCCTACTATTTGACCAAGTGGATGCTCATCATTTTACATGGAGAGCAAACGTGATCTGACTGCAAAGCTTTTCCTCCCCAAATTTCAACCAATGCATCATGTTACATGAACCAAAGTTTGTGACATGACAACCAAAAGGAAAGGGAAAAGCCTGCATATTTGACCACTATGCAAGAAAAAGAAAACATGGTTGTTCATCTAAGGTGGACATTGTTAAGACATTGAGAAACACACCCAGACAGAAAGGTTTTACAATGCCCCACAGATGGAATTCCAAAGAGAGGTTGGATAATTTGCTCCTCAATGAGCTTTCCTACAGAAATCAAGCCTTGTTACAACGCATACTGAATCTGAGCTATGAGAATTGCACGCTGATATAGGTTGTGTCGT
>WAAD01036036.1:225-20310 GCA_013389945.1 Fregata magnificens | reverse complement strand
TTCTTTTTTCTTGACCAGCTTTCTTTCATGAGTTCTAAATAATGGATTTGGGGCAATGGGATGATTCTCAGTTTAAAAAGGTTTTTTTACAGCATCCTACTAATAATGTGTAGCTACTAATACTTAACATGCTCCCAAATTCCTTCTATTTGGTTTGGAAACTCACTTTAAGACTATTAAGTCTCTTGTTCTGTAAGTCTACTTTGACATGATGTCAGTCTTAACTGACACTNCAGTCTTAACTGACACTGGGTCTTTTTGAGTTAGTTATGAAGTAGTTTGTAGATGGAGTCAAAGCCTGTTTTGCCTGGTATTAAAATAATGTTATCCTACAATGTTGGGCTGTGGCAGCCACTGAACAACATAGGCTTTCTTATCTAATTTCTGCCCCCAGTATTCTTTTACTTTCTCTTGTCTGATCCCTAGAACAATTTTATGCCTGATAAATAAGCCTAGACACCTTTTCAACAAGCAAGCTTAATAATGAAACTTAATTTTAAAGCCAGTCTGTTTTTCTATAGGCTTTAAGAAACCTTTGATATCATATTAATTTATATTTTTTACTGAAATAATTTTNTAAAATATCACAAAAATCTGACAGAGTGCATGAGAAGCAATTAAATCAATGATCTTATATGATTAAGGATATTCATAATTTTTCAGATTTAGTACTTGTCAAGCTACCCTCAAGATAAGTTGGCATAAACAGTTCTAGTGTAATAGAGTAAATGATAAAGCAATGAGAAAAAGAATTTCTGTGTATTTTGGGATAAAATAGCAACCATTCCTTGGTTTAGCATCTGATTGCATTCTTACTGTTCTGTGGTAGAAACTGTACAGAGAAGATTTTATTGTTTGTAAGAACACTCGGTCAATCACCATTCGAGTTGGTTGCAGTATGTAATACAAGGGGAAAAACATACGTTACACAACCATAAAGTTAACAATAAAATTTCATATAAAAAACATCCTAATCCTTAAAACAGACTGGATACATTCTCCATGAAGTTGTATGTTAAAAAAAAAAAAGGAAGATGTTAATAGTTTCAAAGGTAAAAGGGAAAAAAATATTCCAGAATAACAAGATTTTCATCCTTGCTCACTTAGCCCATGATCTTTGATCATTTGTTAAAGTAACAATCTGGATAACCATTTAGGAAACATGAGAATTAAAAATAAGAAGAATAAGGAGTTTCCTCAGTTACTAACATTTCTTATTTCTTATAACAAACAACACTATAGTCATGTGGCATGGAAATTTCAAACTAGATCTAGGTAATAGATATTAAGGGCAGAAAGAACTATCCCGTGATGTGAGGACCACTGATCTTCTATAATTACCTTTTTAACAAATGTGATAGATAGATAAATACATAAATAAACAGCTAAAATGCACAGATTTTATGCATGCAACCAAGCAGACATACAAAATAGGGGAAAATGAAATTACTAGATGAGTTTTCAAACCCCAGCCTAAATGTAGCTGACGGAAAATTACTGAGACAAATACACATATGATGAGCTGTGGAATTCTTCAAAAAGTTAAATGATTCTGAGATTTCTTCCAAATAAGATTTCTTTCCAACACTTTTGAAAGACTGAGAAATGTCAATCTAGTAAGAAATCCTCATGTATTAGTTGTAATGAAAACTAGTACTTTTAAATAGAATTACTTGAAAAATATTTTTGTTATGGAGGTTCTGGTGCCAAAATTCTGCCAAAATTTTCCACAGAAAGCATTTACATTTCAGTGGAAAACTGAACAGCAAGTATTTTGTTATTTGAAGTTTCACCTGTGTAAAAAGAAAATGTTGATTTGGAAATTCCATCACCATGGCTCATTGAAGTTACAGCTTCACACACTTTTCATTTTGTTTACACCTTTCATGAGGCACCCACTCACTAAGCAGTGATCAGTGCAGGTCCTGGATGAGGAGTATAATGAGGAATTCAATGTGGGTGAAAAGTCAGGCTACAGTGGAGAATGAGAGCATGAAGCATCAAAATTACACTTGAAGAACTGAAGCAGGAACTGCAGACAAGTATTTTCTGAAGTCAATTGATGATTTGTTTTGTCTTGTTTTCAGCCCAAGACCAGAAACAGTTTGCAGTGTTCTATTTTTTAAATAGAAAGTCTACACTTTTTGTAAAAAACTGTATAGTTGACAACTTCAAAAGTTTTGGTAAGATTCCTCTTTACTAGACTTTAATTTTGTTGGGGAAGGAGGCGGATGAGCATTATGCAATTATTAAAGAGACTTTCATATTTTTTTAAATAAGGAAAAGTGTTCAATAGCATATTGTCCTCACTGGGGCCACTTTTCCCTTGTATCCCCCTATTTCATTTCCCTTGAACGCATACATCTTTTGTGGGGAGAATAAATTTTAAACTTATTCCCAATAGCTCCCCAGGTGGTCTTTCCCAGATACGTTCTGATACATACAATTTCATAAGCACTTGGCCAGCAAATTGCAGCAAAGGTTGTTAAATAATGAAAAGATATTTAGATATATACTGCAGAGGGAAAATGAATACAGAAACTGTGTGTCAGTAAAATGTATAGCATCAGCACAGCAGTGAAAAACACAATGCAGTAAAAAGAAATTGGAGTGTTAAACATTTATCAGAGGTTGTGAAAAATTGTACAGAATATTTCTGTTATGTTATAAACAGTAAGTAAACACTTGATTAGAAACTGTATCAATACATAAAAGGAAGCAAGAAGAGCTAGAGTTGAATGTTAGCTTTGGCATTTCTTACCTTTTCCTGAATGCTTAATTTAGCTTTCAAAGAGAAAATAACAGGGAACCTAATGTGGTGTATAAGTGGAAAGTCTTAACATAAAAACAGGTGTTTTGGGGCTTTGGGGGTTTTGTTTTTTTGGGGTTTTTTTTGTCCTTTTTTAAAATATAACTCCTAGCTGAAACAGAAGTTTCTGGATTAGACACAGACACTAGTATTTGAATACTTTGATCATAAATGTCTAAGCTAGTTCACCTAATTCTCAAATAAGAAAAGTCAAAAGGGTACCTCTCAGATAGTACAGTCCTGTCAAAGAAGCTGAGATTTTCATGTACTGATAGCATCAGCATTGGGATGGCCAGATGATATTATAACAAGAATAAATATTTTTGTTGGTGTGTCTAAAAAGGAGGATGATGGATGTGCAATATAGAAAAAAGAATCAATAGTCCAAAGCTATGGGCCTCGCAAAATCAACTTTGTTGCCTAGAGTGTTCTTCAAAAACTACAGAAAAAGCAATGTTTTGAAATAAGATGAAATGATATAACAGAATAATAAGTGAAGAACCTGAAGCACTTTAATCACCTGAGTATTTTGGTGGTTTAATCACAGTGCAATATTTATGCTCCCACCAGTATAATTCCATTACATGGGGCTTTAATCTGTTTTCCTTGAGGGCAAGAGGGAGATGCCACAAGGAAAACTGTCATCCAGACAAGGAGTTTCCTCTCTCTCCCAAGCTCCTCTCTCCCCATTACCTGTTTTTTTTATTTCATATAAAAACATAAAGCCAGGTACAGAGCCAATTTCTGTGATTTTGGCAACCTCACACTGACTTTCACAGAAATAGTCTTCTCAGAACAGAAATCCTAATTAAGCACACAAATTAAAAATGTCTGCAATAAACAAACATAATCCACTTAAAATTATTAAATGAACACATATTTCAGATGTATATTTAAAATAAAAAACCATGCTATCTTAATAAATGTGACAAGTTGAAACCATATGTCCCCTCAAACTTAGGCACATTTGTTTGCAAACCTACATAAAGAGAGAAGAATTATGCAGAAAACAAATATTTTCTCAGAATTATTTAACGTGCACTCTGAAATTACTTCTAAATGAAGCAGGCAGTCCCAGTCCAACTGAAGAAATCACTTCTCAGTCCCACTATATGCAAACCAACTATGTGAAAAACGTAGAAATGAATTACCAAGAAGAAAGGAATAACTCCTAACTGGAAGGGTAGCAATCAAATTTTTAACAATATCTAGATTACTTGTAAGGGGTAGATCCAAAGAAAGCCTTAACATCTAGAGAGGAAATGTAGGTGTCTCGGCTCTTTGCAAATTGAATCAGGAGGCTCAGAAGGGTGACAAAGAAGTCCATAGGGAGCTGCCTACAGCAAATCAATTGAAAATGAGAAGTGGAGGTGCACGTCTGAAATTCTACTCCTCCAAAGCTTAGGGGGCTTTAACCAGAATGGCAGAATGGAAGGTGCAGTTCTGATCTACCTGGGGCAGCTGGGGAATTGTGAACCTATGGAGATGTAATCCCACCAAACCGGGGCATGTGCTGAACTAGCTGATTCTGTGGCTAGTACTTTACAAGATAAATCTATGCCAGTCTGCACCATCCTTCATGCTGTACCTTGGTTCAGCAAAGAATGCAGAACTCCTCCCCAAAGAAGAAATTATAGTGAAGCAAGAGTCTGTGCCTAGCAGTTACACAGACAAAGAGCAATTGAGAACTGTGGGTTCTAGTTCCAGCTCGCACAATTGTACATGCATTTTATTTTTTAAAAAAACCCATAGAATCACAGAATCATAGAATTGTTTAGGTTGGAAAAGACCTTTAAGATCACAAAGTCCAACCATTAACCTAGCACTGCCAAGTCCACCACTAAACCATGTCCCTAAGCACCACATCTACACATCTTTTAAATACCTCCAGGGATGGTGACTCAACCACTTCCCTGGGCAGCCTGTTCCAATGCTTGACAACCCTTTCCGTGGAGAAATTTTTCCTAATATCCAATCTAAACCTCCCCTGGCACAACTTGAGGACATTTCCTCTTGTCCTATTGCTTGTTACTTGGGAGAAGAGACTGACACCCACCTTGCTACAACCTCCTTTCAGGTAGTTGTAGAGGGCGATAAGGTCTCCCCTCAGCCTCCTTTTCTCCAGGCTAAACAACCCCAGTTCCCTCAGCTGCTCCTCATAAGACTTGTGCTCTAGACACTTCACCAGCTTTGTTGCTCTTCTTTGGACACACTCCAGCACCTCAATGTCTTTCTTGTAGCAAGGGGCCCAAAACTGAACATAGTATTCAAGGTGTGACCTCACCAGTGCCGAGTACAGGGGGACGATCACTTCCCTAGTCCTGCTGGCCACACTAGTTCTGATACAAGCCACGATGCTTTGGCCTTCTTGGCCAACTCAACACCAAACAAGAGAGAAATAAAGCTGCAAGCAAAATAAATTAAAATTGCTATTTCTGCTGTGTTTTAATGTTAGTGTTGCAGCTATGCGTTAGATTTGTTCAAAGCATGCCTACAAGATACAAGGTAACTTAAGCATCTCCTTGTCTCATTTGGAGACCAGATATTTACCTGCTGATATTAAGACAGGTATAAGTATGCAGAATAGGCAGACTTACAGATACTATTGTAATTCTGTGTAAGTCCAGTCCTAAATGTCCAAATCTTCCTCAAACATGGGATTTCCAAAGGTAATTATTTCCCCTAGGAACACAAATCCCACAAAAGTATTAAAGCAAAGCATGATATGAACTCTTAACTTTAGGAAAATTATGTTTCACTGACATATATGCCCATACTCCTGGAACTTTGTAAAATTTCTGATTAATTGCCAAACAAAATGTTGATTGAGGCCTACAAGCTCTTTGAGGTTTTACCCATTTTACAAATGTTTACACTGAAGCACAGGAAGAATTTGATGTTTCAACTATTTTACTTGTCCATGAATTTCCTGTGAGTTCAGAAGTCCTAACTCCCACCTCTGTGTGTCATCCAATAGACAACCCTCCTTTCCTTGGGTCAACATACTCAAAAGATTAAAAACTGAAAAAGGAAAAAGAAAATATTAGATGCAATGTACACCCTCTGACATGGGAAGCTTTTTATTTTCCCTTTATCAAGAATTCAAGATGCTGAATTAATTAGGCTATTAACACATTAAAAGCAAGTGCTAAGTGTTAATAACATCAATTTAATCACTGCTGAGGCAGTTTTATTTTACACAGACTGATGCTGTATTTTCAGCTAAGAAATTAGATATTAATTAGAAATTACCGAGCAATTATGATCTAGGTGTGATAATTCTCTAAATGTGTTATAAAGTACCTGACAGGGTTTTGATTATACATTAAAAGTTTACTATATCATCTGCTGAAAATCACTCGCTTTGTATTAAAGATACTAAAGCAACAAATGCTCTGATACAGGTGGGTCTTGGTAACTTCTGATTTTCGCACTTCAGAGTTCCAGTGGGTTTTTTGTAACTCCATATGCAAGAATGGTCATTGAACATTGAAACAAGTCAGGATTGGCCAGTGTGCAACAAAATATGTGAGACAACGGCTATTAACCGTTGAGGATCACTTTCCTTCTAGTCCATATTCAGTTATTATATGAAACATTATTTTGGGGGTGTTTTGCTTTCAAGATGAGATTTTCGACAAAAAAACATAACATTTTTGAAAAATACCTTTTTAAAGACCATCAGCTGATCTCATAGAAGAAAAATGTTTTGATATTCTTAGAAGTATTCAAGTATATTTGTTATATAAATATTCTTAGAACCATAATTCATAGGAAGCCTGTTGAAATAATATCATTAATTACACTTGGGAATGACAAAAGTATACTTTGCTTCTCACCAGTGTAATAATAACTTTTTTGAGTGCAATAAATTTATCCTTATCTGCTTACAAAGGTGATTTACTGGCATAAGAGACTCCATTTTGGGAAAGCCACAATATTTTTCATTAAATGAAATGACCAAACTGATAGCCTTCTATGATGGCATGACTGGCTGGGTAGATGAAGGGAGAGCAGTGGATGTTGTTTACCTTGACTTCAGCAAGGCTTTTGACACTGTCTCCCATAACATCCCCATAGGTAAGCTTAGGAAGTTTGGGTTAGATGAGTGGACAGTGAGGTGGATCGAGAACTGGCTGAACGGCAAAGCTCAGAGGGTTGTGATCAATAGCGCAGAGTCTGGTTGTAGGCCCGTAACTACTAGTGTTCCCCAAGGGTCTGTACTGGGTCCAGTCCTGTTCAACATATTCATCAATGACCTGGACGAAGGGATAGAGTGTACCCTCAGCAAGTTTGCTGATGATACAGAACTGGGGGGAGTGGCTGATATGCCAGAAGGCTGTGCTGCCATTCAGCGAGACCTAGACAGGCTGGAGAGCTGGGCCAAGGGGAACCGAATGAAATTCAACAAGAGCAAGTGTAAGGTCCTGCACCTGGGGAGGAACAACCCCATGCACCAGTACAGGCTGGGGGTTGACCTACTGGAAAGTAGTACTGCTGACAAGGACCTGGGAGTGCTGGTGGACAGCAAGTTGACCATGAGCCAGCACTGTGCCCTTGTGGCCAAGAAGGCCAACGGGATCCTGGGGTGCATCAAAAGGAGTGTGACCAGCAGGTCGAGGGAGGTTATCCTCCTCCTCTGCTCCATCCTGGTGAGGCCACATCTGGAGTACTGTGTCCAGTTCTGGGCTCCCCAGTTCAAGAAAGACAGGGAACTGCTGGAGAGAGTCCAGTGGAGAGCCACAAAGATGATAAGGGAACTGGAGCACCTCTCTTATGAGGAAAGGCTGAGAGACCTGGGTTTGTTTAGCCTGGAGAAGAGAAGACTGAGGGGGATCTTATCAATACTTATAAATGTCTAAAGGGTGGGTGTCATGAGGATGGGGCCAGACTCTTTTCAGTGGTGCCTGACGACAGGACAAGGGAAAACAGGAAGTTCCACCTGAACATGAGGAAAAACTTCTTTACTTTGAGGGTGACAGAGCACTGGAACAGGCTGCCCAGAGAGGTTGTGGAGTCTCCTTCTCTGGAAATATTCAAAACCCGCCTGGACGTGGTCCTGTGCACCCTGCTCTAGGTGTACCTGCTCAAGCAGGGGGATTGGACGAGTTGATCTCCAGAGGTCCCTTCCAACCCCTACCATTCTGTGATTCCGTGAAATGTTGATGAACAAGAGCATTCTGAATCCTCTTGTGCTGAAGGTGTATAGCAAAAACCAGAAAATGTATCAAAACTAATTTGTTCATTCAGATCTGTGTTGTCATGGTGGTCTTATTCCTTTGAAGTTTGTATCCTTAAAGCCATTTCAGAATCTTTGTTTTTAAATATCAGAAATCATAACTGATTTCAGAAAATTGAATTCAAAGAAAGCTTTGAAATAATGAAAAAGCTTGCAAAATGATGCATAGGAATGTGAAGAATAAGTGTCACAATGAAGCATAAGAAGAATTTGAAAACTGGATTTAGTACACAGTTTATGTTACTGCTCTGATATGACTGGTATACTAACATGCTTTATTATATTGATAACCTTATGGCATTAGGTGGTTTTTATCCAAATGTCAACCATGAATCAATTAATTTTGTGGGAATCTCCATTTTCTGTTTAAAAAAAAAGAAAAGATAAAGCATCTAATCTTGTTAGTAGCAGGGGAACCCTGAGAGAAGTTGCCTGAGAATAATCTGAAATCTCAAAGTTCTGAGGAGAAATGAAGAGAACTTCAAATACATTACTTTGTAAAAGTTGATGTTCAAGCCATCCTTTCTTTTTTTTAATCTGAAACGTGATTTCTGAACACAGAGTTGGCAAACTCTAAAGCATTTTAGAACAGAACCGACATTCTTTGTGAAAGCACTTCTGGATTTCCCAGCGGAAGGAGCAAACAGTTGAAATGTTATAGGCAAGAGATTTTCTTCAGAGCATATTCAATCACATTAAAGGATAATTACCACTTTTTGGTGATAACCATGAACCACTCTGAGGAGTATCGCTGCCTCTGGAATACACAAGCAGTTCTGAAAATACTCCAACTCCAATACAGGGATCACTTTCACCTGTAGGCACAGTCTCTTGCTTCTGCAATTAAACACTTACGTTCTGCTTCTTCATTTAAAGTCTATGTAGTACTACTGTATTTTGTAAAATAGAGTTCTCCAAAGTACATGAAGTACCTTTCAGACAAGAGAATGTTTTTCCCAAGTGAAGTTCAGGTGCTGTAAAGCATGCAGTATAATTCTGCTTTGTGGCTTCACACTTCGTTGAATGCTATGATTCAGCTACATCAGGTATTCTCAGTCATATCTCTAATATTTTATTTTAAAGGACTGACTAGATAGGCAGAGACTGTCAGAAGTTTATGTGAGCTTTAAGTTACTGATAGTGTCAAAGCATTTTTATTGCAGCCAGAAGAAACTTGGGCTTCAGTCTGCCCTGTTACCGCTCTTTGCCTTACAGTGACTGAAACAAGTCACAGATGAAATTACCATGCTGGAGAGGTACTTTCCACAGTGCAGTGCCACCCCATACTTCTCTGTCTGAGGCATGTAAATGCTAATACTATTTTCTTTTCATCTATTCTACATTATTTTATCTGCAAAGCTGCTCTTGATCACTACTGAATAATATAAATTGATGACATGAAAATATTTTTGTGTACCTGAATTGATGTAGTACAGCTGTTAAGACTGCTTGGATTTGACAGCATAAAACAGTTGTTAAACTAAATCAATGAAATTTTCATTTACCAGTCAGGTAAATTAAACGAGAGAAATTTGCTGTTCATAACTGTCTAATCTTTTTAATAAACAGGTTTCTGTTTCAGACCGTATTCTGGTATACATACACCCTAATAGCATATTCCAGGCTCTGAAAACTCCTTTTTTTTTCCCTTTTATTTTTATCTTCTGCCTGCTTTCATGAAAGAACAAACTTATTCTATTTGTTGTTAAATTGTATTTACCTCAGATAACTCACAGATTTATAAAAGGCAGCTTAGAAAAGAAGACACCCAAAAAGAAAAGGTTTTGTGATGCAAAAAAACAAAATTACCATTTGAGTCTATCCATATTTTTCTTTCCCTCTTCACAAGATTGAAATGAGTTCCATAAGAGTACATTTAACTTACACACTTAAATGAAAACCACAGTGGCATTAGAGGGTTCATAATAGACTTAGTAAGCATTATTATGACTTTTTTGTTTCTTATATTATATAGTAGCACATTTGCATCATAGTCCATATGTTGGGGAGCTTGCTTAGAGACTGCTAGTCCCCTCTCAGTCTGCAGAGATTAGAAAAACAGCTCCTACATCTCAGGAGTAGTCCCCCATCACTGGGATGAATTCATGTTCCCTTCTCTTGCTCTCCTTCCAGCCTTATGACTCTGGTCAACAGTTTCAACAGAAAGCTTCAACCCTTTTTCAGAACACACCATGGCCAGTTGGTGAGGATGTCTCACCATCTCCACCAATAAAAAGACACTAGTGGTAGCATCACCAACAGCAGAACTCTGCTCTTTTTATTTCTTAATGCTCTGCAACAGAGCACTCGGGAACCCAAGTGGAAAGAAATGTCTACTGCAAGTCAGGGCCTTAAGCTCCAGAGAGGGCACAAATTCAGACACACCAAATACACTTTGTCCACCAAAAAGCCCCTCGCTCACTACCGAGACTCTTCAGAAGTTCATTGCACTCTCTCCTCTGGCTTTCAGACAGACTATCTTATGAGGCTTGGATCTTTCCCCTGGCATTTGTAACTTAGATTGTATTGATATATTTTTACCTGTATCTTACAACTCAGATGGGTGAGCATGTTTTAGATGTTTTCAATAATTAAAACTTTTAATTTATTTTTCATCAATACTCTCCTTTTTTTCAATTTACAAAAATTACCAATAGTAAAGTGACCTGTACGTAAGAAATATGAATGGATAGAAAATGGCAGAATTTGCCCATATCCAACCAATAGACATTCTTCTCCATTTCTGTAATTCCAGAGATCGAAATTACAGAACATATGCCTGGCAATCACTTACCTGAACTATATCTATTTTGTGGCCCACAAACCCTGATGATAAAATATATTTGGCATACCTTAATTTGTTGGCTAACAGCAATTCCATTTATACTGTGTGTTCTCACAGACTGCCATAAAATTACAGAGAATTCAGAAAACAAAATCAAAATTATTTCTTGGATATACGAAACTACAAGAAAAATGTACTTTACTAAAAGGTATTTTGCAGAAGAAGTCATTAGACACTTTGTGAAGTATTGACCAAAGATCTTTTAATAAAGATTTCTATTATGGGTGCTAAAATTTTAAAATTAAATACCTAGATTTTCTTCTGTTCCAAAAGGTCAGTAGTCCTTTGCCATTTTTGCTGGCATTATACAGTTATCAAGACAACATAATCATTGTGAAGACACTCATTTTTAGGGACAAGCATGTTTGAGAGACCTCATAAGGTAGGAAAAGTCATCAGTATCAGAACTTGCTAATTTACAAAAAAGGCTATGTTTACGAAATAATGACAGGGTGATTGGAGGTAACAGATGGAAGTAGAAAAAAGTGGAAATGTCAAAAATACAATGGAAAAGCAAAGGAACATATGAGAAGCTGTGTTTATGTGAATAATCAATATTCTGTATACAATTAAAAAGAATGCATTAATAACTCTGGATAAAGGAACATTTGAGGCTGGTTAAGAAGCAGTTTGCCAGGAGGCTGAATAGGAGCAATGAGATATCATCCTTAAGCACCAAAAACATCAGATCCCAGAAAAGAGGATTTCAATAGTTCAGAGCCTCCCTGGCTAATCCAGTAAAAATCTGCAGTGGGAATCACAGTCAGCTGCACTAAATGGCTGCATACAGGAAGAGTCATCAAGGCTACCTCCTTTTTTATCACAGAATGCCCCTTGAAGGCAATGGCAACTAAACAACACTGTTGTTTACTGTGAAACTGTAGCTTCAGTGTTGGGAAACAGATGGGAATTTGGAAAGAATTGCTTAGACTTAAGTGGGACAGAACTGAGAGCTTCTCAAACTATCAATATATTCTCAGCTCAGGTAATACTGGGAACTCTGAACAATGGTTTACCAATTCTGTTGGCTGAAGAACAACTCAAGAGATAAGCATGTGACAAGCTGAAGCTAAGACTACATTCTATATTTGTTTTATTAAATACCTGTTTCTGATATCCTAACCTTAAGATCTTACCAATACAAGTTTTTTACTGTTTTATTTATAACCCTGTCTAATATTGTGAGATGAATCATGATTCAGACAAATCAGAGTTATGTAGTATGAAAAAAATTTCTGAGGAACCTGTATTCCAGAACATTTTTAAACTCAATGGGAATTGAGTATTTTCTGCAAGTCTGCTAGGGACTAGTGTAGGAAGAACATAAGTATGGATGTTTTAGATAACAGCAAATGCCCATCTAGTCCAGAAGTGTGTCTTTCAAAAGGAGATGACTAGGCAACGTGAATGTAGGACAAACATTTATGGTACTTCACCTAATATTTTCTCAGCTTCCACCATGTTACAGTTTAGGAATGCCATGAGCCAGAGGTGACCCATGTGTTTTACTAAACAAGTAATAGATTCTTTTTTATGACATTTCTGAGCCTCCACTGAACCCACATAAACTTTTGGTATACAAAGAATTTGGGGTTAGGAGTTCCAGAGCTTCACATCACACACACTGTGTGAAGAACCACTTTGTCTGGTTTGTTCTGAACTGGTCACCAGGTAACCTGACCTCAAGGTAAGTTGACTCTAATGTCTTATTAATACTTTTTTTTTTTTTCAAGTTCTCTTGCCTATAAGCTTGTTTTGTGTGGAAGTGGTATTCACAGATGCTGATTTTGGGAAAGAGTTCCTTTCAGCAGATAGATACTGATCTAGCGAGGTTGCAATGACTAAAACATGGCTCCTTCCAGCTACCTTAATTCTGGACAAAATTCCACAGTGTCAGACTTAATAGACTCCAATTCACACAACTCCTGAAAGATGTACCACACTTCGTCCTTTCTCAAGATATGCATAAAAGAAGGAAGAAGCTGTACACTCCCTCAACCCATCTTTCACCTGTATGAACGAGTAGTGGACAAAATAGCCTGGATTAGTCTGGGAGATAGAATTATGGGAGATAGAAAGGAGAAGGGAGCATACATTTTCTGTCAACCACCAGTGAAGGAGGAAAGAAATATAAGCTTTTTGATGCAGGGGGAGACAGACGAAGAATCTTTCCCTATCACCTGCATGCAAGTACTGAATAAGTTGAACAGTTTCATATGGTAGGCCTTGCAAATAGTATCCATTTCATTGCTGGTAATACTGAACTTTCAAAACCTTTATTCCTAAAAAAGTAATGCTTTAACAAAATGTATTGATTTTGAACTATTACTCTTCATTTCTTTTTGGGTTTTAGTTCTTAAACGCCAAATATCAAGACTTAGTGTAGTTTGATATAGGTAGAAATTCACATAGCACAGATTTCATGCAAATACCTTGAAAATATGTTTTATTTTGCTCACATTACAATCAAAATTTAGGATATATTTAGAATGTGTTTAATGCCTTGTTAAGCTATGTACCTGGTTACACATGAGCTTTCCCTGTTCATCTGAAATCACTGCAGAAAAGCCTAGTCAAGAGAATTTATGGGCTACTTCAGGCTAAAATTTGGAAAAAAGCATGTATTGTATATTCATTAATCAATGAGAGTCCTTCTTTTTACAGTCTTGTTTTGTGCCCAATACTGAAATTGGATCTCTTAAGGGGGAATCTTCTAATTCATAAGGAGCCCTACTGAAATTACTTAAGTTCAACCTACGGATTTTATTCATAACCTTTCATCCCACAACTTCTAGAAAGCCAGTTGTCATCTGAACCACGTTGTATTTGTGGAATTCTGTACATTACTGCAAATTTCTCACTAAGTAAAACAGAGTCACAGACATATATGTATTTAAAGAGATCTAAAATCTAAATCTCGTTTGAGTCTCCAAGTCAGTCTTTGGACAAGCATTTTTCAATCTGAGGAGAATCTTATACTCACTAAAGAGTGAGTATAATACATTCTGTAGTAATGCAAACAGAAAGTATAATAGGAAGCAGTCCTGTAGATAACTATTAAAATGCCATGGATTTAATGAAAAACCTCTTTTGCAAAATTGTGAGGAATTAACTTCTTTTGATTTATATGGCTGCATGTCAATAACAGAAACTTTAAATCAGTAACTTGGTAGATAATTGAACAGATAAGCACAGATAGGTTTACTACAGAAAAATATTTTAAAGATTAGTTTGGCAAAAGCAAGATCCATCATGTTGATTTCAGCTGGTGACTGTGGTGTAAATATGCTTTCACAGTGTACAGTACTCACAGTACTCACAGTACCAGTTATTAAAGACTGAAACTGGCAACAGAGGTTTGCACCACAAAGAAAACAACATCCTCAACTGTAGATACAAATTAGTTCTAAATTTCTCTATAATAAAACCTGGTAAGTGAGCAATAATAACTTCAAACTTCACTGTTTTGCTAGACGTTATGTAACTTGAAATTTTTCTACAACAAGGAGTTCTCTTGACCCTCAAATTAATTAGTTTGATTGCTACTTTTATTTTTATTATTTCCTAAGCCTGCTGGTAGCAGTGAATTGCTTGTGAAGAGCACAGAATGGAATAAAAAGGCTAGACTGAACTAATGTGTTGGAGAAAGGAAAAAACCTTTGCAATTCATTAATGTATTCAAAAGACTGTTACAAAACTTTACAATTTAATTATTGGAAGATTATAGAACTGCTTCAGTGCTTCTGTACTGCGTTAAATAAACTGTACGTGCAAGGAGTAATAAATGAAATTGTTAATTTCAGTGCATCCTTAGGGAATAGTAAGGGGGGGGTTTACATTATTTAGAGCTCCAAATGGATTTGAGTTTATATACAGTAATAAATCTTAACTACATTGTTAATTAACCCTGCCTCAAGCCCCTTTTTACCTTAGGAGTTGAAAGACACAGTGTCTGTTAGGATAACTCACCATTCATATTCTTAAAGATGTTTAGGACTGGGAGGATTTGCCGATAATAGGGCACCAAGGCCTCCCCCACCATGTCAGCTGACACCACCAGGTGCTGGAGGACTTTCAGCGTGATGCAGATGACCTGTCGGTTACGAAGGCTCAGTGCATCTGTGATGTAGAAAGAACAACAGGCAGAAAGCAGAATTAATTTCTAAAATGTGGAGGGAGGGGGAGGAGTCCTCTAATGGACAAATTTTATTAAACTTACTCTGCTGGGGATTGTAAGTGGGCCTTTATTAGCCCAGCTTTGAAAGATCCTAAAGATGGATTGCAGTCCTGATGTTATAAAACACTGCCTTGTCTGATTGTTATTTGTTCCCACAATTTGTGCTGACTCTTCAGTAACCCAAAGAATGCAGCTCATTATTCCCTCATGCTGCCTGTGTAATACTGGCGTGGTCCAAACAAATAAAAAATAAACGTTCAGTAAGTACCATTTGGGGCCAATGGAACTGTACAACTGCAAGACAACCTGCAAAGGTTGACAACAGATACATTCTAGTGCAACAATTAGTGTTTGTATGTTTGTACTCATTTATTCCAAGATCATTTTATTCATTCAACTAACAATTCCTACTATTCTGAGAATCAGTACAATGAAACAAATGTTTATTGGGAAAAAAAACCACAAAAAAACCTTGTAGGCTTTTTTAAAATCACAAACATTCTAGGAAAAAAAAAGATTTTGTCTTGCCTACTTAGATTTTTCTCTTAGCTTTCAGTGTCATGCTTCTAATCTTATGACACTAAGACATTTCAGAAATACCTTTTGTTTCTCTTCTCTTTTAATTTTACTAAAAGCAAGTACTTTGCATTCTTTTTTGTAATTAAAAATGAGTCATGCTTGAAATATATTTTTTTTGCCTTGCAAAATCCCTCTGGTTATAAAACCTCCTCTGAAATTATGCAGCTGGAAGCAGTTGTCAAATTTGGTATGCTATTATATATTGGTCTAAATCTCCAGTGTTCTGCCCACTTTTACACAGACGTTTACATCATTGCACTGGGAAAGCAAAAACTGTAGAAGATAAGCTCATATGCAATGTTATATGTTTTATAACCACAGAAGTATATAGATATGTGATTCAACATAACATAATGTAAGTATAAGCACTTAGAAAAAATTATAGTAAAGAACACACCGAAATTTGAACAGGAGTTGCTAACAACTTCTTCAAGAACTGCCTCTTCACACTGAAGTAATAGGATTCAGTATTTATGGTACTAAGTTTTGTCAGTGCACAGGAATGCCATTTCATAGGGAATGAAGTAGTATTCTCACACAGGAGCAATGTCAGTTTTTCCATCTCTTTAAGCAAATGCACTGTGCCCCACCTGCTTCTGCTTCTTATCGCCTGCCTGCTGAATGTTAAAAATCAGAGCTAGAGCTCCAAAGCAAGGGCAAGGCAGATTGGTTGTGTGAATGTGTAGAGACAACTCTTGAAAATCAACTAGTAAGTAACCTCCCTTCATGCCTCTTTGCATGCTTATGAACAGCATACTAAAATTACTGTGTTAGTTAGAGAGCCCAAGGTATAAAACTACTGTAGTGCATCATAGGGTGATTCCAAGTTAAAGAAGTGTTGTTAAATGAAAATACAGACTGAATACCGTACTTCTTATTTGCCAGTCCCTGCTGTAGTCATCAGGCTACACCTAATTTCATATTATCTCTGAGCATATTAATGTGTGGACAGGAAGTCCATCAATGCAGCATGCTCACACGAAGTTCCAGCAAAGGTGTTGGCTGTTCCAAATTATGCTTTCATGGGTAGATATTCTAAGGCTGCTTTAGCAAAAAGAGACTCCCAGATACGATTTTAAAGATTAGGTCCAAATCCCAGGCAGGAAAATATTCTTTTACAGAGGAACAGGAATTATTAATTTTCTTAAAGGAGTGACTGGAAGAGGAAGCTCTGGGGTTCCAGCATAATATAGGTTTATTCATTACTAAATTGTCACACAGAGAAATAGTAGCTAACTGAACTAATAGGGAAATTATCATTAACACTTGTAATTTTCAGTACAATAATTGTTAGTTATTCATACAAACATGAATGAATATTTGTATTCATTTGTATGAATGAATTCATACAAACATAACTAATATAAATAAAATTAATTATTAATAAAAACACTAATAATTAAGGTATGTAAAAATTAATCAATGACAGAAATCACAGCTTCTTAATCCTTAACTAATAAATTGTACCCACTTCCAGGAATAGTTCTTCCCGACTGTAGAAGCTGTCCTAGACGATGAGAGACCTTAGTTTTAGGCCTGCAGAGGGTGTCATGTAAGTGGAAACGGCTGTCCAACCACCCCTAGGAAGAACTTTTTTCTGCAGGTGGTGGCTCCCAAAGGTTTTCACAGTTTCCTGTTTTCAGAGTTCTGTCTTGTGCAAAGACAACCCTGGTTTGAATGGAAGCCAAGACTGTCCTGGTGAAAATTAATTCCTTAATAAAGTCAAGAGTGTGAATTATGCCTCATGACTGAGAAGGCGTTCCAATGAGTGCAGCAAACTGAACACATACTGAATCCAGAAGAATCTTTTCAAAGAACAGCTCATCACAGAACCTGTCATGCAAGTTTCCTCACATCTGAGTTGTGCTGTAGGGGTGCTTGCTGGAACTTTAAACAGTAATACTGACACTTGTTTCATCTGCATGCTAGAAAATCAGCTGGATACGTGTAGAAAAACAGGGGCATCCCATCCTCCATTTGACACACAAAACAAAAGACAGAATTTGGATCCAGATTTTGAGTGCTAAAGTGATGGATATGGTAGAATCAAACAGACTGCAGAATTTGAGACTGAAGCCCTTCAAATTGCAGAAATCTGCAGTGTGTGTTAGGAAAACACTGGTAAATATCAAAAGTAAGATCAAATTGACTGCAGAACTGTTGTTATTATTATTAAATATTTGGACTGTGGCATGAATAGCAGTCAACCAGCTCCTGGCTTGATTATATTAGGCACTGTATAAACATTTAATTAGAGATAGTCCCTGCCCCAAGGATACGTCAATTTCAAACATATGTTTATCTTTTAAAAATCTGGTAATTATTTTCTGTGTACTACCATCACTGAAGACCATTCTCCCACATGAATCAAAGGAAGAAAATTTTAATGCAGTATATGAAATAAGTACATTTCAACATTTTTAAAAATGTCAGTGATAACCAGAGGTTAACAGAAATGGAAGAAAGTACTAGTATCCTTAGACAGAAATAAAGCAGACCATTTAAAACTCTTAGTACAGCACAGCTACATATCCCTAAAAAAGGAAACATGCATAATATCCAAAGTGTTCCAAGTGGAAAGCATGCTAGAGTGTTGCCTATCGACCTAGAAGTTCGCTGTCAGATGTGGATCTTCAAAATACAGCAAAGTGAATGAATGGTTTGCTTCTCGGTTAAAGATAATTTTCCACTCCCTAAAGGGTTTTTAGAGGCCTTCCCTCCATCAGTGGTATATATTTCCCTTTTGGTCATCTAGTCTACATGTTATGCATTGTACAATTCTCTTAAGCAGCAACTTTGAAAAAAAAAACCCAACCCATTAAATTGACCCTGTTGCTTGGTAGTTCTCATGTTTTCTCCTTTAATGGTATATAAACTTGACAATTTCGCCTATGATGAGGATACACACTTTTTCAGGAGACCCTCCAGCTTAAATAATTGCTCAATGCCAGTATATAATGAAGTATTTACTTCAAACATATTTTATTTTGTACTGCTACACTTTTTCCAAGCAAGTATTTTCTGAAGCTCATTGTAACTTTCTTAAATAAAAGAGAATTTAAAAATGTTAATAGGTTAAATATCTGGTGTAAAAGCTCAGTATCTGAGTCAGCTCTGTGTTTCTGCCATTCAAAGCCACAGTAATAGATAAGAAATTTGAAAGCATATTTGAAACACTGAACATTTTTGGGATGGAGTTTTTTCACAGTGCTGTTTATTAAAGCTTGTTAGCCATGAGCTGATATACAATACCAATTCATTGACAGCTTCAGGGAATTTTTTTTCATTAAATTTTATTTACAATTGGTATAAATTTAGAATTTTCTTTTGTTAATTTCCTTTAAGAGCAGAGACTTTTCTTAAGATATACACCATTTGTTTGCTTATCCATTTAGGCAGAAGGAGCCTACATATGAAGCAATAGAAATTATTATTTTAAAACATTCAAGTCTTTTCCTTGAGTAACACTTCTAACATCTCAAAGAAAAAGACCTAGAAGCTATGTAAGTTGATATTTTTTATTTTTATATTTTATTTTTATGTGGCAGTTTGGAAAATCCTATCTCAGTTTCAGATGTTGCCTATAATAGAAGCCACAGTTCCCATCTTTGGGATTGATACATTTTATAAGCCAGGAAACATGACAGCATTTCTCCCAGTATACAGTGGATCTTTCCCATGACACAATGTATTTTCACAGAAGAGATCGAATCAGACTGTACTTCCCCAGATAGCACATCGATAGCCTAAACTTCACAGAATCAAATCAGATTCCCCAAACTTCCATCTCTTCTCTAAATATTAAAGTTTATATTTTGGTAGTTATATTAAAAGTTATGTTGATAATTTATTTCTCTTTAATTTGCACTGGCCTTTAATCGTATTCAACCCCTTTTTCAAATACACCTGTGAATCTATGTTTAGAAATGCACTGACAGTTTCCATTTTCTATTTAGGTCTCACAACCAAAGATTAAAACCAATTTAGTTTGCATTCATATCTCCCTCAAAATTGGTAAATGAGGCACCTGTTTTAGAAAATTCTTTGTCTGAAGCAGAACAAGATACATACAGCACGTCTCCTGCAGGGCAACAAGCACTCACAATAAAGACGTTTCAATTGTTGTGATCTACTTAATCTTGTTGATCAAGGGCTTCTTTTCTTAAATTCACAGAGTCAGGTATAAAGAACTGCTGACATGAAATGTTCTCAAAATGAAATTGATTAAAGTGATACATACATCTCTTACAGAGAATTTTGTCCAAAACTTTCAAAATGCTTAACTACCTGAACTGATATAATAGAAGTATTATGCTAATTTTACAGAACAGTAATGAAGGCTGTTACAAAACACAGTGTTTCAATCAAGAGTGAATAAAAATCAGAATAACAACCTTGTGTTCTGTATTTTTTTTAAAGTCAGGTAAGATCCTGAT
>WAAD01036031.1:50383-125754 GCA_013389945.1 Fregata magnificens | reverse complement strand
ATTTTTAACATTTATTTTTAACAGATAGCACTTTTTTAGCATGGAAAGCATTTTCATTTTTGATCAACTAAAGTTTTACCACATATATTCTTAAAATTTAAGCTTGAGCTCTTTAGGTTGAAGTTCGTCTGAACCCGGAAATTCTGGTAGCTGCTGAGAGAAACACAATGTTGGTGAACTGCCTTTGATAGTAGCCCTCTTAGGGAACAGCATAATATAGGAGATACAACATCTAGTTATGCTTTAGTTATCTTGATGCCTGTTTGTCATATTACTTCTTCTGATGCTGTCAGGAACCATAGGAAAGGGAAGATAAGGCAGATTTTTCCTGGTTTTGGCACGCTGAGCAGAGACATTAACATATGCTACAGAATGCCTCAAGAGACAGGTTGCAGACACTGAAAGACCTCTGGCTTCCTCCTCTCTTAGAATTATCAACCTGAAAAGTCAGTACTAAGATCTCCTTCTCCGTGTATTACTTTTTCTCTTTCATTCCTTGTTTCCATTGTTGATAATTTTTTCAAGCACTGAATCTNTTGTCAGCTATCAAAACTCAGGTTAAGGGCAATAACTAGTTAAGACAGTGACACACCTCTTAGAACTGAGTGACCAAATGTTAGTTGGTTTTTCTGACTTGTTCTGAAACCACATTAAACCACATACTACTTTCAAGTTAAGCAGTGACAAGGTGGAAGCACATGCGACCTTTGACTGAGAGAGGAAAGAAGGACATTGAAATACAAATTCTCATGGTACAGTTAGAGTTTTCCTTAGTCTAATCACCTAGCCCCCAGATTTTTGTACAATCATTAAACAGGCTTGAATTTATCTCATCTATCAGTATAAAATCAAGCAAAATCATTATGCACAGCTGTCCTATAGAAGTCTCACAGTGCAATTATTTCATTGCACAGAACAGATGCATGCTGTTGGCACCTCAGAGTCAGTAGGAGCTGCATGGAGCTTCTATCAGCAGGAATTCACTTTCACATATATCACTTGGGGACATGAATGTGCAATGTGACAGTCCTATCACTACCAATAATTCATCTAATTTACTATGGCAAGGCGTATACTTGGTTGTGTCTCAAAGCCAACAGGTCAGTGGCTTCATCTAGCAGCTCATGCTGTTCCCAGCAGTGCTACGTTCCTACTAATAATTTAATCTTGTATTTGAAGTTCAGTTCCTAGCAGTTTACCTCCTCTTTCTCATTTTCTTTCACTTCTACTTAAAAATATAATGGTCCATTTCAGCAAAATTAACTGTAATTTTGTGGATCACTACAGCTGGAATAAGTTTATACATAATACTGTAATCCATCTATCTGTTCCCCAGAATGCAAATTGACTTGATGAGCAATTCTATGTCCTATGTAAATAACCTTAGTTCTAATTGAGAGCACTGTATTTTCAGTGAAGAAGGGGGAGGGAAAAGAAGATTGTTTCTCTGGCTTTGACTTTCTAATAATTGTTCTAGGATATTTCATTAAAATTTTAAAAAGTCTATCATATAGAAAATATAGGCAACAGCTACCTTGATTTCTTTTTGAGCAAAAACCCTGGTGCCCCTTAGAAAAAGTGGTTTTCAAAATTTGGGTTCTCATATAATATGCCAGATGACAATATCTAAAATACAAAATTCCTCTATCTAGTAGATACCAGTTACCATATGGGCAAGATCTTGTTCTTCCATCAGTGTGTCAGTAATGTGCAAGAAGAAACACTCTACAACAGGATGAACAATAGGAAGTTCACTTTCCATGGTCCCTCTTGCATTCAGATCCTCTGCAGAGACTGCCAGCAGGTGGAATAATTGATGTGAACTGAATAATTGTCTTTCTAGTGTGGATATTTTCTACTATGAATTGACTGGCATTTCCTTTTCCACTATAGAGATGTTAGACAGTAATTATCAAGAACTTCTTGCAGGTTCAGAGCTAAAAACAATGTCTAGAGATGATATTGAAAATAAAGATAACAGCTTTTATATGCTGTTACAGGTTTCCTAAACTACAAAGTTTCTCAACCAATTTGATTTATTATGACATAGAAAAAGTTATTTAAATGTCAATGGTAAAGATGTTTGAGTGGTAAACATTGAGTAATGTAAACTTCATTGGACTACTGTCTTGAAGTCCATTAAGTTAGCGTAACCTAACTTCTCCAAGAGGAACAAACCTACATTATCAAAATTACCAGGTAGTAGTTTTAAACAAAAAGAAGGAAGTATTCTTCCATACTGTGCATTAAGTAAATTGTGGTATTTATTGCCACAGAGTGTAGCAACGGGCAAATTATAAATAGACAAATTTACAGAAAATAAGTGACTCCTAAGTATAATTGTTCAAAGACAATCTCTGGCTCAACATGTCCCTAGATTGTTGCAGGGAACAATTCCTGGAAGGACTGTCAAGAGAAGGCTCACTTTGTTTCTTTTCTTCCTGCCCGTTTTCTCTAAACAGATCTGATTGGCACTCTCAGCTAGAGGACACAGGGCCAGATGGGCCTTTTGCCTGACCCTGTACACTATTGTAGCGCTCTTATGTGCTTTATGGCATCTTTAGTATCATTTCTTGGCAAAATCACATTTGCTTCAAAACCAACTTGTTTTTACCAGTGGCATCTGTCAGAACTGTAGAATGAGCAAACCTGCTGGCTGAAACTGCTTCAGCACTCGTTCCTAACTGACATACACCCGGGGTGCTGCTTAGTAACTTAAGTTGTCTGGGCTATCATCGCACTGAGCAGCCACGTTAATTACCCTGTTCTCATATTAGTACTCGTATAACTAGGAATTTGTATACACAGATTCTGTCTAACTGTCTTCTCCATTGCAATTCCCTTCATTCATCTAGGAAAATATAGCTATGAGAGCAATATAAACCCCAATCTATTTTAATATGTGTTTTCGAGCCAGGAAATATTAGTTTGTCTTGCTTATTTTCAAGCCACTGATTTTCAGAAATGCCAAATGGATGCTAATTTCTTTTCGGTTTTCAGCATTTCAGCTCATCTGTCTTTATATTAAAAAATATTTCCACTGATATGTAAGCCTAAAGTCAGCAGTGATGTCATTTTTCCTAAGTTCTTACTTGTAAAAGTGCTGGTATTTTAAAGTATTTTTTTCTGAAAATAACATGGAAAAGTTGGCTTTCCGTACTCTTTTTCTGATTTCTTTGTGCAGATGTAATTAGTTGTTATCTTTCCTTGAGCAATTAGTTTAAATAATCCCCCCAAAATGTCTTAATTTTAATTGGCAGGCCTTCTCAAGTCATCCTTGATTCCTTCCACTGTTATCCATATAATGAAAATTCTTCAGTATCTTGATGTTGAAGAAGCCCTGTTGACAATAGTGTCTGACTTTCTCTGATCCATTATTTACAAAAAAATCCAACCGTGTGAGGCACTTACATACATGCCTCCAGTTCTTTCCGCAGTCATTCATCCTGTGGCATACCATGTCCATAACCTCAGAAAGAGAAACTGCACTGTATGTTAGTTCACTGATCTCTCACATCAGTGAACTTGGGGGGCCCCAGGTTGCTTCTCTGACTTTTACTTTGGCCTTAGAATAATTTTTCATAAAGTTCTTCATGTGCCTCCTGAGTGCCATGGGTAAAAAGTTATTTTGCATCTAGAGTCAGTAAGTGATGCCAGACATTTCTCGTGGTGCTTGTTCTATTCTCTAACTCAGAAAACTCAACACAGTTCTGCAAACATAACAGCTCAAACATGGTGTCATTCACTTAAAATTCTGGAGAAAGAAGCAGAGACAGAAATAATTTCATTCTCCATTTCTCATCTGCATAAGACAGCCAACACTGGGATTTCATGGTAGCAAAATTAATGAACAGGAAGATAGAAGAGACTGCTTTCTGCAATAACCCTTTGGTCCCCTTCATTCAGCTGTCCTTAACCAAAAATACAGCAACCATGACAGACCCAAGGAGAAAATACAGAGAATACGCCTAGCCTCTCCTTTTGGCAAGACTACAGTTTGACACCAAACTAGAAGGAAAGTAGCTTGGTTCTACTCAATAATGTATGCCATAATAATTAAGTGCTTTGACATTTATAGGTTGAAAACACCATATTCAGGTGTTTCACAATGAAAAGTCTACCAAGAACATGGAGAGCACTAGCAAGTAAAAGAAATGGATAATTTTATTTTCCAGTAAGCTTGTTTAAACATAGCCTAACACCTTCAACTATTAAACCGCAGCTTCAGTTGACTTATGGTGCTACCGTAGCTAGCATTTTGATCACACCTATAACAAGATCCAAATGCAAATGTCAGATCCAGTGAAAGTCACATTACAGCAAAAGGACAATATCTGCAACTAGGGAGAAGGGAAGGAAATATCTCGTGTCAATCTGTTGCAACCTTTCTGTCTACGGAATTGTTGAAGGGCTCTAAAAAAGAGCAGAGAGGTGAAGGAATTAAAACAAGAGCTTCCATTTGTTTGTGAATTGCCCTGCTATACTGTAACAACAGTGTTTCTAGACTGATCGGCTTGGATCTGTCAGCTTTCACAGCTGGCATACTCAATAGGAGGTGCATTTTTGTCAATGCAGTAATAGCATAAAAAGGGAATGAATTGTCATTTCACAGCTTTATGAGATGTTCCTGTTTCCCTCCCTTCCTTTTATTAGTTAGCATCAGGCTGGGTAGATTTCTGTGCAATTCCCAGCTGAGTCACCAGAGAAGGGTCCGCCTTCATCATGTATCAATTTGATTTCAAGCCCTGACAAACACCCAGCCTCAACAAGGGAGACAATCTGTAATACACTTTATGAGAACAAAAGGTAAAAATATTAAAATTCATAATAAATGTTTGTTTTCCATCTCAGCCCCCTCCCCACAGCCCCACTTATGCGCATGCTGCTTCTGTCTGCTAGCTGCCACGGTCCAGACTGAGGGATATTTTTAATGCAAGGATAGGCATGAATTTCAAGCAAAAGATCAAAATGGTACCTTTTTAATTTTTTAAAGAATAGAGCTAATTAACCTTTTTATCAAACTACACACATCTTCAAATGACTTCGATGGGAAATATATTGGTTTAATTAAGATTTCACAGGGAGAGACAGTTGCAAACACTTGGAACTGAGAGAAAGTGGGATCTTTATGAGGAGGATGCTGTATGTTTTACAACTCCCTGTGTCTCTTTGTTGTTTGCACTTCAAATGGAGTCCATTTTTATCTGCCTCTCCTGCTGAAAGAAACAGATTTTATCATGTGTTTCAATGAAGCTATTAAAAACTTCAATCATGAGATCCTGTTTCGCCTTTGTATGTTTCTCTCTCTCTCTCTCTGTCAGAGTTGCACTGTGACATTGGTTATATGGCAGCATACATTGATTTGCTTTGTTTTACAAGTCGATTAGATAATCCTCCTGCAATCATAACTTGCTTTAACAGAAAACTTAGTACCCATGTTTTCCTTAGCTGGGTCCCCACTCGGTTTGATTTTTGTAGGTCTAGGATTTTGATGAGTATGCCATGCTTTCTTCTGTTTCTTTTTTTTTAGTAAATGATGAAAAGTTCCAGAGTGACAACTTGAAGTTCTATACGCATACAAAAAGAACAGCATGAACAATGCCAGCATATACTTTCCCCTCACTTCAGGAGCTCAGGAATATTTCAGAGGTGTAAAAAGAATGTACTACAGTGACATGGCATTACAATACAAATATTTTGGGGACAATACCACACAGGACTTCTATATTGACAAATCATATACTCTTAATGCTCAGTTGTATTTATTTATCCAGTACTCTAAGACACTAAAAGGGTAGGATGTGCTAGGGATAAAAATATGTCAAAATAGTTGTATCATAACTAAAACAAGTTATTAGCCTAAAAGATCCTCCTCTGACAAAAAAAAAAACCCCACCAACAAAAACAAAAAACCCCTGAAATATGAAATTTGGTAGATGTTTGCGTTTAAATAATATTCAAATTGAGCCATTGAGACTATAAAGGCCTGAAGCCTGGATATACCCATGCATTAATTTCCTGTCTTTTGCTTTTGTTTGTCAGTTAATGTCAGACAAATCATGTCATATAAATGAAGCTGAACACTGTTTAGGTCTTAGTGTTAGTAGACAAGACATCAGCATTTGATTCTTGCATTCTGTGCCTCTGTTCTTGAGCCAACTCTATGTGATTAGTGCTACAATGCTGCATACAAAACTGATTTTTAGTTTGCTCGCAAGATTGACATCTCTAATGCAAAACAAAAAAATATTTTTGGCTGAAGAGTTGAGAGTATTTTATCTTAGGCCAAATGGAAAGTTGTGTTTTGCCCAAAAATATTTTTTATTGTTTAAGGTGTTTTTACCTTTTTATTCAAATCAAAGTAAATTTTGAGATAAAGAGCTGTTGTAAGCTGAAAAATCAGAATATTCCATACTGGAAGTACTTAAACCATTAAAAATGGCAAAAGAGTAATTTAATAGACATTCGGAAAACAGCTTAATCCTTATCTGTAACTTTTCGGACAAAAGATATTATTAAGAATACTTTTTTTCAATATTAGATATTTCAATATTATCAATAAAATTCTGCCCATTTCTGTTTGCAACACCTGTTTTCTTTTGAGGGACACGGAACCTGAGCAATCTGGCTGCTTGTTCTTCAAAGTCAACAATAATTAGGAGTTAAAACATTTTTTTCTGCTACTTTTGAGCAGCAGGCTAGAAAAAGCACAGACCATTAGGCCAGGCTCTGAACCACACTCAAGGAAATGGAATCCCATCCAGATGCTCAAACAAACAGGTACAAAGTCAAGAAAAGTGACTTCAAGAAATCAGGGTGTGTGGATCTCACTGACTCAAGAATTCAATGATTTATGAATCTATTTCAGCTGCAGCAAATGGTCCTTTCCTGGCTTACAGTCTACCAGACAGAATTTAGGTTGGTTTTAGGCTATGATTTTAAGTGGTCTTAGAGTGATGGCTGCAGGGAGAAATTTCACTTGATGTCAATTCCTTTTTACTTTTCTGTGAAGCGCCTGGTGCTAACGGCTGCAGGCACAGTACCAGGCAGCCCATGGGCCAGGGCAAGGGCTGCGTTTCCTAAGGGGGCTTTCCGCTCTCCAGTAGCAACCAGTTTTCATCACCCATGTCCCTTCTCCCACAGGGGCCCTGCTGGCCCCCGGCAGCCCTCAGGCAGGAGGAGGGACTGGAGCTCTGAGGGCAGGGAAGAAAAGGTGGGAGGAAAACAACCTGTTGGGAGGCCATGCCCCAGCAGGGACAGGATGAGCGTAGGGCAGGGGTAACTCTTGCCCCAGTGTAGTTAATTATCAATGGGGTTGACGTAGGTGAGGACACACGGGTGGACTCCCACCGCCAGGACCAGCCCACTCCTTATCCCCTGCCCCTGCTCCTCGTTGCCTCAGGAAGCCTGAACAGCAGTTACTGTTGGGTAACCTTTTCCCCTGGAGATTCAAACTGCTGCCAATCATCTGCAAACACCCACCTGCTTTCTCTCCTAATCCAACCAGAACGCTTTCAACCAGCCCTCCCTTCCCCCATAGGGTCCTTGCATTCAGAGGAGCTGTCAATCACTCAAGCCCCACCCCTCCCTTGCTTCCACGCCCTGCTGTGAGGGACGGGAGACCCCTGCCATTTTCTGTAGGGGTGGCGGGAGGAGGAACTGACAGGTGTGTGAGGGGCACAGCTTAGTGCAGTGACCCAGAAGTGGCTTATGGCCACCACTGTCACCCCATATTAGAGAAGAGGGCACATTTTAGGACACCTTTGATGGCTTGCTCCTGGGGATTGCTACTTGGGTCCAAAGGGCCCAGTGTTTTCCAGAGAGACACATTAAATAACTGAGCGTTGAGCAAGTTATGGGGTGCACCAGTGCGTGACATGCAGCTGGAGCAGCAAACAGCTGTAGCATTCAGAGAAACTGCTCTACAGCAGCTGTAACCCTTGCAGTAAGAGAATAAAACCACACTAAGCTGAGTCGCACACCCAGCTTGGTAAGCTACCATGTCTGTGAGTTCCTGCATGGTTTGTGGTTTGCACCCTGCTGGCTTGATTGGCTGTGCTTCATGAGGGAGAGGCAAAGATGCCATGGCAAAGGCTTGTGTGCCCTGCATGGTTCCGCAGACTTTGGCCCTTGCTAAGCACTTGCGCTGAAGACAGGAGGCAAGTTGGTTATCTTGTTATGAGACTCGTGCCATTCCCCACTGCTTTCTCTCAACACAGATCCTGAAACATCAGAGTGCAACCACCTGCCTCAAAGGTACAGATCTGCTTGGCTGCTTGCTTCTTTCACTATGAAGTTTTAAGGGTAGATGTGTTGGCTAAATTAGCATCACATTTTCTGCAGAGTTAAACAAGTAAGGTCTTAGCTGCAAGGCTCAAGATTTAGTGTGTTTTCATTTCCACTGCAGGTGCATCAAGTTTTTCTCCTTGTCAATGGGAGATCAGGACTGTGCTCAGAAGGAGGGTATTTATTGGAACAGAGTAAAGAAAACAATAAATGCGGATTTTTTTTTTCAATCAATCAGAAGCACAAAGCAAAGAGATCTTCAGATTTCTCAGAAACTTCAAGGTTGCTCTGACAGGGATCAGACTATTGTGTCTTTGAGACACCCAGTGTGATCATACCGACTGGGGCAAGATGCCTAGAAAGAAAAATGCTTCTGGCAACTGTAGATCTGGCATTGTTGACCCTCCTTTTTGTGTCTTCTGTGGAATGTGGTGGGGTCTTGAGGGGTCAGCAATGAATGTAATTTCTCCTCAATTGCTTTTTAATGTTCTTGTAAAGCTTTTTGATGCATTGTAAGTGTAATACGCGGTATTGTTACAGGACATTTCTTTAGAATGGAGTGCTATAGAGCTGTATGGTAAGGTCTTGTGTGTGTTTCATCTGTGTCTATGTGCATAGAGAAAGTTCATACTTGACTTGTCTTGTAGTTAACCTGTGAGCAAAAGGGCATCAGTCTCCAAGACATGATTTAGTAGCACCCTATCACCACAAAATCTTCTTAGAAAAAAATAATAATCTAAATTCTCTTCAGCAGCAGCAGGAGAAGCTGTCACATTTATATTTGTCTGGAGAAGAAAGGTTTTATAATGACTGAGGTTTTAGTAAATGGGCATGGCAGGACGAACTGGGTTTTGGGACGAGAAAGAGTTGCCCACCAGCTATGTTTTGGCATGGAAGACTGTAGGTGATGCAGCTAGCAATGCCAGTCATCCACTTATAAGTGGAAGGAGAGAGAGGCCCATGCTTTAGCATCTGCTCCCATGTTTCTGAATAGGATATAAACCCTGGCTATGGAGTGACAGTGAAATGAGTTGTGGAAAAGATATGGAGAAAACATGTTCCCTTAGTAGTGGCATGGTGAAAAAATGCTGTTGGTGTCCCAGTGAAGCAATTCCCCTTACTTTCCTACCTAGTGATGTTTACTTCTGTTTCTTTCTTGCATCCAAACTTGACAATCCCACAGATAAGAGATTAAACACAAAACAGCGCTGTGTCTCATTCCCATTTTTATCAAGAAAGCAGAATAACCTGGAGATGGATGGATAGGCAATGTGAAATGTACACATCTAAACTTAGCTTAGTTTTGTTGTCTGGATTTTGAAGGTGTTTTCATCTCTACCACTCCCTTCCACACACATCTCCTAAAATTGTTAAGACTGAGGGACCTGCCTGGGCAAAACAAAAATTGGTCTTTCACAAGATATAATTTTGTACAACTCCCAGAGAACCAGAGCTCTGCTGCTCAAGTTAGCTGTCTGTCCTTATCTCTTATACCTTCTTATATTAGTTTGCAGAAGGTATAGCGTGTCTGCAAGCTTGTCTGTTTTTTTTAAGTTATAGCCATTACTTTAATAAAAGACATCACTTTTCTCTTCAAACTCTGTCCTCCTTTACCTGATCACACAGCATTTCTTTTTTTTCCCCACACTTACCTTCTACTCTTGCAACCATACGCCAGTGCCCTCCATTTTTGCTGATTCAAGGGCAACAGCAGTGAGGATGTAATGGCCTCTGTATAATGTTATACTTTGCCCTCCCCATCAATTTGCAGCTTGACAGCAGCCCTCTGTGGCCACAAGCAATATCCGAAAGTTTGGCAGGCGAGAGGTTGCTATTAAGCCACAGGTCTGGAACTACTGTGATAGGCAGTCTCTTTTGGTTTATTTTTACTGCCTGACATAATGAAAATGATCTTCATTGCCTTCACTATGTTTCTTCCCTTAACAGTATTTTCACTTGAAATTCTTCTCTTAGTGGAGCTGTAAGATACATACCACAAAATACACTCACTGGCAAGTTCAGTCTCTGGTATTAGTCAGAAGGGCCTACCCACTGTGGCTGAGAAAATGCCGTATGTTTTACCGGTAATGAAGTATTGCTATCAACACCTGATATGCCTGTCTTTGGGGCTCATTTTAGTTTCTTTAGTTTTTGCAATATAATAAGGCTCCATCTTCCTCTACCTTTCCCCCTTCTCTCCAGAGTCTGGTTTTGGTTTAAGAGGAACGTAGCTATTCTGTCTTCTTTCAGTTCCTGAAATTGCTATACACAATACAATGATTGTCACACACTTGAGCTGAAGCTCAGGGCTGGCTGCAAGCCACATTCCAGTCAGCGCAAATGGTATCCATAAATCCCTTGATATCTTTCAAAAATCTTTACTTTGCAGCTCCCTTGAAGGAGACTTCTTAGTCTTTTCAGCTCAGTTTTCCACCATTCTTTGTACATTTGGGCAGCAGCAAAGGAAGTATATTACCGTCAGGGGTTATATGGCAGTAACTTTGCCTTTCCTGTATAAGCCTTTCGTCTTAATGTCTACACACATTTTTGCCTATTGATGGGCGTTTTGCCCATTTGCCCTTAAGACAAGTGAGTATGAATGCTCTCACTTTATAATCAGGCCCACGTACATGAATGTAATGACATTGAGATGATAGAAGCACTAAAGCTGTACTAGCTTAACTAACTTGACAACCTGCAAAAATGAACTGGCCTCCTGAGAAGGCAGCTTTATAGCTTTCAGTACCCCATTTCATTTAAATATCTCCAGGTATGGTTACACTGTACTTTTTAGATGTGTCCTACATACAGAGAGGTGAAGAGACTTGCCCAGGAATGCACAGCAAATCTTCAGCTGAGCTGGACTTGGAAACTGGATTCTCGATCTTCTTTCTTCATCACTAGACAAGACTGCCTTGTTTCTGCATTTTATAGTGACAGTTTAATTTTAAACACAATTTCAAATAAGCACTTTTTTTAAAGGGGGGGGCGGAGAGAGAGACTTGCCCAAACACGAGTAGAATAGGTAATGATATTAGCTAGGCTAACGTGTATGTACTATAGTCTTCATGCTTCAGGGTACAAACTGATTCCCATGATATAGCCATTCTAGTGGGTTGATGCTTTACTCAAATGCTTCTGATGTTTGGTCACTACTGTCCCATGGATGTCAGACTTACATTACACTGGGTAACCTGGGTGAGAGGAAGGGCATCTTTCTTTTCTTTTGGCTATAACCCAGAACGCTATCTCTGAAGATAGTTGCTGTAAATACTGTTTCTAGAAAGATTTCAAATACATGAGAATGAAAAAAAGTGATCTTGGAAGGGTCTGAGTTCTTTCTGTAGCCTTAATTTTTTTTAATTGTTCTGCTGATTAGAGAACCGTGCTAAAGTAACATTTAAATAACATCTAAGCAGGGGAGACTAACTTTTGAGGAATAAGCTTGCTAAGAATGGACACATTATCCTGGCACTAAGGTCACAGGTCAGTACTGCAAAATATTATGAGATGAAAGAAAATTACTTGAATGCCTAAATGAACAGTATGCACCAATACATGATGAAACTCTTTTTTCCCCTTTATTGGAGCTCCAAGATCCATCCTTCCTCCCTCTCCCCAACTCTGTAACCTTTTTTACATATGGCTTTATCTTTTCAGAGCAGTGTACAGTACTAATTACATGCCTTTTTTTTTCCCTGAGGCACCGTATGCCTTACATTCTCTAGACTTTCCTTTCTAGTTCCCCAATTTTTTGTTATTATCTCATCATGACAAATCCACCAGTAACCCTTAGAGTACAAACTTTAACCCTCACAGCTCTGGCATTCCTTTTTTATTTTTAAAAAACTAGCTACATAAATAACATCATGTTTCCAGGGCGTAGCCACTCCAAGCTACGACTGAGTTCTGGCACAGGAGAAACACTTCATAACCCTGCAATCTAAACAGGGATTATCTTAGGATGTCGATGAACTTCTAAAATTGTCTCTGTGCATGAATGTGCCCTGGTAATTGTTTTTCATGCAGAAGTGTATAGCATATAAAGATAGGATACTGGAGGCATTCTGTCTGAGAGTTTGTACACGGCATTTGCTGTACCAGATCAGACTATTTGTCTGTCACGTCCAGTATGCTACCCAAATAGTGGTCAAAACAATGATTCTGAGAAAGGTGACCAAACCATCTATCAACCAAGTGTTCAGACCCTACATGGGGATGGAACAAACACTTTCTAACTCTAACAGGGTGATCAGTTTACAGTTTCAAGTTGTATTGTCAAGTTTCAAGCTGTATTATCATTACACTGACAGACAGAAATAATGCCATCGTTGAACCATTATGTGCTTGGATTCTCCTTTCCTGGTAATCCTAATAGTGTAACAAATCTCTGAGATTAAATCCATCAAAGTAAACAAAAATTCTCCTGATTTACTCTACTGTCAAAGAGAACTGAATCTAGCCTGAAAACGCTTTCCCATCTTCAACAGAAGATGAATCTTAATTCATTGAAGTCATCAAGAACTTTGACATTCTTAGTAGAAGGGGATGAATAGACATGCAATATTACATTGCTGAAAATTATATTGGTGTTGTCATAATCATGTCATTACCTTCAGCAGAGGCCATGTACAGCACTTGCATCCTTTGCCTACTGATTTGATACAGCATATATTGCTGTCTCCTGTATCCCAAGTAATTACACCTGTACTACATGCCTAAATGGTTTAATGCTATCTTCTCCTTTTGCTGTAATGAGCCCATTCAATAATCAAAGCCTCTGAATGTTTGTGTTGTCAGATTAGCTTTAAATGATGTTCAAGAAAATATTTTTCCTTTCCCACGACATCACAACAAGGCAGTTCTTAGTGGGGCTGATACCGCTGCTCACAGCATTTCATCATTCAGAGCAGCAGCTGCTTCCCTCTGTTTCCAACAGAAGTGAAGCCAGTGTCCCTGTTGAAAGCTGATGGAGGCTCTCTGCTGTCTACTGAGAATCCTGGTGTGAAGTGATGAACATTTTGAAAGGGCCATTCTAGCTGTGGGCAGCTCAGGTATCTTGAAAGTTCTATTTGTAGCATCATCTGAAGGAATAAATTAAACACCAGGGTTTTTTTGAAGGGAAAATTTTTTATAAGAAGTATCATAGAGGTAAAACAAATCTTGGAAAAATCTTCATAAGTTGTCAGTGCAAGGTTTTTGTGATCTTTAAGTAGAATAAAAATCTGGATTAACCAATCCATTATTGAGGCTATAGAAACAAACAAAAGATCAAACCCAAAGTGTCAAGTTTCTTAAAGAACCCATATTTAAGAATAATTTAACTTAATAAATTAGTTAATAGGTTTACTTGTAACTTCTCAGGAAATTCATTATGTGCCCTTACAGTTAGTGCTGTAATTCTTCATGTATGCCGTGCTTCTCATACACAGCAAAACCACCAAATCTTTATTTTAAATGCAAAACTCAGATCAGCTGTAAGTACACAGACATGGCAAGTACCTCCACAGTATATACTAATTAATTTTATTTTTATATTTTTAAACTGTTTTTCAACACTCTTCTGATTTGCCTCCTTTGACTGTTGAGGTCACTGTGGGAAACGGGGTTCAAGCAACCACAAGATGATGTCTGTAGAAATTATTCATTCATTAACAACTGCAACTGCAGAATGGGTTTAGAAATATTTTCTTATATCCCCAGGTCTTCTGAGCGTCAGCTCTTTAAGCACCTTGAGCTTTATTATTAATTAGTTCTTTTACAGAAAGGCTTCAACTGACTTTCAGACATTGTTGACACTGGATGCTCTGCACTGACAGATGTTATGTCTTCATCGCTAAAAACAAGCAGTGCTTTAATATTCAAGTGGTTTACTCCAGGTATATTCCTCAGTGTGGAATCTCAGGGAAGAGAAAGCACAGGTGATTTTATGGCAATGTGGCTAGCTGTTGTCAATACAATACACCTGCCTGGAAGGTACCTCAAACAGCTACATCAAGGTAATAATTCCATTGGGAATTTACTATGCAGTAGCTGTCTTGATTAAAAAAAACAAAAACAACTAAACACATCTGTTCTTGAGGTGTAGGCAAAGTCATAGCAGAAGAAAACCCAGGCCTCAGCAAGCTCTCATTCTAAAGAGAAAGGTAAGTGAAGAGTGGGAAGTAGAAGGGAGGAAAGATGAAGGTCTCGTTTGAATGAGGAGCTATCCCAGTGTTGTTGTACCAGGGCAGTTGTTTCAGGACAGTTCTTTGGGTAGCCATTGGTACTCCAGAATAAGAGTTCCTTTTTCTGGCTTGATTTCTGTCTCTTTGGTAGTGCCTCAAAGATCCCCACACCTGCTTTTACTTGCATTATTACTGTCTCACTGTAATAAATCATCAGGGGTACCGTTATCAACTGAAGGATTCCTTTCCTCTCCACAGCCAGCTAGAGAGCTTTTACTAAGTTCTTTGTATACCATAACTTGCAGACACACTGGGGATGGTAGCACACTTGTAGCCACTGCTTTGAGTCTTCTAAGCACTTTGTGATTTCATCTGGTAATTTAGGGGAGATTTGTAAGGAAACCTTCAGCATTTCAGGAGATGGTGTTAGTGACTCGGAGACAATCAAGCCCTTTTCTCTGAGTCAATACTGAGTGACATGCCCTAGCATATTTCTTGCATGAGACCTACAACTGTAGGTTGGTTGCCTGTGGTCATCAATTATCCTTCAGCTAATTGCATAAGTCTAAAGGCATTTGCCCTGATAGCCCAGGCAGATTTCAGTTTGCCTTCTGCACATCTGACATTTTGATTTTAATTGGGCAGTTGTTGCTTCTGCTCCTAACCTGCTGTGCACTGCTGAAAAGCACTGGAGGATGGATTTCATTGTTAGGTGAAGGGATAGATACAGAGTCAGGGAAAGCGGCAGCCAAGCTGGAGGTACCCTCCAGGGTAAAGCTGGGGTCAAAGGACACAGTCATCATATTTTAACATTCAGGCTTACCAGCTCAGCTAACCCATAGCAGAGGTGTCCAGCAAAAAAAGAGCTCATAATAGGGCTTCTTAATTAAAGTGTTGGGTAGTTTTAGCAAGAGAAGCCAAAGGAGCAGCTGTAATCCTTTAAAACACACCAGGGAGAAACTACAGCAGTGTGTGGCCCCTGCCCAGCACTGCTGCATCTGCTTCTGATGAAGCCTATCAGGATACCAGAAATACAAAACGAGTCTGAGTTTAATTCATGATTTGTGAAGTGCATTGGGAATCTTTTGGGATGAACAGTGGATATTTTCTTAATGAATTACTGCTGGTTTGAATAGTTTCTGTTCGGTATGTTTATTTTTACTTTCATGTTTGAAATGGTTTTTAGCTTTTGAGCAGGATACTCTTTTGAAATGTTGTTCTCCTGTTCAGTCTAAACAATCCTGGCATGACATTTTTAAGGGGGTAGTTTTGAATGCACCAACTTCTGCTATGCAATCTCAGATGCCTAATTGACTTGAGCTTTGGAAGGGCTGAGAATCTACCTCTTCCCTTGACCAGCTGCATAGATGAGCAAGCCCAACCACTTTCAGACAGAGTAACCAAGAAAACAGTATCCCAAATTTCAGTGAATGCTTTGGGGATATTTGGGGGTTAGCTTCCTTTAAAAAGATGATCACTTTATTAAATATAACTATTTTTGTAAAGCTAAACTAAAAAGCAACTCTCATCTTCAAGACAAACGAGACAGCCTACCATAATCAAATAAAGCAAGATATGCAATAGTAATGAACCTGAACATTGCTGTTCCTTAAATCTGATAGCAAGTAAAGTAGATATGAGTAGAAGAAACTGATAGAGAATGGAATAGAAAATGGAAGTGTAGTGAGCATCATATGGTTTTGGTTTTTTCATATGGAAGCAGAATTGCAGTGTTGATAATGTTTTTTAGATGTATTCAATTTGGATAAAATTCACCCCATTCATCATAGAAGTAATCACACTAATCCCTATTTTGAGGGGTTAAATCTCCTCGTAGCAGTGCATGGGCCTTGTTTAAGTCTTGTGACAAGTAATTCTTGTCATTGGCAGGTTTCTCACTGCAGAGCCCTTACCACATTCACGGTGCATCTTGAAGGGTGACAGCTGCATGGTTCCTACAGTTTGCAGCTCTCAGAACTTTCTTCTGCAGACTTTCTAAGGTATGTAGAAGAGGAGCACCTTCTTGAAGGCTGTATGAGGCACATGACATACAGTGTTTTCCACAGTGCCTAGCCAAGTAATTTTTTTTTTCCATTCTGGAATTTTCTCCTTCTTTCCTCTTTTGCCTTGTTTTCTGAATTCTATCCACAAATAATCTTTTTTTTAAAGTTACATAAGGAGGGTGTTAAGCACACAGAAGTCAGGAAATAATGATTGTAATGCTAGCCTCATTTTAGTGCGTGTTTTGATAATATGCAGCTGTATAATTGAAGTCTAGCACTGAAGTCAGTATCATCTTATGAATGCATATTGAAAGGAAATCTCAAATCATTTAATGCAGATCTTCTACCTAAAAGATTTTCCATATGTCTTTGATCTCGACATGCACATAATTTATATCATTGCCTGAATGAGACTGGTGTTCCATTAGAGTAGTCACTGTAGAAAAATCAGGTTACATTCTCATCTTGTATAATTTCAAAGTTAACCCTGCTGTGAGCAGGGGCTTGAACTGGATGATCTCCACAGATCCCTTTTAATCTAATTATTGTATGATTCTATAAACAGCTCTGACCCATTGGTTTTTGTTAAGTTGCACCATAGGGAAGAATACTGTTTGCCTCAAGTAGTTTACCTTATGAATAGGAAAGACAGTGAAAGGGTAAGGAAAAGAGATGTAACATAGAAACACAATAACCAATCTAACAGACTGTCAATATGATATAAATTCCCTGATTTTTTTTTTTTTTTTTTGCTTTCAAATCTTTTTCATGACGTGATTCTTAGATGACAACGCTGCCAACAGCACAGTGTATTCTGGAGCATAACTGCAGGAACAACTGTGCATGATGTTTTATTGTGTTGTGGAGGAAATAGCATGTCGTCCTTCCCTCATAAACCATAATGTTATGTTGAATGCAACAGCTGGCTTCTTTAAATATGTACACACCCATTTCTCAGCCTGAGAACAAAGTTGAGGTAAAATAACTGTGCTCTCACGGTTAAGTGTGCTGGTGGGACCAAAGCCAGTTCTCAGGGGATCAGTGAACTGGTTTGTAGCCGTTGTAGACCATGTTGTGCCTCTGCCCTGATTACCTACGCTATGGTATTGTCAGCACATCCAGAGTTCCCACTGCTACTCAAGACCTTCATGGGTAATAGAGACTCCTTTTGTGTGGAGTCTCCCCTCATTTCATCACCAGTTCCAATGGCTGCTAGACCTTTATGTACCTCAATATGTGTGCCTTGGAGTGGACTCACTGATAAAAATTGGATTTCCATCTCATTCCTTTTTATCTTCTGTACAAAGCCAATACAAGCACAGTGGGTAAGTTGGAATTGCAATTGCCACCCAAACAAATGTAAGAATACATTTTCTCTAAACTTTTTGAACCAGAATTGCACTCACTTCTTTATTTAATCAGACAGAATCTGCGTAGACTAGGCCCAATGTTTAGGCTTTCAGATAATGAAGCATATGAGACTTAATATGAATACAAACATCATGAATGTGCAATTTCATTTCCATTAAAGCAATTTTACTTGGAGATTTAAGTACCACCATTCAGTGGTTTGTATGCAAACCGTGGCACTGAGCAAAAATGACTGAAACTGAGAGAGACAATGTCCATCCTATATTCACTCACCAAGGTTAATTGAGTGTGGTATCAATAACTTGCAGAATAGAGGCAGGGAGGGAGGATCTGCAGTGCTTTATGCAGTAAGCAAGTCCTAATAATTTAAAGGACACAATAATTTGGACATTACCAAAAAAATAAAAATAATAACGCAGGTCTTGGCAGTGCCCTTTACCTATGCGACATGCTACGAGTCTGTTGCTCTGGATGCAAACACATTGTTAGCTCCGTGCAAAACCAAACCTGACTGTTTTTAGCTTGAGGCGAGATACCAGAGCTCTGCTTGCCCCACCCAACTGATATTTCATCTCCTCAAGAATTAGTTCGTGTGTGGCCCACTGATTTCATATTCACAGCGAGATTCTCCATCTTCAGTTTAAAGCACTGAGTCCTTGTGATATAGCCTTGAGTAACTCATGAAGTATCTTATGTTTGCCTCTTCACCCTCAGAAAATATTTCCCGTGAGGCATTTCACCAGGATCTTTGTCTCCACACCGATAGCTACTTTTTTCTTAAATGAGAGCTAAATCAGTGTCTTTGACCAGAGTTTCAAACCCAAGTGCTTGAACTGAGGGTCCTAAGCCTCAGAGGTGAGCATGTACTTTAAAATGGCTTAATGCTTAAAGTTGCTAAATATGCATGGATCAAACAGACTTCAGAGTGAGCTATAAGAAATCAGAGCCTCTGCAAACTTGCGCTTTAAAGTGGAAGTATGACCAGGAGTGAAGGAGCATAGTGTTAGGCCAGACCATACTTTGAGAGGTTGCCACGTATTCTTCCCGTGGAAATCTTTAAGTAGGTGGCTCACTGCTGATGATGTTTGACTAATGTATAAATTCCAGCTTCAGCTGACACCTGCTCATGCTCATGGGTGCTCCTTTTCACCCACATGCACACAACGCACATACCTACCCTCCAAGTGTACACAGACCAGCTCATTCACAGTTGCTCGGATTCGTATTTGCCAAAGAAAACACAGCACATGTCACCTGAAGTATGCTCATAGGACCTCTGTTCCTCCATTCAGGCATACTGCAAATGAACATCTTTCATTTATAATCAGATCTCTAGAGATACACATGTTCAAACATACTTTTGCTCAGATGTGTTCAGACTTGCATGCAGAATGCCTGCTCCTGTATGAGGGTAGAAAAGGCACTTCACATGATGCTGCGTTCACCCAGTCTTGCATGTAATCCCACATTCTCATACACATGCAGAGTCTGCTGTTTTCCACGTGTGTATTGTAGCAAATAATTTAAATCTCTTTCTTCCCATCCTGCTTAACATGCAAATGTGGATAGCACATCAAGATTAGAAATAAATGTAGCAGAATGACTTCAGTCAACCTGAAATGTCGAATGACTCATTCACACCCTTTGCGCAGTGTTCCCTTTTTGCCACATGCAATCTATTGAATAGTCTGCAGGCTGTGCAGTTCCCTGCTGCAGAGCAGCAATCGATCACTTGCTCACTGAAGGAGTGGAACCGTGATTATTTTTGCAGGGTGTGCAGGGGTTACACAGTGTGGTTCCAGCTAGCCTCGTTGCCACGAAGGTGCCCACGCTGTAGGAATGGGAAACGTAGGATGTCAGGCCTGATCTACCTATAAGGAACTTTATGCGTTTAATTAACTCTTAGTCTGCACGTTAGTTCAGTAACCAATATTCCTACATCAGGATATGACCTGGCTATTTTTATTCCAGATGATGAGAGCCTATTCCAATTTGGTATATCTCAATTTTGGATTAAGATAAACAAGAACAAGTTGTTCCTACTTCAGAGTAAAAATGTCTACATGTTAAATCATTCAGGAACTGCTGCTGCACTTTAATTTCAAAGGTATCACAATCCAAGTGAACTAAAAAATGCATAGACAAACATGAAATATGTTCCACACTTCTACTTAAAATGGTACGACTGCTGTGCAGAGACAAACCCCAGGAATAGTAACAAGCTGACATTCACATTTACCTTATAATGAGAAGAAAAGTTGGATTGACTGTTGGAGTTGCATCTTTAAATGTATGAATTATTGTAATTGATTGCTTTTAAAACCCTTTCAGAAGCATTCCCAAATGCAGATGCACATGGGCTGACCTTAGTTTACAGAAAGGCTGTTTTGTAGCACTTAGGTCTTGTAAAAGGGGTTCTGTGTTTAAATGGAAGTTGAGCCATGAAGATCCATTAAGCAGAAAAAACATAGTTATAAAACACAGAGGCTCAGAAGGTAAGTATGCAAGTGGTGACATTATGCAATGAAGGTACCACAGCAGCACTCATTATACCACATGGCAGATACCACTAGTAGCATTTCAATTTCTCTGTCCTTACTTAAATGTGACGCTTTGTATATAAAGTGTATCAGATCATCTTCTCAGAACAAAGGTGGCTGTGACCTGAAATTATGTATCCCATGTCCAAGATAAGAGGGCTCTGAGAACCTAATTATCAGATTGTCTATGTTTGTGTTTAGATTATCATAGCTAAATGTATGTTGAACCAGACTTTTATATTTCATTCCTTCATAAAAGCACAAAAGGAGAGGAAAAATATATAAGGGAAAAGAGGTGAGGCAAACTTTTCAGTAAAAAACCACAACTTGCACAGTCAGGTGCAATTTTGTACAAAAATAGGTTAAAAGGACAAAGAAATGTTACCTTTTCTTATTGAGCTAACTGTAGTTCTGCTTTTGTGCAAAATCACATCTGTTGGCACACAATGTAATTTTAGTATTAGAGTTCCAGATTTTGCACAATTATCTGTGCTGCCAGGATTAATCTTACACAAAAATTACCAAGGAAAATAGCAGCTTCATCACTGATCTTGCTCTTCTTCCTATTTTACACAAAATTTTATCAGCTGGCCTGATCAAAGAAACATGCAGTAGTTGATTTGAAACATAATATTATGCACCCAGCAGTATATGCTAGCAGATTTTCATACCATTTTGTTCACGTATCCCACTCAAATGTATTGTTATACAGCAGAGTCCAATATAAGATTAAAAACTATTTTTACCAGATTGGATTAATGCCTTAATGTAATGAATTCTCTACGTTGTGCTATGCCCAGAAATAAAGAAATGGTAGCCTTCTGTTGCATCCTTCACCTTTTATATATGAAAAGAGGAGTTTCTTAACTGCTGTGGAAATGAATCAAAGACATAAGGTGAACTTACTCCTACTTTAGCACAAATATCTACAGATTTTTTTTCCAGATTTCCATTTCACATAGCGAAATGCATGATCACACATAGACAAAGGGAATTCACATGCACATCCAGTGTGGTTTCATATGCAGACCTGCATGAACACCAGAATTGCTCAGCTCTTAGTTACAGTACAAGAGCTCAGATTTACAGAACAGTGTGTTGGATGCTGTATGGTTTTTTGGAAATCTCTCTCTGACAGTCAAAGCTGGAGATAATGAATCTTGATTATTCGTTCCCATATTTACATACCCAAATACAAGGAAAGCACCTTGGAATATCTGGATCTAACTGTAGGTGGGTTTTATTGTCTGTGGCTGGTTCGTTGGTTGTTTTTAATCAAGTCTCATAGTAGCAGATTCTTGATTCTGTTTTGACTCCTTTGCTTTGGAAGTGACTTTTGGAAAGCCCTTCCTGATAGGAAACATGTCTGAAATATAACATCACTCCTCATCCCAGTCTCTTGTATGATCAATCTGAGAAGTATAATTCTCCATCTGACTTGCTGCTAGCAGAATGGTTCCCTGGAGCTGTTCACAGCTGGTGTGATTCAGAGAGGCTTTGAAGGTATTTGTAATTATACCAAAGACCAGTTTTAGGATAAGTAGTCCCAGGATTTCACAGAACACAAACATGGTCTGACACCCCCTTGATCCCTCTCGACTGCAGTCTTTTACTAAGAGGTCTTCTCAGAGGATAAAGATTGTAGAGGGCTACACCTGCATGAAAGCAGATGTACGTACACATGCATAGGTTCCAGAACAAGTTTAGAGGTGTATATTCTTGCACTTGTTCTGATCTATATTCATTTATCTTTCAGTGAACCTCCAATATTAGTGCAAATATGCTAAACACACATGGTATGTTGATATATTGATATGGTGTATTGATATAGTGGTCTGTTGCAGCCCTAAATTCTGTGAATCCACGAAGAGCAAGCTCCACCTGTACACAAAAGCAGATCCCTTGCATATATATGCACACACACAGTGGGAACAGGATTGATATTCAGATAACCACACACTTGCAATACAACACATATCAGCCAGTTGCTGAAGCTTACCAAGAAAAGATGAGAAAAATTGAGAGGCAGTTAGCTAGATAAGGTATGAGGAGATTGTAGAAAAAAGTATCATAGAAGGAAGTGGCTACATTTTTCATACTTTAGTTGTTCGTCTGGAGGGCTTGAGAAGGAGCTGCTCGACAATTGTGCCAAAAGAGACCGTTTGAAGCAACTTCCCATCAGGCGGCATGCCTCAAGTGTCTGTTCTCTAGGAGCAGTCAGGGAAAATTCATTCTGTGGGAAGCAGTTAATGGAGCTGCATTACTGACCCCTTATTGCTCTGTCTGAGAGAGAGACAGCAGGTTCACTTTGGCAGCTCCAGAGCCCTGATCAGTTCAGATTAGGGGTGCATTGTCTGTCTGGCTTAATCAGGCATGTTTAGATATATTTATCGTGATTAGAGGGGTGTAGCACAGGGAGGGGGAAGAAATAAAGAGTGAGATTACTTTTCTCTAGCTTCAAATGGAAGCTTAGCAAATCCCACTGAGTCACTAGGTGCTCATCAAAGGGAGAATTTAAATCCTGGAAAGGAATGTTTTGTTGAATGCTCCAGCACTGGATTCAAATCACTGAAGAAGAGTCTCTTTTTCTTCCTCTCTCTTACTTTCTCCCTCTACCATTTGCATGCAGCAAAGAAGAAAATCAGCAGCTCATGCAGCCCATGTTGATTTTGGCTTGATAGGCATGCAGCCCGTGCTTAGCTTATCTGTAGTTCAAATTCTGATAATGTGATGACAAAATTAACTATCATCATAATGGCCTAGATGTCTGACGCCTGTATTTTTGTCATGTTTATCTTTCAGGGATACACAGGCTGTTTTTTGGATTTGAACGCTGTAAAGGAGAATTAACGCAATGTATTATAAAGTCAGATGTGCCAAATTTGCTGCTGGTGTATCTTGGTATAGTTCATAGATGATGGTGGAGATCAACTGGTTAACTCTTAAGAGTCGCTGAAAGAGGTGGTGTTGGCTCCCAAGAGAGCAGTAAGGAGGAGAACAGTTTCTTAGATCTGTCTCACTGCTGAGGGTGATCAGAAACTAGTCCTGCTGGGGGAAGGCTCCAAAGCAGAAGTCAGGCTGCAGGATCCATGGTTTCTTGCCCTGAGTAACTGGCCCTCTTTAGCTCTTAGGTGAAATAAATGTAGGACAGGCTTGGGAAAAGTGCTGTTATGAGGAGCATATTCTGTTCATCTTTTCTTGTGGTCTCCAACCATCTTTGGGCTTGCAGATTCATCCAGATTTCCCACTGAAGGCACAAATTGCTGTGTGGTGAACAGAGGCTTCCTTGACAGTGAGATGAATCTTCTTTGGTCTCATCTGCCAATCCTTAAAAAGTAGTTCATGGGCCCAAGCTGAAAACCTCTGACGCAGAACACTACAAAACACAGCAGGCATGCTTTGGCTATGTGTCCTCAGAGCAGCTGGCAACACAGAAGCTGTAAGGCAGTTGCGTCTGGACTCTTGGGCAGCAATGCAGCAGTTAAAAGAAATCTATGGAAATCCAGGAGAATTGTTTGGTAGTGAAGGAAAAGAAGTCAAAACTTCCCTCTCTCCAATGTAATCTGCTCCTTCCTCCTCTGCTAATCCAGTCAGTTCTGTGACAGTTCAGTTCTTGTGATCTTGTAATTGCTGTCAAGATGATAATCTGGGATGTCATGAGCATGGCTCAGTATAATCACCCTACAAATGCAGAAGGTAGAGAACCTAACTGATCAGATACAAAAAGCTGCTAGTGAGACACCAATAATTCAGTAATCAGGAGTTATGGGGTGGGGAATGTAGAAGAGAAAGTTGGCAGGTTTGGAGGGACTTGAAGAAAATATTAAATATCATCAAGTTTGCCAGTACTTCTTTAGAATAGGAAACTAGAGGATCATAGCAATATATTCCCAAAGAAAAATCTCTTGGAAGTGCAGAGATGCTCATCAGCTGGAATGGTAGGGGGTGTCTTTGGAGATGAATTAGAAGAATGATGGGAAGGGTTGCATGAATCAAATAGCAAAATAACACTGTTGTTCGGGATTAAAGCCACATCTCCTTGCAATAAATGGTGCTACATTGATGGTACCAGGCAGTTAAAGTTGTACACTCTCCTAGTGCATGCACAACTGTAGAATTAGAACAGTACTCTTACAGTTAAAGCTTATTCCTGTAAGAGAAATGGCTTCACACCTTTAATTGAAATAGTTGTACCACATGTGCAAGCACAGTAAGCTGTAGTCATACCAGCTAAACTGAATGTGGTTTATGAGGGTGATGGTGACAAGACCAGCACTAGAATAGCAATAGCTATGCAGCTGATGCTCTTGACTGAGCTGTTTGAAAATCCTAAGACATGATCAAACAGGACCACTGCAGGTGAGCAACAAGGTAGAGAGCTTTCAAGACAATCTTTGTTAGCAGGAAGCATAGCAAATTGGGACAGCGTTCTGCCCAGATCACTTCATGAAGCTCTGCAGAGAAGCTTTTATAGCATGGCCATTCCTGTGCATTCGGCCCTGAAAAAAATAACTGCCCACTAATGACCTGTCACTGTGGACAGCCTGAGCAGCTGTTTGCAGAAAGCAAAGCAGCGAGAGAGGATGAATTGCTGTGTGTGGAGCATATCTGAATGTGGAGACATGAATAGATGGGAGATCGGGAAAGACCAGACAGCTTCCATTCATAACATTCAGCTTTATGTGGATTTACAGCCCTGGTGCTCCTGAATCCACAGACGCTGAGTTACTACTTACAACAAAATATAGCAATTGAAATCTCCCTTGTTTCCACACTTTGACTTCTGTTTCCCTTGTTGGCAATGTTACTTTCTGGAAGCAAACTAATTAAGAACATGGGGCAGTAGTTTACATTGAGGACAAACAAAACCTAGCCACTTAATCTTTCATATATTACCAACCCAAACAATTCAGAGTAGGCAAAATATTTGATTTATATGTTTTATTGGAAATAACCTTTTTTTCCTTTTCTTTTCTTCCCTTTTTTTCTTTTCCCTTTTGTTTTCCTTTCTTTCTGGCTGTTCCCATGCTTCCCAGATAGAAACTAAAGTGAATAAAATGCCTTGGAAAAAGTTTTTTCTCTTGAAAAGTCCAGCCCAGCAAGACATTACTAAAATTTTTGTGAGACATTGTATTCTTAGACGGTTTTCAGACATGTTTGCAGACACATCTGTTTTGGGTCATTCACCTAAGTGTAAAAGCAGGTGTAAGTTTATCTGCATCAAGCTTTTTAAATCCAGGTCTTCCCAGTCTGTATCATAGCCATGGTTCAGCTATCCCATCTGGATTGTGCCAGTAGTAGATGATGACATAAGAAGTCTGCAGCAGGTAGTTGTGGAATAACCTGTCTGCCTGGGTTGGGCTTTATCAGTTGTCTAACAGAGTTTGGCTAAAGCATGGAAGCATGGAGTCTAACACCCTTCCTATAAGGTTTGTTTCCATTAATTATGGCTGAAGTCTCTGGATGTTTCTTCATAGTTTTCAACATAGCTGTGATGCATGTATTCCACATGGTGAGGAGGTTAACATGCTACCATAACTGGTGACAGGGGAGGAGTATATAGAAATGGAGAAGAAAGAAGAGAGAGTTATTTCCTATCCTATCCTATTTCCTATCCTTTCTCATTGTTGGGGGCTTGCCACTATTGAGTGTTTTGTTTATGGTATAGAAAGCCACGACTTTTATGGCTTGACATTAAATAGATTTAATATTATCATGGAATAGTTCTGGATACCTAACAGGAATCCAGACAGTGTTTTGTGACATTGTCAGGCAGCAAGCATGAGTGACAGCTCACAGCAGCATTCTTGCTGGGGGGGCCATTAGATCACATCATGGTAGGAACAGAGAAAATAGGTTGTTCTAATGTGTAACGTAATGTAATCTGTCAGGCCATTCACAGAGCATGAGAATGAACATAGCTTAAAACCAAGAAGACTGTGAGGATTGGTGTCCCACCTGCCTGTACAGAAGTTTATATTCCTGATGTGTACGGTGATAGCCACATGTAAATCTTTTCACAACATGATGAGAGCTAGCTGTTGTACTCTTCTTGTGGCCCCCTGCTTTCTGCACCTGTACATTTTTTCAGCAAAATATGTTGAGGATTATCCTCTTCAGAGGGAATTCTCATTGTTTCTACCCCTCACTGGTTTGAGTGCTTCATAATTTACAGCCTACCTCTGTTTTAACTAACAGGTGTTCCAGGGAGATTATTGCCTCCCCAAAGGGTGGTGTGTGTGGGGACTGCCACTGCCTGCTGCTGGACTGATTGTCTTAGACTAGCACGTTGTGGTGTTTTTTGTGAACTACCATGGCTCATAACAAAGGATGAATTGGGTCAGGTTATAGTTCCACACAGCCCATGATGGTGTGCCCAGCAACAGCAGTTTGGGGAAAGAGGGTAAGAACAGGGCGAGCACACAGCAAATCTTCTTTCACTAGGGCGTCCCAGATCCTAACACTCTTGAGAATGAGCTCCTAGTGCTTATGTTATGAGAAATGATGGATAAAAAATTCCTGTTTGCCTTTTCCATGATTCTCATTATTTTCTACATTGCTTTTGCATTTATCCCTCTGTCAACTTTTTTTCTAGGGTGAAGGATCCTAGTCTGTTTAATTTGGTCCTTCCTTGTTCAGAAACTTTCCATTCCTTTGGTCATCCTTAATTACTTTCTCTCTACTATTTCTAATGCTACTGTCTCCATTTTTGAGATGGAGGGATGAGAACTAGCTGCTGTATTCGAGTTACAAGTATTCAAACAGGTGCCCCAGGGATTTGTACAGTGACCTGATGTTGCTTTCTGTTTTGTTCTCTATTGCTTTTCTGACATTTCCTAACCTGCCTTTTTGACTTCCACTGAGCTGACACTTTGGTAGAACTATCCACAGCAACTCAAAGGTATCTTTCCTGAGTAGTAATTGATAATTTTAAGTTCATTGCTGTGCTTATATAGTTACAGTTGTTTAATATTCAAAACCCGCCTGGACGCAGTCCTGTGTACCCGGCTCTAGGTGAACCTGCTCAAGCAGGGGGGTTAGACAAGATGACCTTCAGAGGTGCCTTCCAACCCCAACCATTCTGTGATTCTGTGATTCCCACATCCATTACTTTGCAGTCATCAGCACTGAGATTCATCTTGCATTTCAACAGTATTTTGAAAACCATCTGCAAGTCTTTGTGATCAGATTTAATTTGTATTACCCTCATTTTTTTTTCCTCATCAGTAAGCTTTGTCACTTCCTTTTTTCCAGATCATTGATGAATATGTTGAACAGCTCATTCAAGTTGTTTCCTAACTTTTAATCAGTTGTTAATCCTCTGTAGGACCTTCCCTCTTATTCTTTGAGAGCTTAGGAGGTTTTTTAAGAGTCTTCGGTGAGAGACTTCATCAAAAAGGATTTAGAAATGCAAGTTTTATATCAAGTGATCACCCATATCCACATGCTCATCAGCTCCTTCAAAGAACTCAGTCAGATTTGTGCAGTGTGACTTCCTTCTACAAAAGCTATGTGAGGGGCAATTGCTATGTCATTTTGCTCTTATGCCCAGTAATTCTTTTCTTCATTATTGTTTCTACCAATTTCAGGCATACAGAAGTTAGACCTCCTGCCCCTTGCATCCCCTCAAAACACTTTTCAAACATTGGCATTGTGTTTGTTGCTTTTTCTCCTAGTACCAAGGCTGGGTTAGGTCTTACATTGTATGCCACAGGTTAATTGCTCAGCCTTTACTATTTCATGTTCAGTTTAGATTTCAGTCAAGATTTCTAAAATATGGAATGCTTGGATTTACGCTTGTTCATTTACTGATTTGTCCTAAAGCCTTGTTTTCCAATTCTTCAGCTTGAGACAGTTCCCCTGGCTCTTCTCTGCAAAGAAAACCCCAGTGTGGGGACCTCCTTACATCCCTATGGAAGATGCATGGATGCAGAGAATTCATTTAGCTTTTGTGCTTCACCCTTATCTTCTTTGAGCACTCTTTTTACATCTCAATCATCTGTCAGCCTACAGACACTCTGGCAGGCTTCCTGCTTCTGTTGTCTTTGAAAATAATTTTATTACATGTTTTTATGTCTTCAGCTACTTGTTCCTCAAGATATGCTTTTCAACAGACTTATTATGGTTTCTCATTTAACTTACCCGATCTGTGTTCTTTTCTGTTTTTGTTTTTTGGGTAGAACTTGCACTTTTTGAGGGACAGTACCCTCCTTTATTCAGCTGTTAAACCAGACTGGGCTGAGGCAGCAGCAAAGGGCAGGTCCTTTTGAACTGACGCCGCCATTTGAATATGCAGTGTACCAAATATTTCCAACATTAGAGACTGATAATTGTCTGTGCCCCACTCTGTCCTGTGACAGACACTATTCTGTGCCTTTGCCTCTGTTCCCCATGCCCACTCCTGACTGTCCTCGTCCACACACATGGACCCGTTACTGATGTGGCACACTGTCGCTGCAGGGAGGAGCCTGACACAGGCTGAGCTCTCCTCTTCCTTCCCTTAGAGAGTAACGCACCTCCTGCTTTCTAGCAAAGTGCCAGAGGACAGGAGAGCTGCTACAAGGTATGGCGCGATCGTGGCTCTGAGACTTGGGCGGGGGGGAGCTGCGTGGGAAAGGTACTAAGGAGGAAAGGGGGGTTTTGGAAGGAGAGGTAAAGTACTGCATGGTAGGGGAAGAGCATGGGATCCCAGTGCCATCTTGTTCATCGGCTTCCACAACAGGGCAGTCCTTTTGCAGGACAAATCCCTGTGCCTCAGCCAAATCTGACCAGCTGGAAACTGAGGGAGGAGGTGGGCAAACAGAAGGAGGTGCTTCCCCCCACCCTAGTCCTCCACACCAACCCTTCCAGCACAGCAAAGATTCATGATTTTATACTCTCACAATATTGTGCGGTATTGTGCTACTCTCTTTGGGGCTGCTGTTGCGCAGGCTTCCCATGGTGCTGCACAGCTCTACTCTGTCATGACTGGAAGTAGCACAGAAGACCCGGGTTCCCCAGGGAGATTAAGCACCATCCTAGTCTGCTGTTGGTTAGAGTCCTGAAAGTTTGTTTGTTCTGTGAATCCGGTTCCTAGGAGGCTTATTTTGTCTGTGCACAGAGGCTCAGCCCAAGTGCTATGCATTTCTCTGGATGGCAGGATAGCCAAGACTTAAATATGACAGTGCTGAGTGTTTTAGTGACTTGTTCTCCCTTATAAATTTTACCTTCTTATCGCTGACAGTCAGTGGAGCTGCACCGTTAACTCCGTAGCAAGAGGTTTGTGGTTTTGGAACGAAATATTCCCATGCCACTTGTACATGGCTTAGCTGGTGAAAACAAAGCTTTTATCTATCACAACTCTTCTAGATAACGGGTCCCTTCTCCATTGTTTCTGCTCAAATGTCATCTGGAGTTTCTGTACAGATGTTCAGGGTTGAACTCAGTCCCGGGTTGCTTGTCAGTCCAATAGGTTGTTCTTGCAGAGCCGAACAAAGACACAGTAGCTCATGCTGTAAATCTCAGTGCAAAACCTCACTGGATGGAGCTGCAGGCTGGAGATGTGTGTGCTGCAGGCATAAAAATAAAAACTTTTGTTCATATGACTCCTTTAAGCAGGCACATTGTTGCAACTATGCCCTCCTTCTGTGATGTTAATATGTGAGATTGAGCAGGGCTGAGCCTTGGCAGTCCCTGAGTGGTAAACTCTTCATAGGTGGTGACCTTCCCTGGCATTGTTATTACTGAATTTTGACCCAACTTGGTGTAGGGTAACGGTGTTAAACTCTTTGGGATGCGGCTGTCAGCCTATGTTGCTTGCTGACATGATTTAGGCCTTGATTCTTTTCATCAACAGAGAGAGGGTGATGTTCTTGCTCAGGGAATGGCATTCTGCCAAGCTAAAATACCTTCCTAGTGCTCTCAAAGCCATGCTGCTTTTCACTTCTCCTTTTATGAATCTTCTGCTGCACCAGTCCCGCAGAATTGCAGTAGCCTTATGCCCCTTGGATCCACCCCGTTACAATGCGGAACCACAGAGAAAATTCACCTCCATGCAGAGAGCCAGCACAAAATGGAGGGTACTGGTCAACTCACAGTCAGAACTGAAAAATCCCCCTTTGAACATTGCATAGACTTAATGCTAAACTCTGTACAAAGGTGATTTTCGCACAGAACATTATGCACAGTCTAAAATTGTCCTTGGTTGCTCAAAAGCTTAAGGGAGTTGCACCAGGCAGTTAAAAGTGGAATCTGGCTCTCTGTCTGCAAACCACAGTGCTGTCCTTTGGGATAAAAGGTGCTTGAGAAATGTAAGTTATGACAATAATGAAAAAAATCCTGTCTCTTTGTGTCATGGGGAGGTGCTCGAAGTCATGCACATGCAAAGAGAAGGAATGGGTCTCTGGCAGGGGAGTTTTCATGAGGGCCCAGCACTGACCCATGCGGAATGAGGATTCTTGAGTTACAGATGGAGGGAGGAACAGGATCAGAAAAACAGAACTGGTTTGAAGTTCAGGTGATGAAAAGTGGTAGGCTGGAGTTCAAAGACAAGATTATTGGCTAGTGTTGCTTTGGTAGTTGCGGGGGGAAGAGCTTAAGGCCACAGCATTACTGCATTGCTGATATATCAACACAGCCAACACTGTGTATGGTATTTGAGTCACTTCTAAATCCAGCCGCTGGCAATGAAAAGCACATTTAATCCATGTGTTAGATTGTTTGAAGAGGTATCTGTCTCCTGGTCTCTCCCCGAGGTTGGGATTGCTGAAATTGAAAAGGAGGTGAGAGAGGAGATTTTAACTGTTTCACAAACCCTTCTCCTTTTGAGGGGGTCACATCTCCAATAGCATCTTTAATGTTTGGGATATTGAAAAATAAAAGGCTCTCTCCCCTCTTGCCCCCTGCAGAGAGAACCCCCACTGTCTCTTCTGTGACTAAGGGACAAAACGCAAAGACAGGATTTGTATTTAAACAGTTTATTGTTTTTAAGTGTGTTTTTTTTCTCAAGCTGGGATTAATGCTCTAGGCTTAGGAGTTCCAGGATTCATCTGCACTCTTGGCTCCGATCTCTCTGCAGCAGCCCACTGCTGCAAGATAAAACACTGAAAAACATCCCTTATTAAAGGAATTCTCCTTTAGTCTTTTTCTTCAGTTCTCTTCCATGAAAGACTATAATTGCTTAACTAGTTCCCTCAATTGTTAATTCCCCTCCGATTTAATACCTGTACGCTCTGTTAGCACGCAAGGGGCTCATACTGGCTGTGGGAGGTTATAGACTGAAGCTCCAAAAATGTCAGCGCAAGAATAGTTCTCAGATCAGGCCTGAGTTGCATCTGCAGAGTTACACCAATGCCTGGAATAAGAGTGGGGCAATCAGTGGGCGAACCTAATCTATATTTGCAAATCTGCAAAGGGTATCCAAAGTAAGAATTAAAGAGCATCAATAAGTCAACAGAGAGAAAAGGGGGTGAAAATGTTTGGAATAGCTGGAAAGCTGAAGCCTGAGAATAAAGCACATTGGTAAAACATAGGGCGTTATAGCTCAATATTGAGGTATATTGACAAAACCCTAAGGCAGCCGGCTGGAATAGCAGGTGTATAGCAGATCACGACTGAGTTATGTACTCCGACCTACACGCGAGGCCCCGACACTGAAATGACCCCAATTGCTGTAGGACGGGTTCATGCTGAACAAGTAGATATGTCTGTGGACTGCTAAAAATTTTGCCTTGGTGCTGCATAGCTCACATCAGTCACATGAATACAAATTCACCTATAAGCAGCAAAAAAGAGGGTGCTAACAGAATCCAATAGGAAGCATGTGAAGATCTTTTTATAGTTAGAAATGAGACATAACAAATCTCAGAACTCATCTCCAGTGACGTTACAGCCCCTCTTGTGGATCACTTTGGGCATCTTTAGTCAAGTGCAAAGGGACTCTGCAAGCAGGAAATACACAACTTAGCCAATAAATAACTGCTTTATACAGTTAACACACACAGAAGGTAGCTAGGATTTAATGAAATATTAGGCTAAGCATTAGCATACTCCTCACCTGTGTAAAGGCAGCCGAAGAGTCTTTGCTGGTGAGGCAGGCATCAATCGGGAGGGAAGAGTCGGCCTCCATGGTTGCCATCTGCCACCAGCTGGGTCAGGACAATGATTCATGACTGGTCCTCAGCTAGAGTGACTATCCCAACTAAACCTCCTGTGGTTTTGTTTTTCCTCTGAGATTTTATATCTTTCCATGTTGGTGTTTTTCCTTTTGAATCCCTGGGCTACTGCCAGTGCCATCTCAACAGCCCTACCTCTGTCTATAATTTTTGCCCTGCAGACTTTCTCCCAGCTCATTATCAGCAGTTTGAGTCAAGTTGCACTGTATCAGAGCTGGGCCCTGCATCCTTGGTACACAGGTAGTTAAATCCCTGGGTTGTATGTCAAAGGAGGAAGCTTACAGCAGGTATTGCAGAGAAGGAGGGTTACAGTACCCTGTTGATTTTAAAGTGGCATAATTTTGGAGCTTGCTCAGTATCAGCACTTTATATTTTGGGGATCTTGTCTCAGTTCTAACAGGACACAAGAAATAGCCCCCTGACTAGGGTTGTTCATACGGTTTCTTTCTAGGGCTTTCTGGTTAATGTTTTGGATGAGGCAAGCCGGCACTTCTTCTCAAGCCGTCAAGTCTGGGTGTTTTTGTGAGAGGTGAAGTTAGGTAATGGAATCTTTGGCTTCAGGATCATTGTTCCCAGACAAACCTAGCTTAGTAACCGTAAAAATTATGGAGCTGTCTGATGGTCTTCACAAGCTGGGCTGCAAGAGCACCTACCAGCAGTGCACTTGCTTAATGTGGCACTGCCTAGCTATTTCTTGTCACTGGCAGCCTCACCTGCAGGGTCCATGAGCCAGCCATGGGAAATGAGTAACTCTCTTGATTATAGAAGTGGTCCTGCTGGGGTACATCTGAGTTACATGAGCAGGAAGTGGTGAAGAAGCAAAGCTCATATTGCTACTTCCCCTGCCACATCTGCTCTGCTGATGAAAAGCAGGCTTTGGTTTGCAGGCTGTCTGGTACATTTCAGGCTCCTGGGTTACCAACACCGAGGTAGGGTAAGTGCATGCCTTAAATTTGTCAGTGCTACAGTTTCACTCTCTGCCTGCTCCAACATAGGGAATACAGCCTTTCTGCAAACAGTTTTTCCTAGCTGAAAGTTGTGATCACCCATGCTAAGCCATCACAGAAAAAAGACTCTTTCAACCCTCAGTATTGTGGCACCTGGCCAAGAAAAAATTATATTTATTGCAGGCTGTTCGTTTTGTCCACAATTTGTCTCACTCTTGAGATAAAGAGTAAGTCACTGCAGAGGACAAATGCATTCTTCTATTGCATGACAGAGCCACTTGCTTTATTGGGAACCGTGACAAAGTAGTGGTTGGTCTATACAGGTTTTTCCCTGCTACCAGCTTATTTGGGTGATGTGTGCAAACTTCTCCATGAGATTGCCACAGAGAAAGAGATCTGTTGGAATAAGCATACACAATGGGTTGTTTGAACTACTGACTTGAGCTAAGCACAGCCTCTTGGCCATGCCACCTCTTCTACCTGCTAAAGTCTTTCCATGTCTAGTAGCTAATGTCTACCAATGGTTTGTGCATGCTCATCCATGTACAAATCACAGCATTGCCTATAAGCTTTCTAGAGGCTAGACACAGCAGTCCCAGCAGCTCATAGATGTTGACAAGCATATACTTCTTCCAGCTTTGCTCTGCCACCAAGACGCAGTATGGAAGCCATTGCCAAGTTTGATTTCAGTGCTTCTGGAGAGGATGAGTTGAGCTTCCAGGCTGGGGATATGCTGAAGGTAAGTGCAGCCCCAGGCTTGACTAAACAGCATTTCTGAGAATGCTGCCAGATCTTTCTATGCTCCCATTTACCTTGACAAAACAGATGAAGACAGACATCTATAAACTGGGATACAAATGCAGGATCCTCAGCTCCCATAGGGCTTGCTATAGGTCAACCAATAATGCCCAGGTCGTTTGAGTCTGTGTCCATTTCACTTGATTTTACATCCATAAACTATGGATTTAGTTGCCCTACAGTCCTCCAGTAGTCAGCAGGGAAGGATAAATACCTTTGCTGGGGCAGAGATCCAGTTCTTTGGTAGACAGATTTTGAGGGTCCTGTCTGTTTTCATTGACTATATAGATAGTCTAGGGTGACTACGTTTAGGATGACTATGTCTAAAGGCAGGCAGGATGAGTGTGGTCCAGCGAGATTGCTGTCTTCCTTATTTCCAGCTCTTAAACTGTTTAAAAGATAGTTATCATGCATTATAGAACTTATATCTAACTTTCACTGTAAGTAATTGCTGTTAGTTGCCGCAGGGGTTTTAGGCAATTGCAAATAGAACAGGAAAAGTCCATGAGACAGTCTGTTACACACATAATAGAAGAGTTTAAGAGGTCCTGGGCTAATATTATTATATACACCCTTGCAGGAATTTAGCAGTGGGGGAATGGCAGAAGTAGAGCTGATCGTATCAAATACAGAGCATGTGAGAGTCTCTTTAAAGTTGATTTGCATGTGTTACAGTAGAACAGTTTTTGTTAACCCTACCAAAGTCACACAGATGAAGTCACACGCTGCTCCACCCTAATTATTTATCCACTTCTCAGCCTCCAGCATAGCTGTTCTGTTTCACCTGAAAATGCCTGAGTATAACTCCTTTCTAAGGCCTTAACTCCTCCACTGTCCAAAGGGATGATGTATAACAACAGAATCTAAACCCTTGTTTGTCCAGGGAGCCTTTGCTACCTCCCTGTACAGTCCCAGCTGTTCCAGTTAATAACCAGATATTGGGTCTCAGCCTTGCCTCTTCCATCACCACCATTTTTTGTTTTATTGGTCTTTTAATTCTTGAAGCTTAGACAAAGGTGGTGGCATCCAGAACGCAGTAAAATCAAATACCAGGTTTTTCCAGAGAGCTATGAGAAGGCTCTCGAGAAATCACTGCCTCTCTTCAGTGTAGATGGACGCTCTCTTTTCTAATTCTTCCTGAGGTCAAGAGCAGTCCCCATGTCCCTACTGTCCCACAATCTTTACCTGATATCTTCTTTCTCAGGAGACTGTGGTTTCATCAAGTCCCTGGCTGGGGTGATGGTGTTGTTGGCCAGATCACTTTTCCTTCTGTTTCTCAGTTTCCCTTCCTGTAAAATCATTATAAGCTAGAGCTTCCTTTCAAAGTATGTTGGAAGCTACTGATGAAAAGTGTCAAATAACACTACATATTGGTATTACTATTAGTTGTCACAGAGACTTCACTGCCAGAAAAGTCAGACTGCCTCTTGCTTTAATGTCCTTGAGGTAAACAAAATAACACCTTAGCCGCCCAAGCCATAGTACCAGTAAATTAGCCTGGGTAACATCTTTCTTCTGGCATACACACACATACATTCATACCCCGTCATGAGCCCCCTCCTGCTGCCTGCACAACCTGCCGGCTGTCTTTTCTGATTTATAAAGGAGATAAGATGAACAGTATTGATGTAGAGATTAGAAAACAGGAAACATGAGGCCCTCAACCAGCAGTGACAGGAGGAAATCCACCCTCTCACCCCCCCACATCCTTCTCTGAGAGGATGACACACTGAGAGGAACCTGCCAGCCCCGCACCAAGAACCAGCAGGTGGGCCTTTCTGGAAACCTTGCTGCCAACAGAGCAGGGCCTGAGCGTTAGCAGGGAGTAGCTATCATCCCCTTTGGTTGGCCACAGCAGCAAAAAAAGAACCTTAATCCAGCACCCAGGGATGAGGGAAGCAGTGCTTATACAAGCAGGGAACTCCACAGCTTTTTATTCCCCAACCTTTCTGTATCCAAATGCATAAAAAAGGCCTACGTGGCAGGCAAGACAATGGAGAATCAGCCCCAGAGGCAGTAACATCCCACTGCTAACACCAAGTAGTTAGAATGTGTGTTAGGCTCCCAAAAACATGAGATTGGCTTACAAAACAAGTATTATTCATGTTAACAATAGATTTTAAATAAAGTCTTTTCCACTTGCTTTCTCCTTTTAAAACTGTCATGGCTCATCCTTTCAGGCTCCTCTCCAAAACCAGAGAGAACAGAAACATGTTCTATTTCATAAAGTGGAACTCTGTCCCAGGAGTTGGAATGTCAAACAAAACACCAAAGACCACAACATTTGCAGTAAAATCACAATGTGGTTGTATCCCTGTCCTCTCTCCTCTATCTTGGGGCTATGTCAGGGGCCATCAGCCAGGCAGCAGTGAATTTGGGCAGTCCCTGGTCAGCAGTGCTGTCCCTAAGGACCATTATAGTCAACATTAATGTGAGCACACTTGAAGCTGCTCCAGTGTGTGCTGTGGACTGGCTTCCTGCTATCCTACAATCTCTTAAGTGTAATAGTGGCTTTAAAATATTTTTTGCCTCTTTCTTTTATCTACCTTGGCAAAGCTCAGGGCAGCTGAAGACTTAACGCACTAAATAACCTCTTGCGAAATGACATGTGAGAGCACATGGTAACATCTGTACAGTCATAACGTGCACACACACAGAGATATAGCTGTATATCCCTCCATACCCATATATGTCAGAGGAGTTTTCACAGATATTTTTCCTCCCTTGTGAAACTGAGATGCTCCAGTACCAACTATTAAAAGCAGCACAGAGAACTCCTTAAACCCCTACTAAGTCTTCAGAGCTGAATTTCTCCATTTCACAGACATCAGAGACAGGCAGACGGCATCCCCAGCCACTTGGACAGGCATTCAGATGAAGGGATAAAGTTAACAAGCAATCCCTCTAATTCTACTCAGCCTTCTTTATTGCTTCATTTGCTCTGAAGTGGTCATCAGCCACTAACCTTGCTGCACGGTGGGTGGGAATTAGAGCATATGTGGAGTTCTCTGCTATTCTTACAAGAAATTCTAGGTTTCTGCCAGAATGTTTGTTACTTTTGCCTTTCTCAGGAGACACGTTTATTCCATCTGTCTCTCCATTGCAGGTTTTGAGCTCCCAAGAAGAGTGGTACAAGGCTGAGCTCAGAAGTCAAGAGGGCTACGTTCCTAAGAACTTCATTGATTTTCACGTTCCCCCGTAAGTGTCACAGAAACTGTGTGCACCACCATTGCACATTTCCACAGAGTGCTGTCAAGAGCATGTGTGTGTGTGCATGCACGAAGGAAGACATGACAGAGGAAGCACTGGTTATAACATACTACAGTTTAAGGCTGGCAAGGATTGCCATAATGCTATACGCAGTTCTGCCAGCACACCTTATTTCTACCCTGAAGCATCCTCTGTTCCTTCAGAGCTGAATGGTTCTCAGTGCTCTCTATCACTCCCAAGTGATTCCTTTGTTACTCTTTCTCAGAGGGATGTCACTGAGATGTGGCAGGAACTGCATTTAGATCTCCTCGGACAGAAGGAGAATAATCATGATGTGAAGTCTTGGCAACAGAGACAGAGGCTGAGCACAAAAGGAAGAGCAAGAGACCTCTCTGAAAATGAATTATAAAAATGTAATTCCCCCTCCTCCCCCTGACTCTGAACTACATAAACTCCCTTTTCCCCACCCCGCCACCTGCGTTCCCTCCCCCCCGCAAGGTGTGTGTGAGTTTCTGTCCATACACTAGAGGTCAGTGCAATACTACATGAAACGCGACAGCTGGTGTTACTCATGGATTGACAGAGATGATAGACCAGACATGCCACCCTGCTCCCACATACATGCAGACACACACACATCCCCTTCTCCACGCTTCGTGACTGCACACCCAAACATAGATCTGTCAGAGGACAGGCATACCTTCATTTCTCTCTTCCCACTGAGTAGACGGCACTGCACTTTCAGAAAGGACTGATAGGTGTTTGAATGCATGTTACATGTGCTGTCCAGCCATGTGCCATAAATATGACAATGCATGGCATTTACATTACGTTCCAACCTTTTCCTTTCAGTTGGCAGAAATGCTCCCCGAAGCCCCTCTAATTCTCCTCTTTTGAAAAAGTGCTGCAGCATTTCAGGAGAGAACAGGCAGAACATGCACCAAGCCCAGTACTGCTAGCTGTAACACACTGGTGCTCTGAGCAGGCAAACTGGGAGTATAGACGGATTTTGGGGGTACAAATACGTGCCACTGTCCCCTTTGGAGATGGCACCTACAGGCCTTTTTGGACATAAGCCAGCCTGCTTGGCTGAGATGAAGGACATTATTAGTTTGCTGTGCAAATATGGGCTTGTACTTTTGGGCCTCAGGGGAACGAGATCTCCCAGTCAGTTGTTCTTGTTCATTCTTTCACAGGGCTGTGGCATCATGCAGGGACACTAGCAGCTTCTTTTTTCACACATATTTTTCTCATTATGCTTTTTCTGTGCAAGAGCTGTGAAGAAGTATTTCCACTTTGACGCTTTTCTAAGAGTAGCAGGCCTGCACTTTGAAGCAGTTCAGGCCAGATGCTAGAACTAGATGTGGGAAAGAAAGCTGTGTCCTATTTTTGATGGGCTGTTTTTTCCCATCTTTGTCTTGTCAAGTAATCATTGAGACTGGTTATCAATGCTGATTAAAGTCTGACTTCCCTTTGCTAATAGGTAAACTGTGATGATAGTAAGGAGAAGTATAATGAAACTCGAAAGTGGAAACGACAGAGCTTATGAAACTATCAGTTCTTAACTTTAATGCAATACAGGCAATTAAGCATTATGTAAAAGCAGAAGACTGCAGATTGTATATCTTATTAGCTATGGAGTGGACATATATGAGTGTACATGATGATCTTTTTCTCTACAGAAAGATTCCTATTGACACTGTATTATTTTACTGTTTATGGTGACTTTCTCATTATCAGTCCAGTGCCTTATACTATAGGGTTTTATGCCTGGCTAAATTTACATAAGTGTGCTTATGTATTCTGTGTCTCTGCAATTTTGTGGTATTATAACTCTTGCAGGAACCTGTTTATTAGTACTAAAACTTTCATGGCTTGCTTGTGCTAAAACTTTATGTGTGTCCCTTGCAATATATCTATCACAGTCCAGTAATTTTCAATCAGTTTACCAAAAGTAATTTGATGTATATGTTTGAGAATTATGTGTGTATATATGCATACATACACATTTGTAACTCAAAATTTCTTTGACTAACACCTTGCTGTACTGTGCCTGTAATTACAGTTTCAGCTGAGTGTTGCTTCTTAGCAGGCCAAAGCTTACATTGTTCTCTTTGCATCTATGTGCTTTTACTGCTCAAAGGAAATGGTCTGCACCCATCAAAACCCTGTACCTTAGCATGTACGTGGCCACTAGAGTAGTCATGTGGGCTTCTCTGATCCTTTTGTTTTGTCTTTCCTCCACCCTGCTTACTCACATTCTCCCTACCCTCAACTTTTTTGTTCCTTACCTTAATTCACCTTCCTTATTCATGTCTCCATGATTTTTCCCACTTGACAGCTGGTTTGATGAGAGGATATCCCGCCACGAAGCAGAGAACATCCTCATGAGCAAAGGAGTTGGCTCCTTCATTGTCCGAGCCAGTCAGAACTCTCACGGTGACTTCTCCATCTCTGTCAGGTATCTGCTTCTCACAGTATTTTCCTGCTTCTTTTCCTGTTTAATAGTGTCCCTAGCCTTCTCTTGACAGGATTCCTAATGTGGTGTAGCCTCTTGGGAAGTTTGCATGCTGCCAGTCACTGGCAGTGCTGCTGTCTTGTGAATGAGAACAAATCAGGCATCTGATTCCCAAATGTTTCTGCCTCTTTTCAAGTGACACAGCGAATGCCCCATTCCAAAGCTGCATCCCCTGGTGACCTGCTTCTCTGAAAGAGCTGCAGCAAAGCAGAGTGGTACATGGGATGTCTCCCACAGTGCAAAACATGTGCCTTCCATTTGTTTTAATTCCCTGACAGCTCTGATTACTGAATCCAAGAATTCCACTACTACCTATTAAGAGATGACTATTACATTGTAAACTTATTTCCCACGGGTCACTAAACAGCCATTGGACAGGAATGGCTTTTAGTTACTTGCAGCCCAGCTGCATTTCAGCAACTTATTGTAGCCCAGCCCTTCTCAGAACATTTGCTTCAAAGTGGAGTTCTAAAATGATGGTTCGTTTCCCAATTTTCAGTCAAACAGTTGATAACCAGTTTTAAATTAGAGTAGTGGTTAACAGTGTCTTTTCCAAGCAGTGTGCGCTTTCTGCTTCAGGGAGCTCAAAAAGTATCTGGGAGGAATGCAGGAAAACATTCTAGTTACATCTACACCAATAAACACCAATAAACTAGTGTACAGTCAGGCTGGCCCTGAGGTCAAGCAATGTGGCAGAGCTCAGATCCATATGGCTAAACTCTCTTCAGCCCACAGAACAGAACAGCTGTATTCAAGCAGTTCACTGCAAACAGTTCCTGGTCCACTCTGTCCCCCTAACCATGGCCCAGCACTATCTAAGGGATGGCTTTTTGGTTTAGACCAAAACGAGGCTGGCACCTTAACAGCTTGTGTGACTGTAGCACTCCAGGATAGCACTCAGTCCCTGCCCGGTCCCGGTTTAGTTTATTTGTGCAGATGTAACCTCTAAGACGAGTGTTTTGAGTTCCTGGAGCTGCACAGAGCAAGGAGGTGGGTACCAAAACCAGATCACATCTGGTGCAAAGAGGAATTGACCAAATCAGACAAGAGGTAAGAGGTGGGGAGTTGCAGGGGGGAAGCAGGGGCAGAAGGTTGAGACTGTTAATTTGGCTTGTAACAGCAACTAATAATTCCTTCTTTTTTTTTCTTTTGGGTAGGGAGAGTGACCAGTAGTAATGGTATTACACTAGATATTATACAATTATAAAACTCAGTGTATGGCTTCATGTGACTATGGCTGCATGTAGTGGTGATGCCCGTGGTGTGAAAAGGTATAATGCATCTCTTATAGTCAATGCAGACTGGATGTTAACAGGAACCTGCAGAGACTAGTGGGTAGACTACAACTGCACCTTGGTCTCCCATACAAAGTACAGAATAAAGCTATTAGCTATTTGTGATCCTGAAAGCTCCTCTGGCCTTTATTTCAAAGGAGAGGCTTTAAAACCCTATGCTTTGTTCTGATAGTGCTTTGTGACTGGGCAGCCCTGTGGTGCTCCATGTTTGTAAGTTGATGAGTCTTTTGCAATACGGAGCCACATCTAGGTCCAGTACACACAAGGACTGCCATTGCTTTACTTTCCAGAATTGGTACCCTTCTGGAAAAGACTTTTTAAAAAAAGGTAAAAGTGCAATCTGGTTGATGACCTCTTACTTTTGCAACTGAATCCAGGCATGAAGATGACGTGCAACACTTCAAAGTGATGAGGGATTCAAAGGGTAACTATTATTTGTGGACAGAGAAATTCCACTCACTAAACAAGCTGGTGGACTACTACAAGACAACTTCCATCTCCAGGCAGAAGCAGATCTTCCTGAGGGACAACAGCCGAGAAGAGAAGGTAAACATAAACTATCCTTAGGAGTTTCTCAGTAAGAAACCTTTCTGTGGAAGGAATTCAGCCCATGAGAATGTCTTGGGAGGGGGAGAGTCTATCCTTGGAAACCCAGTCACACCACTACACTGGTGGGCCCTGCAACATGGATTTTTAGTGGATTCAGTGGTATGTACAGTTATATAATTGAGCAGAACGTTCTGATTCTGTTTTGGATAGCAATAGGCAGTGCTGCAAATCTGCATAGAGATGCTTTGCTAAAGCTGTGCTAAGGCCCCAGAGCTGAAATTCTAAGATGCCTTACACATCCAAGGGAAGCAGGACTTACCTTATTGAAATGCCGAGATTTCATAAGGGCAGGTACACAGCTGACTGGTAGGTTGTGTCTGAGAAGTATTTGAGTCTGGTTTCCTAGTGTCCTTGAATGCACCCAGAGTGCAGCTGTTATTACAGTTGAAAGTTTGTCTGCTCAGAAGAATCGTCCTTTTTCTGTTACCGAGTGAACACAGTAAAGAGTGTGGAGGAACCGAGGGCAGAACCTGGAGCAGTGGCTGGTAGGAACTGAAAAGTACTGCCGAGAAGAACATAGCAGATATGGGAACAAGCTGTGCATTCAGGGAAGATGTAGTAGATGTTTGAGAAAGCAGGGAAATCCCAGTCCAATGAATGCCTGGGTTTGTGCCAGGGGAACAAGCAAATGACATAGTAGAGACTGCTGTGCATTGCACACACAGTACTGGGAGTGAACATGCCTGGTCACTGCAGTAACCAAAGTCCTGATTTACTGGGAAACAGATTATGGTGTTAAATTACCAGGATGTGCAGGTAGAGGCAAGGCAGAAAGTACATGACTTGCTCACTGCAGCAGTAAAGTTTTATAGCCTGCACGTGGGTCATTTTTGCTGGCTCCAAAAGAGAAATGATATATTTTTCAGTCTGAAGAAGGGGCTTGTGGTGTTGTCTCGTTGTCTCCTTCTAGACCACTTACACAGAGCTTTAAAGATGCATTAGTAAGGTATAAAATAGATGCTATAGGACCTATGGGAGAGAGATCACAGCAAAGAATTGTCTGGAGAAGGAGAAAGGAAGACTGTATGCATATATATCAGTAAAACAACCTGTTTGGGCTGACTGTGAGCAGGAAGGGAAAGAGAACGGCATTTGCTCCAAGATGCAGACAGGCAAATGAAAGAACAGGAGTCAAGTTTGCTTTGGCAAACACTCTGTACATTTGTTATGGTGATGGGCTCAGCAGGGTATGTTTAGCACTCATCACAGTGGGGTTTCTGTTCACAGTTCAAATTTCTAGATGCTACAGCCATACGATAAAATGATAGTAATATACAGATTTCAGTGCAGAGACAAATGAGGTCTAAGGGCAGTATTTCCAAAAAGAGCTTGGCTCCTGTGCCAGTCCTCACATCAGTGGCCACATTTTCAGTCCAGCACCTCCCATTACTACCTCCTCTTCAGATGGGGAATGGCTATGACAAAGATCTAAAATACGGGATTCCTGATTTGTCCTTCTGTTCAGAGGGGCAGGAACTTTCCTTTGAAGTGCCTCCAAGGTACAGGGTAATGGTAGTGATCAGTGTGCAATGATTGCTAAGTTTCAGTCAAGGATGTGGTAGGAAGCAAAACCTGACCTTACTTTTGTGATCTTTCTTCCATCAGGAGAGGCGTGGTGGGAGCCTGGAACGGATGGGCCGGGAAGGATTCCACCTGGGTGGAGCAGCTGGAGAAGATCATTCTTCTATAACCAAGAGATACGTAGAGCATCCTATCCCCATACTGCAGCAGCAACAGGTACCACCAGGAACGAGGGGCTGGGACGTCAAGCCCAGGCACGTGAAACATTGGCCTTAATTGCTTGCTAGCGAGTGAACAGTCACTGTCAAAAATTTGCCACCCTGAACCTGCTTTAGGAGGCAGAGTCAGTTAGGTCTTTGTATGGGAGCAGCAGTGATGATGGTGTCGGCCTGGGGAGCTCTTCTGATGTGTAATAAATGTGTGGGCTTTTATTTAATTTTGTGATCCATGACTGATTGGCAAACCAGCAAAAAATAGAAGTCAGTGTACAGTGGCCCTTTCACTGGGAACCTGGGAGTACTCCTAGGGAGTTTTTGGGGCTCCATCCCAAAAACTGGAAAACAAGGAATGGTGTCATGTTCTTGCTTTGCTTAGGAAAGGACATAAATTATTAGCCAGTGAGAGTGCAGAAAAACACTCCCAAATCTTGCACACACATAGATATGGTTTCAGTAACTCCTCTCTAGTCTGTAGGATAAATGAAACCTTGCTGCCTGATTCTTTTTTCTGAGTTATGGTACTGACATTCAGCACCACAAAACACAACACAGGGATGAGAAATGACTATGGTAACCCTAGGAGAGTTTGGTTTCCTTCAGAACTTTCCTTCTCCTTCACCCTAATCTCTGCCCGCTCTGCATCCTTTCACCACGTTGCATCCCTGATGTGTGAGGTTTCTTTACTCCTTTGCTTACATAGGAATGGAGAGGACAACAGCAGTACCCGGTGCTATCTTCAGAGTTCTGCCTGATTAATTTCAGGGGAAATAGTTTTCCTGGGGTTGGCTCATGTCTCTAGCTAGAGACAGTGTAGCATCATCCAAGGAGAGGACTTGTCCTCTGAAGGGAAGAAGTCCAAAGCCATGTCCCTTGAGGCATGAGAGCTCCCATATAGCAAGGCCAGGGACAATCACGAAATGGCTATTCGCTCATCAGACAAGCAGTGTTGCCTGTCAGGGGACTGCTGATGGAATAATACAGCTTCTGACAAAGCTGAGGGCCTGCACTCTTTGGACCACAGTCTATGCATGAGTCACATTCGATACAGAGCAGAAACACTCATAGGAGTGAAGCATCCACGTATTAAGTCTTGCAGTTGCAAAGCCAAATTGAGTTCACTCACTTTCTGGCAAGGACAGGTGAGGTGCAAATTGTGCTCCAGTCTCAGGCAGCCTCAGCAACATTTTACGCTGACAAAGGTGCAAGTGAGACCAACGGAGCTTTTGGAAGAGTAGGTGCAACAAAGGAAGCAGCAAGAGGGAGAGGACGAAAGCTGTTTACAAGCAACAGCAAGCACAAGCTGTTGTTCTTCCTCCCCTCTGTTGACATAGCTGATCAGACCCTGTGTCACTGAAGCACTGCTGCAACCTGAGATAACATGATTACAGATTCTGTCACACCGTTATCATAAAAAAAGCTTAGTGCACACACTAACGGCCTGGAGGGATGAAGGCACTCAGCGCCTCTCAGCTGTGCAGACAAAGAGAACTTGCTCCCTAGATGTTGCCTAGTTCCTCTCTCCATCTCTCTGGGGTGATTTGTGCTGATATGACTTCAGATGTGTGGTCATATGGCTTCTTTTCTTTGAACTTCATTTTGTCTCTTTCCTCTTTGGTTAATTGGGCTACTGGATTCTTAGGCTTGCTCCCTGCCCTTTACAGAAGGGAGCAGCCCAAGAAAAAGTAAAGTAGTGAGTCCTCAGATATACAGTTGGCTGCGTCAGCATCACTGCCATTCCACCAGCATACGGGACAGAGGAAGAGCCAGGAGTGGGCAGGACTGGGGCATAATAACTCCAGGCTGGCAAAAGTCCCCTTGGCAAGCATGGCTTTTCACCTGTGAGTTAGAACAGCCTTAGGTTTTCTCCAAAAGTCCCAGAGGCCAAAAAAGCCCCTCTCTGACCACTTTTCCCAGGAGCTGTGGAACACAGCTGACGACAGTCAGCTTTCAACTTCTAGGAAGAAAAATCCAAAATAGAACAGTCTAAGGTGACCTCTGCCATGAGGGGCATTGCTTGCAGGACTGCAGCACAGGGACTGTATTGGAAGCAGACATCTAAGATGATTTACTTGAGGGTTGGACCTTGACTCCTTGGCCACCAGTGACTCTTAAAGCCCCTCATTTATATATCTCAGCATATACATGACTTTTCTCTTGCTCTTTTCTGTGTAGGATAGATATGGTGGGAGTCTGGACAGGAAAGATGGGCTGCATGGACTAAGGGATCACAGCCAAGGAAGTGCAGCAGCTATGCAACGGAGACACACAGACCCACTGCACCAGCAGACACCGGTAGGTGATGTACCTGGAAGGCCCCATCTGCCCAACTCAGTGGGTCCCTTAGCAATGGCCAAGCAGTCTGGGCAATGCCACCTGCACAGAGGTTGCATGAGGAATAGTGTATTAAGCCTGTCAGGACATGTCTAAGAAGATGTTTGTGAGACTCAAGACTCTACCCCAGCCACTTGAATCTGCTTCTGGGGGACTCTGAGGGTAGGACTACGGTGTCATACTAGCGTAGTTCTAGGACTGCTCTCAAGGCCAGTCTTAGTTAACATGCAGACTTAGTAGAAGAGGGAACTTAGCATGACGTCAACAAAATAGGCATCTGAGACATTGTGAATGAGCCCAAGCTCACCCATGGGTTTGGATCAAGCACGGGTCCAGCCCAGCAGAAGATATTTCTGAAAACCTAATGATCTTTCCTAGAAGGGCTTCATGTCCACTGATACAAGGGACTATCAAGTACCTTTGCCACCACAGCCAGGCCTTCCTAAGCACAGTAGCTAGATGTACAGTACCCTTTTTAAGTCCTGTGGAGAGTTGCCTCATGATACTGTGCCTTTTTTCTGCCTCAGCCCATGATTCCACTGCCAACTCCGAAGTATTTCTCCATCAGCTCCTAGGATTGTGACCTAAGGCACTCTCCTTTTCCTTGAGGAAATGTACAGATTAGCCCAGAATAACCAGAGAACCTGGATCCAAGGAGAGAAGGGAAGGACAGCAGACCTTGCTCAAGTGTGAGAGAAAGAGAAGAGATTGGATTAGGAAATTTGGAACAAACTGGGAAACAGGGACATGTCTTCTTTTGGCAAAAGCCCCAAATCTTTATTATAATCCAGCTCAAAATACAATGGCTTTTATCCCTCAGAGGTTGTGGCAATGAATAAGAACATGCCATTGCCTGCCACACCCCATCAGTGATCTAGAAGCCACAAATCCAATTATAGGAAGGTCTGTATGTCCAGCCAAATAACTAGGAGCCGTGTCTAAGCAGGGCCCTGAATGGAAGATTTAGCAAAAGTTAGTCTGTCTTCAAACAGATCTCTCCATCTGTGCCCGCAAAATATGCCTCCCAAATTGTCCATGCCCCATGGTGTGGATGCCAACAATTTCCCAGAAAAGAAGCCCATGCTATGTCCTTTAAAATCTGATTTCTGGTCAAAATGGGAGATTGACTGCAAAGTCTCTTACGATGACTCTCTGGGCAGGAGTGTCGATCTGCTCGAGGGAAGGAAGGCCCTGCAGGGGGATCTGGATAGGCTGGATCCATGGGCCAAGGCCAATTGTATGAGCTTTAACAAGGCCAAGTGCCGGGTCCTGCACTTGGGCCACAACAACCCCATGCAACGCTACAGGCTTGGGGAAGAGTGGCTGGAAAGCTGCCCAGCGGAAAAGGACCTGGGGGTGCTGGTTGACAGCTGGCTGAACATGAGCCGGCAGTGTGCCCAGGTGGCCAAGAAGGCCAACAGCATCCTGGGTTGTATCAGGAATAGTGTGACCAGCAGGAGTAGGGAAGTGATCGTGCCCCTGTACTTGGCACTGGTGAGGCCGCACCTGGAATACTGTGTTCAGTTTTGGGCCCCTCAGCACAGGAAGGACATTGAGGTGCTGGAGCGTGTCCAGAGAAGGGCAACGAAGCTGGTGAAGGGTCTAGAAAACAAGTCTTATGAGGAGCGGCTGAGAGAACTGGGGCTGTTTAGCTTGGAGAAGAGGAGGCTGAGGGGAGACCTTATCGCTCTCTACAACTACCTGAAAGGAGGTTGTAGTGAAGTGGGTGTTGGACTCTTCTCCCAAGAAACTAGTGACAGGACAAGAGGAAATGGCCTCAAGTTGCGTCAGAGGAGGTTTAGATTGGACATCAGGAAGAATTTCTTTACCGAAAGAGTGGTTAGGCATTGGAACAGGCTGCCCAGAGAGGTGGTGGAGTCGTCAACCCTGGAGGCGTTCAAAAAGGTGTAGACGTGGCACTCCAGGGCCTAGTTTAGGAGTCATGGTGGTGTTAATGGTTGGACTTGATGATCTTAGAGGTCTTTTCCAACCTTAATGGTTCTATGATTCTATGATTCTATGATGAAGTTCTTGTAAGAAAAAAATCTGACCATAGTGCTCATTAAAGTGCAAATCCAAAATAGACTGATACACCCAAACAGTTCCTAAATCCTTTTGATCTCAGGGGACTGACCTTCAGGAGAGTCCAAAGACGGTTTAAGACCCTCCTCTATGCCCCAGAGGTGCCTGAAAGAGCAAGTATCATTCTTTACAATGTTCACTAGACTCGCCTGTGTGTTGGCTCTCTTGATGTATCCCTCATAGTTCTCTGCTGCCCAAGGACACATTTCTATATCTGTACCAGCACCAGCTCATCTCCCTAGAGCCATTTGCTTATAGTGTACAGACCAGCAGGACTCAGGCAGGAGCCCTTCTCTGTGGTCCCATAACTGGCCTCAAAGATGGCTACCACAGCTGATCTTACAGGGCGGAGGAGACAGAGCCATGAGAACACTATTTCCTAAGGACCTGCTCTCCAGTCTGACTTTTGACCTTATGGTGCAAACGCCCATGAGTATACTGAGGCTGCTGAGAACCCAAGCACCATCCTTTGGGTGTCCCAGTAAATTGGTCCCTCCTTCCTGGCATCTTGGCCACTTCCTGGTTTAATTGCAAGATGGTCTCAATTTCAGTATTGCTTGTCCTCTCTTAGTGAACATATGTACTGGGGCATAAGAGGGGTGACAGGAGGATGATCTTTAAGAGTTCTGGCTCATTGTTCCCTGCCTGCCTATATCTCCTTTCCAGCGAACACTATGGGTCCGTGCCTTGTACGACTTTGATGCCGTGGAGCATGATGAGCTGGGCTTCCGCAGTGGAGACATCTTAGAGGTCCTGGACAGCTCCAACCCATCATGGTGGAAAGGACGTCTGCGTGGGGAACTCGGTCTCTTCCCTGCCAACTATGTCACACCGGTGCCCCTGTGAGGGCACAGGATGCCCCAGAGGGCCATATTGGAGCTGCTCTTCTGACATGACAGGGACAGAGAGGGAGTGCATCTTCCCTTGCCCCCAGGACAGACGGTGGTTTTGGTTTTGTCTTAATTTATTGGCAATTGATCTTTTGCAACATTGGTATGAAAGGGAACCCTTTGAAGAGGATAGGATTTTTTTCCCCTGTTTTTCACATCCATGAAGGAGAGGGAGCAAAAATCCTGGACTGTTCTTTGAGACCTTGCTGGATCCTCCCTGCCCTGTCACTTCTTTGGCTAAGTATTGATAACTTCCTGCAATTAGGTTTGTTCTGTGGAAATGCACCTCAGACAAGTCAGGCTTCAGTATTCAGGTAGCCCTACCCCTTCCTTTTGGATCTGGTAGCAGTCATAGTCTCTGCAGTCTCCATTTCACCCTTCTTTCAGAGGCAGGAGGAACACCCAGGTGAATTAAATGATCATTGGTAATCATATTAATCCTTCAGGTAGGGAAGGAAAGTGAGGGGGCCTTAGGCTGAGGTGCAAGGCAACCTTGAGTCTTCTAAATAGCTTCTGGCTTACCCTCTAGTACTTTCTGTGAATATGGACTGTATGGATATACCAGAAGAAGGGAAAGGATCCTGTAAGCTTTTGTACAAACAAACCAGTGGTGCAGGTATAGGAGAGTGAGAAGTTACTTTCGTTGCTTCTTCTGATAGTCCTGCTCTTCTTTCTGCACCCCATAACAACAATTTGTCCTATTTTCAAGCTGCTCTCCGAGGTACCTATACTTCTGTTAGACATCCTGGTTAGAGCAGGTCAGGCCCTTCAGCTAAATTAATATCCACTGGATTGGATAATAATGAATATCCCTCACTGGTTCCTTTTGTAAAACTGAATTGGGGAGGGGTTGGAGAGAAGAGGTTTTTCTGGTTTGGTGGCAGAAGTTCTTTCCCTGAGAACATGGGGTGTTCAGGATCACTGTGTACACAACTCTGACTTGCTGCGGAATGCCTCATCCAACTGGTTAAGCTGTTACTTTACAGTATGCAGAGAATAAATTTGTGGCCATCAAATAGTCTGTTCTCTGTTCCATTTTCTTTTGGACGAAATAAGGTAAATGAATAGGTTTTCAAATCATTGCTGAGTGAATGCCCAGATGTGATACAAATATACTACAAATGCACATTAAAAATGATCCAAACCCTGTGAAGGAGACACTGCTGCATAACCACTGCTCAGGCAAGTTGATATTAAACAAGCTGCCTGAATTTTTCACATGTGGGACCTCAGCAGTCAGCAAGGAAGTGATGATTTATCATTCTTGGGAAAGAAAGAAAAGGCAAGTGAAAAACTCTAAAACCAAATCAGACCCAGCAAGAAAAATGTTCTTATCTTTTGTTAGTCCCAGTGGGAGAAAAATAATCCAGGAAATAGGTTCTTGGTAAAGTCCAGTTCCATGTAGCTGGCCTAAATAAAGCTGCCAGCTAGACAACCAGCAGAAAGAACCCATTGTCAAACTTTTGAGAGAACTCCACCAAAAGCAGATTATTAATGGGTGAAGTAAAATGAGAATAATTAACAAGGCATATAAACTCTAAATAGAATAGAAAACTTTGAAACACATGTTAAGAGCTTATCTCCATTGGCTATCAGGGTGGTTCAGGAAATGGAGAGATACCATATGACTTCCCGGGCTGGACTTGGCCCTGTTCTCTTGCAGGAGCTCTGTTCTGGGCCTTCAGCATCTCCTTTTGAAGTGAAGTACATGAGGCTTCTTTTGGAACAAGCTACCTTATTATTGGGTCGGTGTGAGGGTGTAACCTGAGCGACTCCACAGTTTGAAAAGTGTTTTGTTCTGATTCACTCTTCTTTCACTTTTTTTTTTCCCCCTCTCTGCTAAGGTAATATCAAATTTGGAAGAGAGAGGGTTAATATTCAGTGAGAGAGAGGATTAAGACCAGGGGAAGGTGGAAGCAAAGAAACCAGAGACCAGCAAAGGCAGAGGAGGGATATGAATGATAAATCTTCCATATTCAGGTCTGGCTGAAACAGAAGAATTGGTGTGTTCACCCTTATTCCCACCATGTCAAATCATCTTTCAATTAATTCTTTTTTTTGTATTAGTTACTTTTAAAATTAGAAGCAATGTCTCCTTTTCCTTTCCTCAGCACTCTAAAGACCCTCTTGGTAGTGAAGATGTAGTTGCACAAAATTAATTGAAGATAATGCAGTTAGCAGTTTGATAGCTCTTCACACATTTGAAACCCCTTTACAGAGATTAACTAATTAAGCAAGTCTAAGTAGTACATTGTAAGTACCCCCATGTTAACTCATGATTCGTTTGAAGAAGAGGTAAATTTTCACGTGATTTTTTTAATTGATGTTTAAGGAATTAATACTTAAGGTAATTAGCATTAAAGGACTGCACACTAATTATGGACAACATACCAGAACCACAGTAAAATCACAATTTCCCATTATGAGCAGCACCTAATGACACCAAAATTACTAGGAGGCAAAGGTATCATGGTGTCTGTGATGATAACTATACTAGTGCCACGTTCTGCACTGCCTTATGCAGCTGGCCAAGCTTTGGTCTGCAAGACCCAGTCTCACGTCTGCTTTTGTCCTTGCCTGTTCCCCAGAGTAGAGGCAGTACTACCTGCGTTTACTGTACATGCCAGCAGCTGGGAGGCACAGGCATCAAACTGCATTTTTGTACCCTCCCACAGTAGAAGTTGTTTTCCATCCAGCAAAACAACAGCACAGGGAAGAACCATGGCCCTTCCCAAGTCAATGGAATCTCTGGACACAAGGAGAGGTGTGGGCAAAGGGGGGAGTGTTGCTGGGGTAGAAGGTGCTGTAGCCACAAGATGGAGGTGTTTTCCATGCCCTGTGCCATTTTCTGCTGTAGTCTGCCCATGAAATGATCTCTCCCATAGATCAGGTTGCTTAATAAGGAAAAAAAGAGAGAGACTCCTCTCCTCCACCCATATATCCTGCCAACCTTCCTGCTCCTTCTTCCAACAGGTTTTAATTGTAACAAAATTCTTGCTAATATTGTGGTGCTTCACTTACTTACACCTGTGCTGTGAAAACCTCAGATTCTATTGCCCATGCAAGAGGCATGTGTTAGCAATGTAGGAGAGGAGCGTTACGGTGACAGTGTGGTGCACTGAGTTTACCTGACATTTGTCAATGTTTCGTAAAGAACTAACTCTCCAGAACACATCCTGAGAGAGCTCACTGTGAAACCAAACCAGGAATTAATAAAGAGGAACCCAGAGAAGTATTTTGTTTGGTATTTTTCTTAAGCAAGAAAGACAGTTCATGAGAAAAAAGATTGTAAACAGAGATAAAAGTAGGAAAAGTATGTGGGAAGGCAAACATTATTATAACATGAAACAGAGGAAGATGGACTTGCACATGGAAAAATAAGTTTGATGAGCACAGCTGAGCTGTGCTTTCTCCTGTCTGAATGAACTTTTCGCCTACATTCTGCTGCAGATTCATATTTTGTTTATAAATGTCTCTGTGATTAATAAGGCTGACTGAAAAACAGTAAATGGAAATCTCCTTTCATGCAAAAGCTGTCCAGGTGGTTTTCTGTGCCACAAAATAGAGATGTCGGTCTTGATGTACATGCTTACTATAATGGCTGAACTCACTGGATGCTCTGCAGAAACAACAGGAACATGGCTGGCTCCCGTCTGACTGCTGGCAGCGTAAGAGCACCAGGGACACAATGCTCAGTGCTGCCACAGTCAGCACCTGGTCAGGCTGCTAGGCCAGTCCCCCTGTACCAGGGATACAAGTTCCTGGGTGGTTGTTGTTGTTGTTGTTTTTTAATTGAAAGCAGTTCTCAATTTCAGTGGGCTGTGCAGGCAATTTGGAGCTTTTCACAACAGCCACCTGTTCATCATCTTTTCTATTCAGCAGCACCTCTCATCCTTCCTCCCCAAAGGGATCCTGACTCTGCAGGCTCTTGGAAGGCCATTTTGCCTTCAGCCCTTGTGGAGAGCAACCAAGGATGGCGGAAACAAAAGGTCCAGCAGCCAGGACCATGTGGTCAGGAGAAATGAGTCTTGAACAGCAATGCGGTAATCAGCTGGGATATTTTTCACTGCAGGAGCAATGCCCCAGCATCTGTAGTCCAGCAGTGAGGTGAGGGGTAAACTCTACACTAAGTGGGAAGTGGCAGGTCTTTAATTATATCAATGTCATGTCAGAGGGACAACAAGGATGCCTGGCGAGACAGAGATGTGGCCATCTGGGCTACAGCTGTCGTCAGACTCTTGCTCTGCTTCCGCAGCTCTCTGCCAAGGAGCCTGGGTTGCACCAGACTAGGTGTGAGAAGTGTTTAGCAATGCTGTTCTCTCCAATGCTGCCTGTCCCTGCCCAATGCATCCAAGAAACCTCCCCACAGCTGCAGCCCATCACCTCACTGTCCCTGGATGCACCAGAAAGCCCATCGCCCCACTTTTGCCTCTGTGCTGATATAAGAAAGTCCTCTGCAGGCGTCTCATTTCAAACACTTGTTCAAAGCAATTGGCTTAGCTGCTTTTAAATGAAACCCTACAGAGATCAGTTGAAACTGTTAGCATTCCCTCGATGATCCAGGCAGTAACATTTACTGGTTAAAACATACACATTGACTAAAGAGCTTCTGACACCCAGCCACTCCTTGCTGCTGAAAGCTTTGCATTTCAGTGAGGAAGCATGAACTGAGTGTATGATAAAGCCTTTAACAGCACTGAGAAAGAGGGCAGAGCATTGTTGCCAATTTCTCAAATTTTCAGAGGCAGCTTTCATGTGACAGAATTCAGGAGTCTTAATTGGCATCAAATGTAAAGGAAGTTTCTTACATAAGCAGAACTGATAGTAGAAAACAGCTGAGGACTTATCTGCAAGCTACAGGACAGCAGGGGAACAGGCAAGTGAGTAGGAAAAGTTCACTGACCTTTGTGCAGAGGGAAAATTCAAAGCACATTGTCTGCTGTCATTGTGCAAGTGAGAGTCGCTTGGCGGATGTCCAGCCTGCTAACATGAAAATGCAAAATCTCACAAATGGCAGGCGTGCAGGGATCCTTGTAGACATGCAGAAATAAAATTAGCTCCAGCAACAAAGGGAGGAAGAAGAAACAAATAAATTAAAAGATCTGTAGATATCTTGTGGCTTCTCCCCACTAGTCCAAGCAGGCTCATTTCCACCAGGATTTATGAAAGATATAGCCATGGCAAGTTTGTTTGTTACAAATAAAAATGAGAGCAATCTGTGGAAAAAAAAAATGCAGCTTAGGACATGAGTCTACTACTGTGCACTTAAAGCTGTAAAATGGTGACAGTGTCCTGATTTCATGAGTGAAGTTCAATTCCCTGTTTAAGAGGCGCTTCTGGGAAACCATTCAGTCACATCCAGCCAAAAATAAAGGGAAAACAAAAAAAGAGGCACCCTCTCTACTGATCTAGAGGTCATTTGTGTTGTATCTTTTCTGTCTGTGCTGTGCTGAGTGTGTCTGACTCAGACGGTAACTTCCCTGTGGTACTGGCCAGTCCCTCTCCCTTGTCAAATTCCAAGAACAGTGCTACTGCAGCGCCAACAGGTATTAACAAACAGCAGGAACCAGTCCGCAGTGACCCTTCTCATGACTGAATGTTTTCTGCTAGGTGCAGCACGCCAAAAATTTGGGTGCAAAATGCTGAATTAGCAGGAGACTGCATCAGCCTTTTTGGTTTTTTTTGGTCTCATCAAAATTTATGGGGGAAAAAAATCAACTGCAAGTTTGCTACCAGCACCAAGGGGAAGGGGAACAGCCCTTTGCTTTGCCCCTTCTACAGTCATTTTCTTCAGAGCTGAATGCATGTGTACTACCAGCAACTCATTCTGAACTAGCAGCTTTTTACACTCACTTGGCGGAGGTGTGAATAAGAGGGATATGCGGCAGCAGAGAATCAGCTCTCCATAGCTGCATATCTATATATCTGAGCTTGCCATTGTGATGGCAGTTATTTGCCTGTTATCGGATGAAGATGATCTGTTAATAACAATGGTCGTGATTTCATCAGAGCAGGTGAGTCAATCTAACAGCTCACTGCCACCCTGCAGAAAAGGATCCACTTGTTTTTTGCCAGGTTAATGAGTTGAGTCAGCTCACTGAGGGTAGCATAAGGAGGCCCAGAGCCAGCGCAGGGTGAGCAGTGGGAATGCACAGCCAGGAGGGGAAAGGGGAAGACAGAACCTCCTAGTCCTGGCAGCAGGACCTATTAGATCACCTCATCCTAGGCTGCAGACTCAGCAAAATAAAAACTTACTTGGCTTTGAGGTTGCCATAATGCCTTTACATGAGTAGGGAATCCTTTCTTTAAAGCTTGTTTGGGAGATCGGGGTGGGGGCAGGAAAGGGGGAAAGAACCCAGATCTGCTACAAATAGTGCATCCTACATTTCCTCTGTGGAAGCTCACGGAAAGTCTTTTCATTTAAACAGTAAAGCTGTAAGAGTTTGTTATTTTTTGGACTGTAAATTAAAGCAGGAAAAAACTAATTCCTAACATGGTCACAATAGTAAAACTCTCAGTCATTCAAGCTATTATCAGCATTACCTCTGAGAGGAATGGACCATGCACAACAGTAGAAAAAAAATTTTCAGGAGAAAAAAAAATAACAGCAAGAGATACCTTGCTGCCCTGTGAAATTGCTAAGTTAGTGCCACTTGTTCCAGATGCTTCTCTTTCTGGGTGGGGTGCAGCTATCAGTCGTGTTTATCAGGTTGGAGAGCACACCAGTGCTTACAAGTTTCAATCTTCAGCATCAGCTGACCAAAATGATAGCTGCATATTCTCATTTAAAATGTGCATGACTTGAAGAGCACAGACATTTCACAACCACTTACACAGCAGAATGCACTCTGGAACACCAGTTGTAAACATCTTGAATTTAGGACTCCAAAAATAAGAGGTAAGGCTTCAAGACACACAAGTGGGTAATTTGCACTGATTTTAGACAAATTCTGACTAAAAATAAAACATGCATATTTAAAAGAGAAGGTTCATAACCACTTGAACAGCATAGCAAGCTTGCTGTGTTTCTCTACCACAGTATCCAGCTCAAGCCTGGAAAGAGGGCTGGATACAAGATTTATGGGGTGAAATACTCTGGCTTTGGTTATGGGAAGCTGGAGAACACGGTCACGACTGTCCCTTCAGTCTTCTGAAGCCTTTAGCTCTGCCAGCGCATTGAAGGCCAACCACTGCGATGAGAGATACCATTACTAACAAAAGACTGGTGGTGATTATTGTTCTTACAATAAATGTTTAAATATGAAGCTTATTTTTCTGAAGTGCTGGCTTCCCTGGGTCTAGAGAAAGCTGTCTCCAAACAGCAGGCTGTTTTAGCCTGAGTGTGCAGCTGTGGCACACGCAGGCTTGAGTGTGACTCTGGGAGGAGGGGGGACATCTGAGCAGGCAAGTGGGACTGAGCTTTGTCTAAGTCACTGTTGTATGTTTTAAGTCCATGGAGCTGTTCTGATTTTTACCAGCTGAGGTTCTGCTTCGTTATTCCAGAAAGAGATCATAATTTAATTTGATAAGATCTTCATGTAGGGAGCCAAAGGGTGTGGGTAGTGATTTACTCCTCTTTGAAATTATAATTATCATCTTTCATCTATTTAAAGAATCTTTATACTTACCTGTGTAAGACAGTCTAATATGGTCAAAGCCTCGTGGTTTTCTTTTCTCATGACTCAGACAAAGCTGACCACAGCTCTGAAGCTCTTCTCAACGTACTTCATATTATGCTTTATTGTTTTTATCTTCCTTATTTCTGCAGCCTCCAGCTTACTGAAAAAGCTGCTGCAAAAGGGTTTGGTTTTTTTTCCCCCACCCATGTCTGTACAGGGAAAATGTGTCATTTAGGAAAAACAGCTGGTTAACCTCGAGCTAGTTCAGCTCAGTGAATAAGTCAAGCTGGTGACTGTGGCATGACTGTTTCACAGTAAATGGTCAAGCCAAGCATCCTGCACGGATGCACATAGTCCACATAGCAGAAGCAGAGGACACTGTGTTTGGTGGAGGCCTGTCCAGTGTAGAATAACAGACCTCACAGGGGAATCAGTGAAGAATGACCATGTTGTAAATGTGCATAAATGACTATCCCATGTAAAGAAGAGCTAACACTTTGAGGAATACAGTGCCCAAGGAGGCTGAAGACTAGCATATACAAGGCACGTGTTGCGTTCAGAGAGCATTAACCAAGACTGACTAACCCATTTTTAATGCAGCTGTCTTTTGTTCATGCAAAATTAAAATTTATGTTGAGCATCCTGTTACGTAGGGCGTGGGTGCAAAACTCTTTCTAATAGGATGTGCACTGCTAGTATAGACAAGGCTTGGCTGGTTCAGCACTGCAATCACATCAACCTCCTATTTGCATCCCGCCACTGTCTCCCTTTGCATTCCCACATTAGCTGGAAGCTCTTGTCTTCATCATTGCAGCTTCTAATTCCTTCGTCCTGCATCTCCAGCTTAAATGCTTCATTATGATCCTGGAATTCATTCTGCAGCATTCCTAAACTTCATCATCCCCATGACCTTCTCTCTCAAGACTGCGTAGATTTGCTTTCCATTTCATTTATTACACCTGTCACGGACATTAGCTCGCTCTCTCTCTTTTTTTTTTTTTCAGGTTTGCTAGTATTATTTTAGTATTTATCCTTATTATTTCCAAGTTGCCATAAGCATTTGGGAATGCTAAACCCAGACCAAGGCCCTGTATGCTGGCCTTGCTCCAGAGCTCTTGCAGCTTCCAGCTAGCGGTAAGAGGTGCGTACAGGCAAGTAGACAGGAGTAGCACAAGGAAGCAATGAGGCAGGATAGATCAGTGATGGCCAAAGCAGCAGGCATTTTTGACTCATCTGAACATCTCAGTGCATGTTATATGAGTAATGTATTTCCCTCCCTGACTTGAAATCCCTTCTAAGTCTTGTTCATGCTACAGGACCTACAGCAGCACCACTATGCAAGTAGTAACTTCTCTGTCAGTACTCCCTGGTGCTTCTCCCCTCCCGTCTCGCAGCTTTGCTCCCAATGAAGCAGTGTGGTTTCCTCACGTCCCGTGAATGGGGCAGGGGGGAGCTGGACCCCTCTAGACATGGGCAGCTAGTCCCTGTGCTGTGAGTCTGGCGTGGCCTTGCCAGCACAGGTGCTCTGCTGGCAGTCTGACCCTTTACTCCCTGGGTAGAGAGCACTGAGGAAAGGAGAGTCGTTAAAGCAAAGACCACTCATCTATGCGGGACTGCAATTTTTACCTGGAACAACCATTTTCCCTCACCTTGTCAACTTGTAGTTTGTAAGACAGGGCTGGCCTTCCCTCCCTGTCACCACAGCATATAGACACCCAGGTCATGAACTAGTCTGGAAGTTTGGGTCTCTCCTGTAGTATGAATGATTGATTGTAATTAATAAGGGATGAAGCTGAGAAGGACCCCTGTGATGTGGGAATCCAGACTCAGCAGGTTTGGCAGAACTCTGTGAAGTTTCAGTCTTGGCATCAATGTCTGTGTTTTAGGAAGCAGCAGCCTGTGCTGGCTCAGTGGCAGCGCTCAGACAGCAATTAGAAATAAAAAAGTAACATGTGCCAACTAGGGAAAAGAAAAAAAGACACTGCAATTGTTCTTAAGCAGAAATTATGAAATGCAGAAAACTGGAATGGTAAAACCAAATACATCAAGGACACAATCCTGCCTGGAAAAGCTAAAAACAGTAAAGGATTTTAAGAAAATCTGGAATAGGAAAAACCCTAGTAATGATACAGACTTAACATTTTTATTAATACAGAGAAGACATGGGGCCTTGTGTCAGTTTTTATGGAATAAGCAATGTATATTCAACTTTGGCAAACTCTGTCATATAGCTTTGTCCCCAGTCCCACCCAAAACACAAGGGGTGAAAGGAAGACAATATTGAAATAATTTGCCTGGATGTATCTACACTGAGAGAGGATGTGACAAGTTCAGAAAGTAAGACAGGAGGACTGACAAAGGGGGAAGTGGATCGTTTTCATTGAACCATGACTCCCAAGTCCATAAGAGCCTCAGTGTCACATTGAATGGAGGACAATGAAATGGGGAGTCATAAAGGCCCAAATCCTTACAGAGGTCTTTATTTTCATGTCCAGTTTCTTTATATTAATGGTATCTAATGCCCCTGAGTTGCAGTAAAGCTCCCTTGTGTAAGTGGGAATTCAATATCTACACTTGAGGTTCAGACCCTCCAAAATGGACCCCGCCAGACCCTGCAGAGTCCCCAGAGCCTCTGCTGTGCAAGGGCTGCTGTGGGAGAGTACCACGTGGGATGGGAACAGAGCATCCTTTCCTCGCGGTGGAGGGGTGTTGCTGCACACAGGATACTCTGGCACAGACTGCTGACATCCTGGATCAAAGTTAATTACTCGTGTCTTCATTTTCGTTCTCTGGCTTTCCCACTAATGTTTCTTCCGTATTTCTATGGTTTTGTGTGTGCAGCTGCCTGTGGTCCAGAAGGTCTATTATCTTCCCATCCTGACATCTTGATAGGCAGTAGAACGAGTCGGATAGAGCACTAAGAGGTAATTAGCATTCAAACAGGTCAGGAGCTCACTTGGGGGCTGTGCATGACTGGGTTTTCCTAAGTTTTTGTCAGAAACAAGTGTTGATAGAGCGGGGGCGGTCACCACGGGTGAAACTGCAAATATGAAATCAAACCTCGGTGGTTCTTCAGAAGAAGTACATGGGGGCAAGGAGGAGTTCACCTTGCACATTTGCTCAGCTGTAGGAAAGGGAGGTCATGAAATGCTGCCCAGAAACTACAGACCGTGCTGCAGAGAGCTCGTGTTTGCTTCCTGCACCTCTCCTCTGCTGCCCAGGCCGACCTCATGTTCTGAGAAGTTTCATTTTTGGTGGATGTAATGTGTTGAGCGCCTCTCTCCTGTCCTACAGCAAGCTTGCTGGTCCCATATTTTCAGTGTACGCTAATACGTATGTAGACTACTGTGTGTATGTGTGCATTTGTAGAAGATATAGTTAGTACCTGTTTAGATTTGTGGGTATGTGTGCTTGTTAGGAGTTTCATAATTTCTGCTGGAGTCTCCTTATGTGTAAAATGGAGATAATGACACGTAATTACCTACCTTGCAGGGCTGTTGTAAGGACAAATTAACCAATGCTTGTGTGGGTGTTTGCAGATGAAAAGCATGATATTAAGACTAAATATAATGATTGAATGTTACAGAAGAGTGTTTGTATTTATTACGGTGATTGAATATGAGATGAGAGCGCTTTGTGGGTGTTTATTTCTTGTGCAGTACCAAGTATTTGTGGCAGGTGGGAAACTGGGGGGAGCTCAGTTTGGGGTAGGTGTCAAAGAGATGGTCAAAGTTAATCTTTAACCTTATAGCCTACTGACTTTCTTCTCCTCTTAACTAAAGCTGATGCTGAACAAGGAACAAGAGAACAGAGGAATGAAAACAGGGCCAAGCTATAGAGGAAGAGAATGAAAATAAAATACAATTGAAGATCATTATTTCAAAGACCAAAAACGTAAAAACTGAATTGGAAAATAAAAGCTAGGGAAAATGAGGCCAGAGGAGAGAAACGAAACCTCAGGGATTCATGGTGCTAAATTATCTCAGTACACAGAATTACAAGAAAGTAAACACCAATTTAAAAGAGGCCTCAGAAACAATTGATGGAAAGCATGTGTGGGGAAAGAAAAAGAGAATGGAATGGGAAGGAAGCAAGAGATGTTCTTCATTATTTTTTGTTTTCATTTCATTAAGTGTAATGGCATCATTCTTTTATTTCCTATGCATTGTTGAGACGTACTTCTTTGCAAACCTTAAAGACAGTGTCAAGTATTTTAGACACTTTTTCCATGTGTTCCATAGGCAGGCTGGTGAGAGCTAAGGTGTGGATGCTTTTGTCAGCCTGAGAATGGCCCTGTCTGGTTTCATTTGGCTTTCATGCTGTCTCTGGAGAATTAATGGAACAAATTCATTTCCATCAACTCCAGTGAAGCTGTATCAGGAGTGAATCAGACCCATTCTCCCTGCTAAATGCAGATGTTGCCCTGTGAAACCCTGATCCAAAGTCTATTCCAGGTTAAACCTGGAATGTTTTGTGATTAAACACAAAAAAATAAAACCAAAGCTTAGTTGTTATGATCTCTCATTGAGTACAGTATGTGGGTGTGTGAGCTGCCCCAAGGAGTGGCAAGGGGAGGTGGACCACGAGAAGGAGTAAGGGTTAAATAACCACTACACTACAGAGTTCAGTGAGCAGACTGCCTTTCTTTGCAAATTGTCCTGGGTTGGAATGAAAATCACTGGCCAACATCCCTGCAGGGTCCTGTGGCCTGTTTGCCTTTGCTCCCTCTTCTTCGCCCTCTCTCATCCCCACCCTACCTTCTTAAACATCTCTCCAAATCTAGGATGGCTCCAGTTCTTCACCTGGTCCTTGTTTCACATCTCTTCCTTGCACCCCAAAAGTTATTTTGGGCTGACTCAATCTCACCTCAACTCATTGACCTAAATTAATCCTTTGTGTAATTCAACTGACTAAAATTGACGTAAATGGAGTTACATCAGAGCTGAAATTAGCCCAGTGTGACTAAAATAGCACCTGCCTTTTCTACCAAACCATTGCTTGTCTCTTCCCCACCTCCACCCACATATAATGATTTTAACATTTCTTTCTCTTCATTGCTCTTTCTCTTCTCCTGCTGCCATGAGCAAGCTGTGTTCTTGGTGGCTGGTGTTGCCCTCTCCTCTCCAGCATCCTGTTATCTTTCAACCCCACAGCAGAGGCTGTCAGTCCCTGTTAACAGATGAGCCTTGTCTGTATCCAAGTCTATGCAACAGCTTTTCATCTTCCATTGGATTTTGCTGTCCTTCATGATAGAGATGCACCGGATGAGTTCAGAGCCTGGTTGCACTGGGCACTTCATATGCCTGCAGAAATGATAGTCTTACTCCAAAGAATTTGCGTCAGCATGCCAAGACGTACAAAGATGAGGAGGGAAGTTAGATGAAGGTGATTTGCCAAAGGTAGCATAGCAGGACGATGGCAGAGCCATGGATGTCGGACTCAAAGCTCCACTTCCTTTTCCGTAACTATCTTTATGCCAACATAGCATTTCTCATCATCTCTTACAATCCTTGGGCCCTCACCCTCATGTGGTGGTTAAACATCTCCTTCACTTTCTTTCTCATCCCCTCTGGCTTTCTGACTTCTCTCAGCTTGCCCTTGGAGCCTGCTCATGTTGGCTAAGCTTTCTTCCCTCCTTTTGCAAAAACCCTGGCTGCTTGCAGCATGCTCCTCTCTGGTTGAGCCTTACTTTATGTTTGGCAGCATGCTCCACCATTCGCATCTGGGTATCTCTTTGGGGCAAGGATTTATTCTGTAATTACCCTAGCTTATTTATTATCGTGGCATATATATCTGCAATGTTATGCAAACTGTAAAGGCTTCTAGTTCTAAAGGTCACCATGGGCGTACCTTGCGTTTACCTTCCAAACACAGATGAGATCAGAACAAAAGGGACTGGCAGGCCACTGAGTAGACGAAGGCAGGGAATCACCCTGATCTAACTAATTTGCCAGGACAGTGTTCGTAAAAGTAGGTTACCTAGTGCTGCAGACAAATAACCCAATCCAAACTCGCCTTCTTCCAGCCGACTGAATTAATTCCCCACTATTGCTGTGTAGTCCCACAGCAGTATATAGCTGCATGTCCTGAACACCCAGAACATGAGCCTATCCATTTCCCATCCTAAATGTTAGGCCTGCCCAGTCTCCCATACTGGGGCTCACATACGGCGCTTCTTGTTCTGCTGCGGGTATCACGGCTGCCTCTTGTTCTGCATCCATCTGCATGGTGGATGTGGCCCCCCAAGCTCAAAAGAGCCTTGCTGCAGCTAATTCCCTTCAGCTGAAGCCTAGCTGGAAAGCCACCATGCTACCTGGTGACCAAGGCCACCAGTACATCCCTCACATTGCTTGTCACAGTGTTACCTCAAGCATTGGCCGGAGTGATACTTGAGCTGTAATTTGCTATTCGCATTGCTCTGCAGCGTTGAAAGGGGATCACAAGGCAATTACCTTACATGCGAGGATGAAATGACCTTACTACATCCCATATGCAACTTGCAGGAAGAGTAGAAGGATAAAATAAATGTTTGTGAGAAACGCAAAATGCTAAGCCATTAGTTGCAGTCCTTCCCAAGATCATCTGCTGTCTAATTGCATTTCCTGCCTTATTGTGGCTTAGGTCAATTGTCAGCATGGGGAAAAAAAAAATCCAATCACCGCTTCCTCTACTAATTGGCAGCCTCAACAAAGTGGAAGTAGAGCCATGAATACGGGACTCTCTCATCCTGCTCGTCAGAGCAAAGATACTCTGGGAGCAATGGGGATCTGCCACAGGCTGCACTCTTCCCCATGGGATGCAGCTGCTTCTCCAACAGAAGGAAATAAATACAGGAGGGTGGGGAAGAAGGTGTGGGGGTCTGACAAGCAGAAACATGTTACGGAGCCAGCCTTGCTGGAAGAGTAAAGGGAAAAATGCCCATGGTCACTCTCAAGGGAGGATTTTTTTAAAAGATCTCACAAAAGGATGGCAGGGCAAATAACAGAAAAGAGCAGGTGAGGAGGTTAGGCTAAACACAAGGAGAGATCTATGGATTCTCCATCATCAGGAGAAGAGGGGAAAAGGAACATGGATAAGCTCAGAGCTGTAGCTTATTTCTGCTGCAGCTCCTCATCCCCCTCCCTTCCTCCTACACATTTTGCATGAGGGTGCAGCACGGTAACCTACCGCAGCCTCAAAATAAAGAGTAGTGGGGGACAATCTGTCTGAAAAATACCCCTCTGGAGAAAGGAATCTCTTAAATATGATGATCAAAGTGTTCAGCTGTTAACAGACAAGAATGGTTTATGAATCTGGATTAGCTCAGAATCCATTTGATTATTTTTAAACCTCTAAAACTGAAAGCTATAAACCTTCCTAAGAGAAATGCCACTTATTTTAAAATGAGCAGCAAAATCTTGATTAATTGAGTTGCAAAAGAAATGAATCTAAAAACAGGCACTGGAGGAACATAAGTGCATTATGCATTTGGGTTTTGCTTTTGGAAGAATTCAAAACCAGATCTTTCTGCCAATGCTGATCTGAAAATATGATATTCTAAGCTGCAATTCAGGTGTCTGTAGACCCAGGGAGGTACAGCCTGGGTCACTGTCCCTGTGACACTGTCTCAGGACCAAGACCATCACCATGCCTCAGGCTGGCTGGCTTAGAAGATCTTCCCTACTGAAGTCCAAGGTAGGAGTGCCTCCTGTATCAAAACATAGGCACTATGCTAGTTTCTCCTTGTGTGGCTTTGGGGTGGCCGGAGTGCACCCCTACTTGGAGCAACGTTATAGCCTGGGATAAATGCTGCTGTGCAGTGTCTCAGTCAAGCCAAAGGGCGATTTGTCCACAGAAAGAGCAGCCAGAACAGAGGCAGGGGATGTCACATGGTACTTTTTTTTTTTTTTTTTTTATGGCCTCAGTTCTGGATTTATAGGGCAAAAAATTAAACAGCAGATTTCAAGTGTAACTTCCTGTAAAGTTTTGCTTTCACACCTACAACACGACTCTCTGGAGACAGCCTTTCAGGAGGGAGGTCTGGTCGGCTCCTCTTACTTGTTTTTTTTTGATTCACAGGAGTCACTTGCACCCACTCCATCTGCCTTCACCATGGCATTGCTGGACAGAAACACCAGCAAGTGAAAGGTAGGGATCCTCTGGAGCTAGCAATGCTTCTGATAAGCTCATGAGCAGCTGACTTCTTTACATTGCCTCCCTGGATATTTTTAAGCTAAAATCAGTAAAGGGCATCTTCCAAACCAAATAAACACACTTCTACCACATCTTAAAGTCTAGCTGTATCTTTCTTTATGTTCATGAATCACAAATCTCCTTGTTCCATCTCCAGGTCTAAGCCTACACGTAAGCCTTCTGCATCTCCTCTCAGAGGGTTCGTTTTTTCTCTCCTATGCTGCTCCCTTCACACAGTTTTGCATTTATTGTGGGGACCAAAATGCTTCCTACCTGTTCATTTCTGTAGTTTAGGGCCCACTTCTAACTTCTGCTTCCCATAGCCAAGCCTCACAGTTCTATTTGTTCCCCCTCCTTATAAAAACCAGGGCTTCCTTTTTTGCCGTGGCTTTTTTTAGCCATCTTTCTGGATGGCTAAAACTTTGTGGATGCCAGAGCTTCATCTTGGCTTCCCACTGCTCTCCTTTCCTCCACGGATTATGCAGTTTTTCAAATTAATTTGTTCACTCTTGGACATATCACATCTCTTGCATTCCCTCCACTGACTCCCTTTTATCCACCACATAGCACTGGGACATCTCATCCTTGTCCTCAGCACATAACTCCATCTCCCACCTCATCTTGCTGCACTGGCTGGTGGCCAGCTCCACCATACCAAGACTGTCCCATTAATTGCTTCCTGCCAGTCTGCTCCCCATCCCTCCAGCCTCTGCCTGGGACACCCATCCCAGCCTTTCCTCTGTGCTCCACTCCTCTCCCCATCAATTCTCACCTGAGCATTATCTTCTCCAAAGAGTCGGTAGCAATGCACACTGACAGGTGGCCAGTACACAGGTAAGTACACGATGCTGTGGACTTGTTGCTCCCTTAACTTATCAGTGCCCCATTCCTGGTGTTCCTTTGTCTATAAAGCACACTGTGATTTGAGAGCTACATAATTATAGCTGCAATTAAGCATCCTATTCAGAAACTGCATTGCTTATTCCTTACTGTTTTCTTTAGCAAGAGCTTCCATTCAGGGTTTGGCTCATGTGCAAAGGGACTCTACAGCTGTCTCTTTTTTTCCCCCTCCTTGCAGGAGCAACCAAAGTAAACGTATGTGATGATGTTGGTTTGGGTTTTTATTTTCTAAGCTCTTCCCTGTAGCAGCCCTGTGAAGTACGGCAGCATTTTCCTCATTTTACAGATAGGGAACTGAGGCACAGCAGACAACTTGGCCAAGGCCCCGCAGGGTAGCTCAGCTGAATTCTGAATTGCAACCAGTTTTGAGTCCTTGCCTATATGGGAGTTGAAAGATTAAGCAAGAGACCTGGGTCAGCACTATTTCTTACAGGAAACTGCCTCAAACTGTTGCCCTGTGAATGGGAGCAGCCAGGGAAAACGGCTAAAGGCCTTTCTGTGCGTGCTCAGTCAGCAAATACCTTGCTGCAAGAAATGAGCCCGTGAACACAGTTGTTCCTTTCTGCTCTCTTCAGAGGACTCTCTCACCTATTTACTCTCACATGGAAAAAACAGCTGAAAAACTGAGTGGGAGGCCAGAAGCACTTGACTCAGTTGCGGCAATTCTCCAATTCAGCAGCTAGGTTTTCTCCCTGAGGCAGTGTAATATGACAGAAAGGAAGCATCTGAAAGCATTTCTTCATCCTCCAGATTGCAGTCTGTCACTGCTGCTGCAGAAGTGACACACCTACCTTCCACCGCCTGCAGCTCTTTGGGTCGCTGGAGGGAGACCGGTGAAGGCAAACGCTTCTTCCTCTCCACCCTGAAATCACCTTATTTCAGGCTTTTTAGCTCTGCCAATACTTGGACGTGACTAATGCACCCATTCCTGTGCTGGGCTGGCAGCCCTTGCAAATGAAATTTCAGACTCAGGACAAGCAGAGCGTGGCTTGCTGCGCACATAATAGTCTTCCCACAAACTCTTGGATCCCGGCTGCTGAGAAGAGAGTCGAGAAGATGCAATCTCCACCAAGCCTTTGCGAGTCTTTCTGTGGTGCCAGCCAGCAGAGGGAAGGAGTGTAGTGTTTAATAACAACCATGGTGCAGGCACCTATTTATTTACCCTTCCATTTCAAGACGGCAAAGGCCCATCACCTCAGGCTAACCTGGGACACTGAGAAGTGGAAAACACTCTTGTATCCTCCATCACTTAGGCCAACCTGTTTTCTTTGCAAAACTCATTTTTAACCAGTTGCTGCTTTTTATGGAGAACAAAAAACCCAAAACAAACTCCCAAAAGGTAGTAGGGTTGATCAGAGACATTTTGGTAAAACTCAACTCTCAACCACTTTATCACAAAATGATCCTTTCTTTTTAATACCTTCCCTTGTTTTTACTCCTGTTTTGCATGTAGATGATGATTGCTCTTGGGAGAAAAAAGATGTAAAGAAAAGTTGAGGGGGAAGGCATCAGAATTTTGTGCCTGAAGACCTGAGCACCCAAAGGTTTATAACAAGAGCTTGTAGCAGTTTATGCCACAAGAAAAACACTGCTGGGAAATCAAAGAATATATCATGAGGTGGGCTATTTAGGGACTGAAATTACACAGGAAGGACTGGCAAGAGAGATGTATGCTCAGGACAAGCACAGTTACAATTAATGCTAAATATAAGGTGTCGTATCTTTATCTAATACAGAACCTGCACTGCCTCGCAAAGGAAAGTGAAGCAATTAGGCCCAAGTAACCAGAATATACGTGGGAGGTGTTTGAAGGCAGAAGATTTAAAACACTGTAATGGTGTTGGGGGGGTGGGGGTGGTTACAATAAGAGGTAATATTTCCTGATAGGTTAGTTTACATCCTTTGGAAAACGTTTTGGAACCAGACCAGAAAAGTAAGCAAGACCTTAACCAGGACTTGGCTGGGATGATACCCAAACAAAGACGAAAAGCAAAGAGACCCAACCCTGCCTACGCACGCGCAGCCCCTCCAGCGAGTAATCCCCAGGAACAAAATAAATCAAAGGACTGATAGCGTAGTTCTGTGTGGATTTGCAGCTGCCTCAGCCCAGTTCAAAAGCAGGCTTCCCTTTCTTCTTTTTCTTGAGCCAGTGCTAAGGGCAGAGAGGAAAACTTGAGCTGAAACAATAATGACCCTCTTCTAGAGTGGAAACTGGAATTCACTCCTCAATCCCAGAGAGGCAGGGCCAGGCACAAGTATTTCCCCCAACCCTGCCTGCCACGTTTCTTCTTCTCCAGTCCTGAAGAGTTGGGTTACCTCTGTGACCGAGAGGGCAGCTTGTTTGCACAGCTCTTTTTACCAGTCTTTGAGGTGAGGCTGTCAGCCGGAGGGTCAGGGTATATCAAAAGGGACTGAATCATCAGACCTTATAAAAACTCCGTATAGGAAATAGGCTTGGTTGGAATGTGTTGCTACAAGAACGGGGAGGGAGGATGGGACACATGCATGCACTGGGAAAGGGTCTCTCTCAGCTTTTGCACAGCTCCTTGCCCCTATTTATCATATCAACACATAGACAACACTTTGTCTTATAGAGTGAGAGATGGGGGCTAAACATTTCATCACAACAAACTGAAAAATCTCTGCTGCTTTTACATGGATGTGCTTTTAAATACAAAACTAAACATACATTTGTGAACCTACTGTTGCTTTCATGTGGGAGCCTTAGCTGAACACAAAGGATTACATTGTGCAGCTATGAATGAATAGAGCACCTAGGATTAAAGAGATTTTATTTAGCCACACATGAAATAGCAGAGCTGATGGCAGCCTCTAGTACAGGGGAAAAAAAAAAAAAATAAAGCCAACAAGTAGTTTAGTGAGCACTGGAACTAACAAAGCCACATATCCTGTGTATTTGTATATTGTGGTTGATTGACTTGGGTGTCTAAGATGGCATAAACTTCATTTGAAGCTTTTCATACAGATCAGGCACTTATTAGTGTTTTCACTTTTATGGAATATCTGAAATCTAATAAGGCGTGAACCCATGTTGTAACTTTCCCTGTCGGGGACTGTGATAGGGTCTCTCTTTGCTATGAGGCCATTTATTTTCACAAAATCTGTAGGGATGTAATTACGCTTCTGCCAAACTTGTTCAAAATAAGCCGGTGGGTTCGAAAGTTATTAGAGAGATGGACAGACAGGCAGACAGATGCAGACACCATGACCACATAAGCCTCATTTCCATTGGAAATCAGTCTAAAAGAACCAATAATGAAATTAATTTTTAAAGGGGACTTGATAGGCAGAGGAGTAGACCTCTGCAAAGTGCAATTTCTAATTTTAAGTGAATTTCATGCTCAGAAAATGAATGACAGTCTGGAATACTAAAATTCTCCCTTCTGCCTAAAGGAGAGGAACAGCACAGGATGACCTCTGGTACCCCACCTCATCCTTGGATTTTTTAAGCTAACTCACACTGAGCGCAGGCAATTGCTTACAGAGAAGAGACAAAGAGCAGCTCCAGCAGCTCCGTCCCTACAGTTTTTTGTGCATGTGAGCACTTAGGGCTAGTCACATATGTAAAGCACTGCAAATGCCTCTGAATGTTTGTATTTCACCACTGCCTTGCCTTTATCCCTGTTTGCTTGCTCATCCCTGCCAGCTCTGTCCCTGGGCTGCAAGGGGGAAGCACTGCTTTTTATCCTTTGCGTACGCACTGCAAACCGCAGTGGGGCCTGAATCTTGATTAGGGCCTCTAGCAACTATCGCATACCACGCAAAAAACATAATTTAACATTACAGCCCCTAGTCTCTCAGCTGGGACACGTGTGTTGAGCCGGGGGTATTTATTCATGCTCCCAGCCAGAGACTAGGAGCAGGGCGGTTTTATTCCCAGCTCCGACACCAGCCTGTTGGGTGGCCTCGGGCAAATCGCTCTGTCATCTTCCCACCTGTAAACAGGGTACTCACCTCCTGCTTTTCGGGAGTCGCTGAGCTGCTACTGCTGCTCTGTAAGTGGATTTGGAGAGGGCCGGCTAGCAGCCAGCTTTGGCCGATAGACCATGGCTTGCGGCCACCGTGGTGCTCTGCCCACGCCCCTGGCCCCACTCGTGTCCCCCCGTTCCCCATGAGCACCCCTCAGGTGGCTGCCACGTCTGAAAAAGGGGGGGGAAAGCCCTCTTAAATAGACTTTGGCATTTGCGCCCCAAAATCCCCCCGCGGCCCAGGCCTGTCTCTGCTCCAAGGGCTGTGGTCAGGGACCCTGGTCCTGGCCGTGCCCAGGGGACGGCCACCCCTGTCCCCTGGGGGCCAGTGACACGTGTGGGTCTGGGAAAGGGGTGGAACAGAGGNGCGGGTGCCGGCAGCATGGCGGAGTCCCAGGTGCTCCTGCTGGACGAGTCGCACGTCAACGAGAAGGTGACGGAGGCCCAGGCCCGCTTCTACTACAGCGAGGAGCAGCGCCGGGCCCTGGAGGCGCTGGTGACCCGGGGCGAGGCGGCCTACCGGGAGGCGCTGAGGAAGGAGCAGCTCCGCGACTTTCTCTCCAGCCGGGAGCTGCAGGCCCTGCGGGGCGGCTGGCGGGGGGACGACGACCCCCGGGAGGGCGGCAAGGTGGTACGGGGGCCCGGCGGCGAGACCCTCTCGCTGGCCTACTGGCCCGAGTGCTCGGACACAGAGGTGCCCCCGCTGGACTTGGGCTGGACCGACAAGACCTTCTACCGAGGCATCAGCCGGGTGGCCCTCTTCACGCACCCCCGCAAGGAGGAGAGCGCGCCCCACCTGAAGGAGGTGGTGCGGGAGATGATCCAGCAGGCGCAGAAGGTAGGGCCCGGCCGCCACACGAAGCGGGCCTCCTCGACGGGCCACCCCTGCCCGCCTTCGCGCCGGGGCAGAGGGCCCAGCTGGGAGGGCGTGTGGGGTGGAAGGGAGGTGAGAGCCCGCCGTAGCCGGGCTTTCCTCGCTGGCCCCCTCCAAAAGCGGGAGGAACGCGTTGGCCCACCATCTGGTCGGTGTCCACCAGGCAGGGTTTTCCCTGTGGTTTGTTGCCGGTCACGTTATGGTTTGCCAAAGCTGATACCCAGGATGGGGTTAAACCCTGCACACCCCCAAATTGGGGTTTTATACCCATGTTTTGCTTTTCGTGATTCACCGGCTCAGGGGAAGACGGGTCGTGATGCTGTGCCAGCCACCCCTCCTGTACGTGCAGGTATCCCTAGTTAAACACAGGGCAGCGAGTTTGTTTATGGGGTAGTGGTTTTGGGGTTTATTTTTTGTGGTCTCAACACCATCCAGCCTGGACTGCAAGCAGCCAAGAGTCCAGACAATATGCGGCTGCTCCTCCTATTTATCTTTGGCTGGAAAGGGCTGTTAGTGGTGACGGGGCACCTCGGGCAAGAAAACAAACCAGCTGTGATGCTACAAGCGCTTGAGTTGAATAGGTGGGGGGCAATGTCGAGGTTTTTCTAGGTCTGGGTGAAGTTTCCAGGGGAGACCACTCAGGAAATGATCTCCTTCTGAGCTGATATTCCTCTTGGGGAAAGGGGATAACAGCATAAGACACTTCATTCCTGCTCTTAGTTTTGCTGCTTTCTCTTTTTTCTGCTTTCTAATACAGCAGTTATTTCCTCCTCCACCCGCTCCCCCCACCAGCAGACACTATACGCACAACCTTTGCAGACTTGTTAAAACCAAATCTGCTGGGAAACACAGAAAACTTTCTAGAGCTCACAGAAGTATGTGCACCCCCCATAATCGTGTGCAGTGACTGGTGTGATTAGTCGTTTAGAAGAGCCAGAAGCTGTAAAATGCTTACACTCTGATTTAGTGCAATTTCACATCTTCTTTGGACTGCTGCAAATGCCTCTACAGATTGTGTAAGGACTGGCAAACTTTGCTCTTTTCGATAGCTGTGCCTGGCCCCTAAAAGTAATTAATTCCTTTGTAGATTTTAATTTTTCACTGGCTGGACAAACTGTGCCCCTCCCAGCCCAAAGGTGGTTTCATGTCTAACAGCCATTTAAGTGTTTAATGGTCCTTTTCGTAGATAACTATGCCCATTGTGTTCAGCTGAGCTGGCCCTGGCAAAAAAAATCTCCAGGTAGCAGCTTTTCATTCAGCAGATGAGAGCAGGTTTTGGTTGTTTTGGGTTTTTTTGGGGGCAGGGAGTCTAAACAGATACTAGTAATATGTGGCACATGTCTGTGGGTGGCTTATCATCAGTGTTTTACAAACATACGTTAATTAAGCTACCTTGCCGCAATGAGATTGGCAAGTTAATGCTTGCCAATCTGTAAATACCTATGAAGAGCTAGGCGCACCTATGGGCCCTATAGATAAGTTGTTACCCATAGGATAGGTAGAGGAATGGGGAGAACCCTCTTGCAGGGGTAGACACTCATGTTCTGACTTGCTGTATTTGGGACTCATTGCAAATGGAGGGGATGGAAAGAAAACAAATTCACACTTCTGCTATCTATTCTTGATCAGTTCTCTATGTGGATGTTCTTACTTCAAATGAACATTATCTGGCATTCTTGCTCCTAAGTAACTACATTCATACCACAGTGTATGGAGGGGAGAGGGAGCATAACAGGCCTGGATTAACGCATGAACTCTTCATGCCTTTAAGTATAAGCTGCCTGTAGATGAAGTTGTTCTGGAATAAAGTGGCACAAGTTCACTGTATTTTAATTTTCAGAGGTTCTAGTAACATTCCCTGCGTCTTGCTGCTTTGTGCTGGGAAGTGAGAACCAAAGCAGGACCTGAAATCCAGTTCGGCCTAGCAGAAGTTATCAAGGGACTTACTATTAATTTATAATGTAGCTCCACCATAGTTCACCTGTATCAGGAACCTACATGTTAATGATAAGCATAAACACAATGTCAGCTCTTTTTTTACTTTTTCTAACAAAGAAAAGCTTGTGTAAGCACTGTTGACAGAAGGAGCCTGACGGAGCAGATGTGTGGTTGTTGTTGGCCGTACAAGCAGAGACTCAGCAAATGCAGTAGGGGACATTTACTGTGGTATCACTTTCTCAAAAGCAATTTGTTCAAGGGCATTTTTCAAAGGAAAGAGGTCTGGTGAGAATTATTCCCCCTTCCATAGGGGGCTCCTGCAACTTGAGCTGCACCTCTTCCAAACTTCAAGTGAAGAAAATCCTACTGTTCGATCCAGTCTTCAGCCCCGTTCACACCTGTATGTGCCATCCCCAGCACAGCTTGGCTCGTCACTGTGACCACAGTGCCTGGGAAATTAAAATTTAGGCAACTCTGTTCCCAACATGCTGTCAGCGTGAAAGCGCTGACCTGGCAAGTTGATGTTTCCCAGTGGGACTAGGAAAGCAGTAGTTTCCTTCATTCATAGCCTTTCAAATGTTGGGGAGAATAATTCTTTCAGGCAGAAAAGTGAAATGATATTTTTAATGGTGTAAAAGATGCAGAAAGGGAGAGAAAGGCAAAACATGTAAGATCAGCATTAAAGTTGCCCATAACCTTCTTGGTTTTGTTGTTACTCATTCTATGAATGTTCAGGCTTGTCTGTCATGTCAGTGCAACCTTTTGTTTTTATGTAAAATCTATGCCTGGAAAGAGGGATTAGTTTTACACCAGAAAAAATGTACATGTGAAGAGAGGGAATGATCATTTTGCCTCTGAATCTTGAACACACACTCCAGTCCCTTCCTGACAAATATGAGGTGTTTATGTTTGAGCTCCATAAGACATTCCTCGCAAAGCCAGCCCTGAGAGCAGACTTCTCACAGGGAATCAGGGAAAAAAGGAAAATAAAATTATTGTTGTCTGCACTGTGCACCACAGCTGAGGATTCAGGCCCTGATTCCTGTGCACATTCATTCTTCCACTACTCACCTTCTGAGTAAGTGTTAGAGCTGTGTTTTTCACTCTTCTTTTTCAATCTATTTTCAGTGTTCTTCTTTGTTTAAGTGGATCCTTACAGAGGCAACAAAAGTCTCACAATACAGAGGAGAGACTAGATATGGCTTTGGCATTCCTCAGGCTGCTGAAATAAGCCATCTTCCCCTAGAAGAACGAGAACGCTCAGAGACATTTATTAAGTTCCTTCCAAAGTGCAGCAGGAGGCAAGCCAGAAAATTACAAGATTATTATTGGTAGTGCTTGGGCATGTACGTACCTGTACTTTTGTCTCCCCTATATCCTCCTCCTCCATCTTCTGGTATCACTGCTTTCCTTTATTTTGCACCAGTGTGATGGGCATCCCTTTCAGTTCCTAATATTTTATTCAGTTGTCTGTCCACTGTCTTCTTGTTTCCAGATTATTGCAGTGGTCATGGATGTATTTACAGACCGGGACATCTTCCGTGATATTGTTGATGCAGCATATAAGCGCTGGATCCCAGTCTATATAATCCTAGATGAGGAGGGTGTGAAACTCTTCCTGGAAATGTGCAGATGCCTTGACCTCAGCGACTTGCAGATCCGGGTAAGATATTCAATATTGAACTATTATCTCCTGCAGGTCAGTGGCCTTTTTCAGTTGTAATGAATCTTGGAACCCACTTGGACAGGCAGACACATCTCTTACAAGTCACATCACAGCACTTAGACAGGGGTTGGTGGAACATAGAGGGATAAGGGAGTGGCTTACTAATACAGAAGCAAAGAGAAAGGAAAGATTTGGAGTTTTTGCCTTTCACCTGACACAGAGGTCTATGTAGTTTCTTGGCTCTTGTGACCAAAAAATTCCTGTTTGGGAAGAAAATTATCTGAGGAAATTCCTGTGGGTCTCCTATGCAAGGATTCAAACTAGAGTTCAGAGTAGCTCTGGATCCCCCTTATAAGACTCATATACTCTGTGAAATCAAGACTTTCCTATCCAGCAGCAATCACCTCAGAGTGAATGAGCTTGTAGTCCTCCTTTGCCTGAGAACATCAGAGTATGCCTTCTTACAGTGCATGCAGTACAGCAGAGTAGTCAGCCTAGCTTGGCTGGCAGAAGCAGCCTCAATAGGATCTCATTCATAGAATCATAGAATCGTTTAGGTTGGGAAGGACCTTTAAGATCATCACTCCAACCGTTAACCTAGCACTGCCAAGTCCACCACTAAACCATGTCCCTAAGCACCACATCTATGCGTCTTTTAAATACCTCCAGGGATGGTGACTCAGCCACTTCCCTGGGCAGCCTGTTCCAGTGCTTGATAACCCTTTCGGTGAAGAAATTTTTCCTAATATCCAATCAAAACCTCTTCTGGCACAACTTGAGGCCATTTCCTCTCGTCCTATCGCTTGTTACTTGGGAGAAGAGACTGACACCCACCTTGCTACAACCTCCTTTCAGGTAGTTGTAGAGAGCGATAAGGTCTCCCCTCAGCCTCCTTTTCTCCAGGCTAAACAACCCCAGTTCCCTCAGCCGCTCCTCATAAGACTTGTGCTCTAGACCCTTCACCAGCTTCGTTGCCCTTCTCTGGACACGCTCCAGCACCTCAATGTCCTTCTTGTACTGAGGGGCCCAAAACTGAACACAGTATTTGAGGTGCAGCGTCACCAGTGCTGAGTACAGGGGGACAATCACTTCCCTAGTCCTGCTGGCCACACTGTTTCTGATACAAGCCAGGATGCTATTGGCCTTCTTGGCCACCTGGGCACACTGCCGGCTCATATTCAGCTGGCTATCAACGAACCCCCCCAGCTCCTTTTCCGCCGGGCAGCTTTCCAGCCACTCTTCCCCAAGCCTGTAGCGTTGCATGGGGTTGTTGTG
>WAAD01036031.1:20504-50158 GCA_013389945.1 Fregata magnificens | reverse complement strand
TCACATTTGCTAATTTCCAGTCAACTGGGACCTCCCCGGTTAGACAGGACTGCTGATAAAGGATGGAAAGTGGCTTGGTGAGCACTTCCACCAGCTCCCTCAGTACCCTTGGGTGGATCCCATCCGGCCCCATAGACTTGTGTGTGTCTAGGTGGTGTAGCAGGTCGCTAACTCTTTCCTCTTAGATTATGGGGTCTTCATTCTGCTCCCCATCCCTGTCTTCCAGCTCAGGGGGCTGGGTACCCAGAGAACAACTGGTCTTACTATTAGAGACTGAGGCAAAGAAAGCATTAAGTACCTCAGCCTTTTCCTCATCCTTTGTCACTATGTTTCCCCCTGCATCCAACAAAGGATGGAGATTCTCTTTAGCCCTCCTTTTGTTGCTAAAGTATTTACAGAAACATTTTTTATTGTCTTTTACGGCAGTAGCCAGCTTAAGTTCTAGTTGGGCTTTGGCCCTTCTCATTTTCTCTCTGCACAACCTCACGCCATCCTTGTAGTCCTCCTGAGTTGCCTTCTTCCGAAGGTCATTAACTCTCCTTTTTTTCCTGAGTTCCAGCCAAAGCTCTCTGTTCAGCCAGGCCAGTCGTCTTCCCTGACGGCTCATCTTTCGGCACATGGGGACGGCCTGCTCCTGTGCCTTTAAAATTTCCTTCTTGAAGATCGTCCAGCCTTCCTGGACTCCTTTGCCCTTCAGGACTGCCTCCCAAGGGACTCTGTCAACCAGTCTCCTGAACAGGCCAAAGCCTGCCCTCTGGAAGTCCGAGGCAGCAGTTGTGCTGACCCCCCTCTTTACTTCTCCAAGAATCGAAAACTCTCTCATTTCGTCATCATTATGCCCAAGACGGCCTCCAACCATCATATCACCCACAAGTCCTTCTCTGTTCGCAAACAATTCCATTACATACAGACTGAAATCCTTTGTGTGTTTATAGTTAGTATTGTATTCTTTGCTTTTTTCATGTTTTTTAGTCACTGTCAGTACTACAGCCTAGTTCCAAATATTGAAAAAGTTGCTAGGTTGGAAACAACCTATGGGGTGCAAGACTCGCACCTCTTGTGATCCAACGGTTCTGCTGAGCAGTGGGGGGAAAAAAAAAAAAAAAGTGTATTTTTGCCTGGAGGAAGCGCAGGTCTTCTGTAAATACTCAATTAATAGTTTAAAAAAAACCACAACCAAAACTCAAAAAGCTCTGAAGGTTATGGAGGCTCATATTAACCATTTTAGGAGAACCATGTTAAATCTGGATGAAATTGACTTGCATATATCCGAACAGTGCTCCTGTGAACTACCACTCTGCTCTGAGTTTCTGGACTTCTTCATCAAAAAAGACATCCAGCTGAGCAGCTTTCTCATCTTTCTCCAAAACAGAGGTGGAAGTTTCTTTCCTCTGGTGTCTTTGAAAGCAAGACACAGACATCATTCTAATAGACCTGTTTCAAGCTTCAGGGGTATTCTGTGGCCTAGGCTCGAGTCTCTTTGGTACAAAACTGTGAAATCACAGCAGTAGTTCCCTTTGCACCAGTACCTGTTTTCCAGTACTTTTCTCACCATGTCATCATGTGCAGGAATGGTGACTTCAGTACTGCATATTTTAACTCCTGGATAGAGTGAATGAAAAGATGCCCTGGCATTTTAGAAGAAGTTGCAATGCTATTGGAGACGTGAGTTCCTTTTTGTCTGGCTTCTCCGTCTTTAAACAGTAAGCAGTCCCCTTCTGCTCTTCCTCTTACCTCTTTCTCCATAGGTATCTACGCAGACTTTACACTCCAAAACTAGTAATCACAGTGGCATTCTACAGCAGTGACTAGGTTCTGCAGCAGCCTGGTTGCGTTACAAGGTCACCTTTTCCAAAGAGGCAGACTTCGAATTGATGCCATTAAAAGCAGGAGAAAACTCTTCTGTGTCCCTTCTGTGCTTCCCTTCTCTCACAGCAGTCCTTGCTATGTTTTTCATTAGACTCCTTCAGCTAAAAAAAGTCCAAATACAAGCTGAGCTGAAGAAAGGCCACTGAGAAGGACTTTTTAACATCCTTCTTTGACCTAGTTGTTCACTCTTCTGCAGAGCTCCAGCCCACAGAGTGCTGTCCTTCAACTTTTTCCCCTCTTTTCCCAGCTATCTCATACTGTATCTTAAATTCCCCTTAAGTTTGTTGTATTCCTTTTCCAGTATGGCTAAAAAGGCCTTAGTTAATCTTGTTATGGTCAATGCAGTTTATTTCTGTCTATGGTGCTATGGAAGGACTGGGAAGAGTCTTCCTGTAAGGGGAAACAGTTCATTTGCCTCTCAGAGAAGATGGCCTCTTAGTATCCTGCCCAAGGCTGCCTTGGATGTATCCATGCTGCTACTTGGGTCACTATGGCAGAAATCATATAGTGATTCCCCTGACAGCAGGCTTTAGACACCCAAGTTGTCTCAAGCAAGGTTAAGGCTTCCCCTGGAGGACTCCCCCCACCCCCACCTCATCGATGTAATGTGTCTAGGGTTGTTTTGAACTTTTAGTGTTGGAGACCCAGATTTAAAGCAAGAAAGCAAGCTGGGCCTCTGGTCTTGTTCAGGCAGAATCATTTCATCCTGCATTGCTTGATCACAGAGGATGTTGGAATTGCTAAGGAAGAACGAGAAACTCTAATGCAGTTAACTCTATCATTCACCCATTTTGTATTTATAACATGTCTTTCTCCTGACATCTGCTCTGATGTCTGAGTTTCTTCTACAGATTTTCAGCAACAGGGAAAACATTCTCTCCTTACACTGCCTTTTTGTGTAACCGTTTTGCGTTCTGCTAAAAGATTTTCATCAGTGAGCCACAGTTTGTCAGCAAAGGAATTGCATACTCTTCCTTCCTATCCTTCTTCCCAGCTTTCCTTTGTAATGCTTGTGCAAGATTTACAGGATGGCTTTTTCTCAGAAAGTTGCAGCAATGTGGGATGTAACTTTAAAGTTTAGAGGCAAGTTCTGATCCCAGGGAAAGAGAGAGAGATGACACACTACCATGGGCTGTCATTGCTGCAGGGTCAGGATGCTTATTCTGTCTTCTGTCATCACCAGACGCTCAGACTGCTCTGTGATTCTTGCCCTTTTGTTTCCATTGCCGTGTTCATCCAATGCAGAGTGAATACTTCAACAGTCCTAATACAGGGAGATTTACTGTTAACACTGGATTTTGCCCTTTCTCTACATACACTGCTGGGCGTTCTCACAAAATTCCTGGCTATTGTATCATTTTGAGATGGCAAGGTATCATGATCTGCTGACAGTCTCACAGGAGGGAAACTGCTGTAGAAAGACAGTATCTCACTCTGCAAAGACNTTTTGTCTGAAGGCCAGAGATCACTAGAAATGCATTTAAATTCAACCATTGGTACATTCATCCTGGGATGTTAGCAAGAGCGTGTCTTGTGCATATGAGTCATGTGGCTTCCTGAGCTACAGGATATGGTTTGCCAGACTTCTGTTATGTTTGACATGAGTGTTCTTCTGAGATCACAATGAAGCAAAGTTCTCATAGGTATAAAATTCATAGCCCCACAAAAACTCCTCTTTTTGTTGTCCTGAGGGTGAGTGTTCTCACCAGTTTTTAGATGAGTTCTCTTCCTCCCCATGCTTCTGCTAATGAAAACCCCAGGAACAGACACTCCTGCTCAAAGACAGGTAGTTCACCTAGAGCTCCAAGCAAGCCCAGGGAATGAGTTATCTGCAGGAAGTTCACCTTCATGATAATTTTCACATTCGTTTTCCCAACGTGTAAGGAGTTTCTCTCCTCACTCCAGGAATTCTTAAAAGTTTCTGTCTAAGAAATTTTTGGAATTTCATTTCAGTATTTCATGTCTTTACCTCTGAGCTTTCCTCATCCAATCTCCTAACTCGAGTGAGAGGCTGAATGTGATATGATGCAGTGCTGTTGCTTTTTTAATTTTGTGTTAGAGAATTCTTCTAGATTGCTTGTGAACTTTCAAAAATGGGGGCTTACAAGGCTCTCTTTTTGCAAAAACCCAAATAAGTAATGACCTTGGCAGGCCAGGTCCAGCTAGCTGCATTCCTTCCTATTCTACTTGAATACCTGCAAGTTCTACTATGTTGTCAACAAGCATACCTTTGCCAAAACTGTTCAGGGCAAACATGTAGGATAAGTCCACAGTATTTCCCAGTATTACTTGGTGGCTGCTTCCAGATTGCGGCTGCTTTTCTGTCCCTGTGTAAGATGAGCACCTACCACCCATCTCTCTGACCTAGACGTCTGATTACCAGAAATGAGAAGCCTGCAAACCATGAACAAGAAGGATTCCTTGTCTGTTTTTACTGTAATCATGTCCACATGAATCCCATATCTCTCTTCGTCTTTCCCCCTTCTGTGAAACCTCCATCTAGGATTTTAGAGTGGGAAATAATGGGCATCTGGGGCCTCCCCCCCAGCCCTGTGCTCAGGTGAAGCAGTATTCTAAGAGAACAGAGGACAAGAGCTACCCCAGCAGATGCTATTGACTGAAGGGATCTGATTTTTCCAGGGACAGCAGAAAGGGGGATATCTACATTTTGAAAAACACAGTCAATGTAAGGGACTGTTGAGTCACTGTCATCTATCAGCTACTGCTTTTGTCTGTTGCCTCTCATTTATCTGTTTTATATCTGTTAGTTTATAGAGGTCATTCATGCCATCCATCCCAACTTGAAATAAAGATCCCTCCTTGCTTTGCAATGTATATACCAGTGGTTGTTCTAAGAGGGAAGGTACTCACAGGCTTCCCTGGTGGAAGTACTTGCAACACTTGCCTTTAGGGTCTGTCTTGTATATCTCACCCTACTTGACCCCAGCTTGTGGGCACTGCTGCCCAGGTCTGTCAAGGGGCAACTAAGTGTCAGTCACAACACAACCTATTACTGACTTTATAAACTGGGTCTAATTTAACTTTCTGTGGATTCAGAGTGAGGTTTAAAAGTGCGTCACAATAAAGCAAGAAAGACTGATTCCTTCACTGTTTGTATTAGGATGCTCTGTCAGGCTTGAGTGTTACCAATCCATATTAAGTTGCTGCCAGGGAGATGTTAGTCACTGCTTGTGATGAGGAGTGGTGCAAGCCTGTGTAAAGGAAATGTGGAAATTTAATGCAGACTGCAGCTTCCATAAGCCAGGATATAACAAATCTTAAGCAGGCTTCTGCAAGAATACAGATCTGGAGGGATTATTTCTATCTGGTGAACTAACTGGTCCTCTACCCAAAACATTAGTTACTACTGTAACATTAATGCACCCCAAAAATGGCTGCAATCTCACCTCATTTATATTTGTCTTTCCTCTTTTGTTGTTGTGTAGTCTTGAGTATGTGAATCCAGGCTTGTTCCTCCTCTGTACAGCTTGATATATCAGTCTACAAATGCTCCAAGATCCTTCAAGGCAGAAAACATTATACAAATAACCTGTTAAGTGACTCGATGTTTATATGACTTTGTGCTTGTTTTCTGCATTTCAAGATGTATTTATGCACTCCTGTGCCTACTTTATTCAAGGAGGTTTATGTGTTCAGCTGTTTGGTTCTATCCCCTCTGTGCCTTTCTAAGTGTTATGTGTAGCTCAGTTACTGCAGAAATTCAAATGTGCTTTCTTTCCACCAAAAAGAAGGTGATACAACATACAAACACAATAAAATCCACACTTGTTACATGCTAAGAAACTTTCTGCTCACATAGGCTGATAATTCTTGATTCACAAAGGTACATGACATGTCAGAGCTGTTGACTGATTTGAAGAACCAAGGTCCTTGAGGTCCTTCTTGACACCTGGAGTCAATATTCCATGATTTGGCAAATCCCACATCCAGCTTTACTCAGCAAGGAAAAAAATTATTTCAGGTGATCAGCCAGCCAACTACAAATGTTACTCTAAATACTGGAAAGGGCACCCTTTCTCCTGTTCTCTACCCCACCTGCATTCAGCATCCCACACATATGACTCACTGCTAGGCCTTGGGCAAGTCACTTCATCTTTTTCTCTCTCAGGCAACGTTCAGCAATGTTGGGAACATTAATTAGCTAATGCCCACACAGGACTCCAGACAGATCAAGCAATAGATGAATGCAAAATAGTAGTATCATCAGTTACTGTTAGTCAGAATTTGTACTGCCACTGCTGTATTTTAGTGGGGAAAATAGGAGCCAATTCAAAAGGTAAGAGTTATATTCAGAAAACTGTTTTTTGAAGGAAATCTGCATTCTTATAATAACTCGTTCCTGCATGCAGATTTTTATAGCCTATCAATATTGAAGCTGTCAGTGAGGTTTATAATAACAGGACTTAGCTCTTTGTGGGTCTGAGGCTGTGCTAGCATTAGCTAAATCCTCATGATTGTCCTGCTCTGCAGATGGGGGAAGAATGAGGCAAAGGTGAATTGACTTTACGAGAACATCACAGGGAATGGTGTCAGAACTATGATTACACTTGGGACTATCTGACTCCCAACCCTGGGTTTATTACTCCAGATCACAATAGTTTTTAGCTTTTCATTGTTAAAGAATTCTTACAGAAACAGATGGTGGAATGAAGAAAATGATCTAAATTTGTGTGTCAGACTGACAAGATAATTTGCTCTAAACTTATACTGACAGTCAATGCTTTTGGGTTTTGTTGGGGTTTTTCTTCATGTTAGACAGTACATATACCTGTTTGGCAATTCAGCCTCATGCAGCCAGGACCCATGAGCAGAATAACACTCAGTCCAATGTGCAAATACGTTCTTATAGTATGTGCAGGCACCCATCTGTTGTAGAAAATCATGTAACCTTAAATCTGTTTTTCTCTGTCCCTGATAGTGCTTTGTTTTATTACTTGTAGTTTTGCTGGCTAAAGGGTGCAAGACGGGAGGTTTGGGGAGAGTTACTATCTTTTTCTAACTACTTCTGTTCATTTCTGAAAGGTTTTTCCTTCCTCTTCATGAGAAATTCTTTGCTGAAAGTAGAGACACTTATCCTACTCCTTTTGTTCAAAGAGAGTTCTGTGTTTTTTCACTCTCTGTTGAACAGTGAGGAATCTCGGTGAACACTGTATCTGTTTGGGGTTCTTAGCAAAATTATAAAGGTCAGGGTTCTCCTTTTCTTATAACAGACGGAAAATATCTATGTTTTGAGCAATAGAACTGTTTCCTCCTATCTTCTGTAGTAACTAAATTGTCCAGTCTTCTAATTTGCCCAGTTTTGTCAAGTCATGTGTTGTTGGGATCAGAACGCAAGCACAAAAAGAACCTAATATAGATCTGTCTCATGCGTTACCCTCCAAGTAACTGTGTCCTTTGCACTGCACAGGTGTTGTGAAGTTCCTTGTTTTTGTGGTCCTGCTAACGTAGTCTGCAGAAGAGCTCACGAGTGCTGCGGAATAAGGATCAGAATTCAGAGAGTGCAGACGTGACTCAGAGCTTCCTCTGATTCATTCCCCTGAACTGGGCTGGGCCTTCTGGGCTACAGCACAGGACTGGAGATGGAGGATTATTTGATTTTGAAAGCATTGTCTTGCCAGTGGGCTAAGATGAATAGCTGAAGACAGCAGGCAGGGTTACAAAGACACTGACCTATTGGACAGGGCTATAAACTGATGGAGGGGAATGACTTGCATAGACAGGGGATGACAACAGGTCTTACGGCACTATGCCTTCCTTTCTGCAGCCCTTCTGATTTCTGGTGGCTCATACAAAATGAGCTGTAGTCCCAGAAGTAGTGAGATAATGTGAGTGACATGTTAAGACTTGGAGCTGGCAATTATCTAATTCTCTGCCCTATTTATTGTGACATTTTGTCTTTTCACCTCCCTGTTAGAATATCCGCATACGTTCTGTGACAGGAGTTGGGTTCTACATGCCAGCAGGGAAGATCAGAGGCACACTGGCATCCCGATTCCTGATGGTGGATGGTGAAAAGGTGGCCACTGGATCATACAGGTGGGTGGCTCTTGCTTAAGGCAAAGCTACATTCTTTGTGTAAAGAAGGCTTGTGGCTTTGCTTGAGAATCTTCTTCCCATGTCATTCCCTTTCTTATTCCAGTCTCTGTAACCTGTGTGGCATCTGTAGAAATTGGGGTGGGACGACAGAGAAGGTGGCATAGAGCACAAGCTGCTCCTGAGAGAAAGGAATATGCGCATGCTAGTGGACTATTTCAGTGGGCTAGAGATAGTTCCACACTGCATCAGGTGGTGGTCTGCAAGGACTCCCCACCAGAGACTGTGCTTAGTTCTCTTCAGTGAGGTTTTCAGTCTGGAGACTCCTCCTGTTGACGCAGTGTTGCTTTTTTAAAAGGGTAAACTGTCCTTCAGAGTTTTAGGGCCTTTTCTTCCAGATCTGGTCTGCATGCCTAATGAAGAACAATAATAAAAAGCTTCATGTATCTATCCTGACCTATCTTGGCAAGGACATACGGGCAAATGGCACAATGCTACATATTCCTATCTAGTGTCCTAGACATTGTTAGGTGGGCTGGGTCAAGTATGCACCCAAAAATCTAATGTCTGTTCTGTTTCCTACTCTTAGCTTCACATGGAGTTCATCCCATATTGACAGAAACATCCTGCTAGTCTTGACAGGACAGCACGTGGAGATGTTTGACATTGAGTTTCGTGAGCTCTATGCCATCTCAGAGGAAGTTAATTTCTACAAGGAACTGGGTATTGCTAACCCATTTCTTCTCGGAATTGGGAAGCCAGGCCTTCATTCCTCCACTGTGGCTCGGAAGTTCATTAACCCCAAGTATGGTTTAGTGGCAGGGGCAACGCGTGGTGATATGATGCTCTGGGCTTCACGACACAGGCAGGATAATCAGGGGAACATGGAAAAGGAGGAAACAAGTGAGTCAAAGAAACGGTTAAATCGGTTTCTGAATGACTTAATCACATTGGAGCAAGAGCTCCCAGAAATTGATCCACCTCTGGAGAACTTGAACAAGCTGAATCGAAGCCCTCAGAAGCTGTTCTCCCGGCTCCACATGGACCTGAAAAATAAATCCAAATCCAGAGAGTCTATTCGAGATGTGAAGAAAGAAGATGCACAGGCCAATTCAAAGCAAGGAAAGCGGTTTGCCAGTGGGCTTTTCAGTCGCAAGGCCAAACGGTCTCCAGGCTCAAGCATTGAGGCCAATTCTTTTGCCAGTGAAGGACATTCAGGAGAAGACCTTGGGAACATGAAACTGGAATATGAGCGGCTCAGCATTGGCCATGCCAGTGTTCGGAGCACTGGAGGCATCTCAGGTAAAACTTCTTCTACATGCCTGTTCTACTTCTGTGACCCTTGTTCTGAGTTTGGTTGATTGGTGCAAACATATTCCATATAGGCACCTGTGAGTAGATCCTGTTATTTCCTCTGTATTAAAATAAGCAGGATCAAAGAAGAGAAGAAGTTGTATCAAATGATACAGGCAATTTAAGTTGAAGGCAATTTAATGGCAGTCTTATTGTAAAGTTGGTACTTCTCATGTAAATGTTTTCTCATACTTCTCAGCAAGTGAGTATGGGAGAAAGGGAGAGAAAGGCGAATGTATCCTTGCATAAAACAGGTTGTGTGTGCAGTTCTTGAAGTTCACTGCCCTAATAAACTGCAGCAGTATGTTCACTATTGTAGTGGCTAGCAGGGTACAGACAGATTTCCAGTGTAACCCCTCCTTTCCTCATTTGGATTTAGTCAGGTGTGTTTACTGTGACAAGTTACTGGTGGAGAAGAGAGGAAAATGTATTTATGTTGAGGTGGGGAGGCAAGGAGTGGAGGAGAGGGTGGAAGTCTTTAATTTGCTCCTTTGTCACCTTCTGAAATGAGGGAGAAGGTTGTGAAAATAGAAGCTATGAAGAAATACTAGATCTCAACTTTTCTTTCTTCGCTAATGCATGATTGATATTTTCACTAAGTCCTTCCAAAGCTTCCTCCAGTTGAAGGCACAAATGATAAAGATTTCTCTCAATTTATGAGTTCATCGCTAACTTCCCAACGTTTTAGAAGTTTTGTCAGATTGAAGTAAATCTATGGACTACTCGGCCTAGTTGTCGTCTTCTCTCAGTGAGCTGTGCTGGGTGTCAATACATCCTGCACCAGCAGGAAAATAAACTAGTTCCAGGGAGAAAATTTCTCCTCAACTTGTCTGGCCAGAGACCATTCTGTGCTCTGATGAATGCGAAATGCAGGTGTAGAGAGACTGAATTCCCTTGAGACTGCCACGATGTGAAATGGAAAGACATTCTCCTGAGACCAAAAAGAAAAGTAAGGCATTGGGAAGGTCAACAATAGCGATGGTTTAGGTTCTTAGAAATATTTCTGGCTGAATGAAGGACAGACTCAAAAATGCCAAATGAACACAAGAGAGAGGAACTTTAAGAAGGCACGGATAGTTTATTTAAGACTATAGTAGACCCATTTTAGGATGTGTGTTTGGCATTTGGGGAGGCAGAAGTAAACCCTGGTCTAAAGAGGTCCTCTCTGCAAATCACTTTATGTCTTGAGCACAGACAGTATGTGCTGCTGGGCTCCATTCCTCAGAGCCAGGAAAAACAAAATCCGTGAAGATGTATGGCAGATGTATGGGCATTTCCTCTTGGAGGAATGGACCTGAGGGCTTGCACTACCCTCTAGTGACAGAAGTAGGGAATTGTGTAATCGCTGATTTGTCAGCACTTCAGAATATCAGAGATTCCCTACGTTTCTCACTGTTCGCTGTTTTAAAGCAGACAGCCCACCATTCCCGCAATGTCATGATGAAATTGGGCCCAGATTAAGGCACAAAAGAGATTGATGTCTTTAGCTGAACAGTGGAGTGCTGTGCCCTTCTGGGGCATTGCACAGTCAGGGCAGCTGGGGTGTCCCTATTCCTTTTAACACAGTGGATCTGTGCCAGACAGTCTGACGCTTGGTCTGGACCATTTCCACAAAGACACTATCATACTATTATGTTCAGGTTTTATTTATTGCCACTGCTACTTCCTGAGGGCTGCCACCTCTTTCAATAAAGGGGAAGGAAGAATTGAGAACAGGTGCAGGGAAGGTGCAGAGACCCAGCACACCACCCTTCCCGCTGTGCTCTTCCTGACCTGATAAGTCTTTCCAAGGAGTCCATGCAAGTATTTTTTTGTTTTATGCAAATTGAGAATGCCTGTTCCTGGTGGCAATGGGAGACTCCACAGCTTTTGAGGTATGGTGTAAGTAGCCTTAGGTCATCCAGTGTTGTAAAAGGCTGGAGGAAGATCACTGCTTGTGTGTTGCTTTTGAATTGAATCACTGTTCTTGAGAGAAAGCTTCTCTAGTCTAGTGGTCCCAAAGTGGCATGTGAACAGAGATGATAGAGGGCACATTAGAAAGATGGAGACTCATGAGAAAGAGGGAAAAAATGAGTTACCACAGAGGATTCTGCAGCTACTTGATCAGTAGGACACACTTCATTAGGATTTAATAAAAAATTCTTGAACATGGGCATGGAATAGAGTTCCAGCTTCAAGATAAAAATAGGAGGCACTTTGTTCTTGGGTAACTGTAGGACTGACTTAGTTTTAAAAGTTTAAGTTATCTTTGAGCAGGTCTTGTAAAAACTGATGCTGTGATACTCTAGGTGACAGAAGGGAGGTAAGAAGTGGAAATGAAGGAGGGAGAAGGTGCTTGGTATGCAGTCAGGTTAGGATGCAATTATTCAGAGATTCACAGTTTGAAATAGCTGCCCTTACCTTTTGTAAAGACTAAACAGCACACTTAAGCCCTGTGGGCCTGCCTGTGCACACATCCTCCAAAGTCACTATTAATTCTGTAATATCACAGAGACACATCCCACCTTGCAAATGCATAGAGAGACCAGATCCACACCCTGAGTAGCTCGCAGAGTAATTGAAAGACATTATTCAAGCAGGCTAAAGGTCAGGTTCAGTCTTGTAAGAGCAAGTGGTGATGAAGAGAATCCAAACTGGGAAGGGAATTGATGAAAGTGCATTCTGCGACAGAGTCTGAAAATCTGACTGGGTATTTACATGCTAGGAAATGATACCTACCGGTCAGAATTGGGAGTCTGGAAAATACAAGGGCTACAGATAGTAGTGTCCCAAACTAAATGTCCAAATTAACATCCTGAGGTGTTGTGCTAGCACACTGCATGGAGATTGTGCTTCGTCTTACAAGGCTTTCTTAAAACTACATCATCAAATTGACACAACTTTTGAATTTCACTGTTGCCCACTTACAACAGCAGCAGCTCTGAACCTGACCAGAATCTTGTTAATTTTAAGCTGCTGCTGGGCAGACTATGATCAGCAAAGACACTGATGTCTGTGTCCAGTTTCTGAGAAATACTGCAAGGGTTTGAAAGCTGTGTGCCTTTGGAAGGCAATGGCTTTTTGTTTTGTTTTCTCCCCTGCAAGAAGCAAAGTGGGCTTGTTCAGGAGGGTCTGCCGTCCTGAGCTTCTCCATACATTGGCCTTGGTTCCTCATAAGTGTTGGTTGCAGAAGATGTATATTTAATAGCAGGATTTTGTGTTTCACTTTTGGGTGCTTCTTGCAACAAAAAAGGTGATTTACACTGGGCACTGCAATACTGCAGAAATAGCTGCTTAGTTATCACCAGTGTTTTTCAGCCAAAGTGGGATCATGGACAGGTGGTAACTGGAATTTTCAGCCTCTGTTCTAAAGAGAAAGAGGGGAGCGTTGTTGGTTGCATACAAGGAGGGTGTTTGCTCTAACTGTAGTGGGATCTGTAGAAAAAGGTCAGAAGACGAGTAGAAAGTGAGAAGAATAAAGGAGTTGGGAGTTGAGATTAAGCAGAGGACCACAGACACTTCTGAAAGTAAACATGAGGGTCTTGAATGTAGTACAGACAGGGAGAAGAATAGGGGTGATGAGGAGATAGGAGTAATGATAAACTTAGTAGTAAGATACAGAATGGATCGGGGCGGGGGGACAGGAGGTGGAATGAAATGCCATGGGGAGATGTGGGGAGGAGGCAGTAGCATACAGAGCAGCCACAAAAGTGAGGGGGGGGTTGCAGTGCAGCCTCCTACATGGATATCAAGAAGTTGCAGTATGGAGGAAGGTGGAGAGGAGGAGGGGGAGAGGAGAGCGCTATTCTCTTCCCCATCACCTACAGGTGAGGAAAATATTGATCAAATACCCACAAGCAAGAGAGTGACATCACAAATGATTCACTTGAAGCCCAGTTCAGAGGCGGTGCTTGGGTTGAAAGCTCCCTCATCTCAGCAAGGTTTAGACTTCTCAGTAGCATGTCACCATGACCTGTGGCAGTTTTCCCTCCCCGCTCTCACTCTGTACTGGCCACTGGCTCCAACTGCTTGGGAGATGCACGTAGACCTTCCTTCTGTAGAAATACACAAGTGGGGTCTGCCCTTCTTCAGAGTGACTGCAAGCCATGTGGCAGCCCCTCTCACTACGTACTGTCCTGGGCTATATGTCACGTAAGCCTTGCTGAGCTCAGAGCACAGCAGAGCTCCCTTACTTGCAAAAGCCTATGCAAACACACTTTAGTACAGTGCTTGAAAAAAATATGCTGGGGCATCCAGACCAACATCTGGCTGTAATGAAGGGGATCAGACAGCAGTGCAAGCATTGAAAAGTACAGATACTGGGAGCAGAAGGAATCCATAGAGTGAAAAAAACCTAAGATGATAAAAAATTGGGGCAGCATACTATGCTACCTAAGTGAGAGACCCTAAGGCCTTGGGATTTCTCTTGCAGAGGAAATGGTGGAAATACTGGCACTTGAGATGTTTAAAACTGGATGTGAAAAAACATCTCCTGAGAATATGTGTGGGGATCAAATGGATGAGATGACCTGACTTTTTTTTTTTTTCATCCCTCACTCTTTGGAAAACCTCCCACCCAAGTCATGCCTAGACTGTTTTTCAGTGCCAACTGGGACCTGAAAATACACTGAAGCTGGCCGGGGTACAGGCCAAAGCCTGAAAATACTTCTGCACTGGTTTTCTCCACAGTATATTCTGAATTTGCTCTTATTTTAATATCTCTTTATTTCACAGTAGTAGGAAATAAAATCATGAGAAAGTGCAGAGTAATGCAGGTCTAATGCAAGGTGTATAGTAAATAACGAGAGAGGACTGAAGCGTGAGTCCAGATTTTATCCAGGTCTTATTTACTTAACATTACTTTTAACTTCTTTTCATTTCAGGGAACCTGGGTCCAAACTCCACTACGAGTGATAAAAACAAACAATCTACCTGTGTGTTATCTTGATTGGGAAGGATCGTCTGGAGAACTGAAGACTGAACAAGCTGGAACAGTAACCTCTTGATTGATTTTGAACCTACAGCCATGTCCTCACACAGTGGTCTGTCAAGCCACTGCATGGTCCTGGATGCACCTGGCACCCCCAGTTAAAGCACATTTACTGGGTGAAGCGTAGACTTTGGATGGTCGGTCCCTTAAATGAGGGTTAGTGATGAATGTATTAGTCCATATGTCTATGTGCACACATATTTTATATATAAAAACAACTGTGATGACTGGTCTCAGAGCTCGCTCTGTGTCCAGATAAATGCAGGAGATTTTCTGACTTGTGCTGCTACTTCAGTCTGTCTAGCTACAGACTTGGAAACACTGTGTTGCATTGTTTACTCTACTGCACTGCAGAAACGTATTGGTCTGACTGGCTGGAAGGCTAAATCCAATCAAAGTGGCAAATTCTGGGTGAAATAAGGATGTTTACAGACAGTGTAGCAATCCTTTGTCCACAAGGAGTCTTCCTGTAGATTCCTGTTTTCGCTTATCCACAGAGAAATGAGTGGTTGGAGAAAAGGGTTTAGCTAGCAGAGGCCAACAGATTAGTATCTTAACTGTTTCATGTCATAAATATAGCAGTCGAACAAAGTGATTTAGCACGAATGTAATAAAGAGAAAAAATTGAATATAGGGGGATGTTTAATCTGCAGTTGAGACTGGGTCAAGAGAAATGCCTTATAAGGGAGACTGGGCAGGATCTAGGAGCCATAATGCAGCCTTCAGTGGCTGTTAGAAAATCCTGTTTGTTGCTAGTTCAGCAATATTTTACCATTCATGGAAACTGAATGGTTAAGGAGCACATCTTTGAGGCTTGAAAGAGGAAGCAGAGGAGGCATACAAGCTTTTCAAATGTTTCTTTTTTTTTTTTAAGTTAACCTTTCCAAACTCTAAATCATGCCAAAATGAAGAGCTTTGATCCATAAGAAGCACTGCATGCAATCAGACCAAAGGCCATCTAATCTGCTACCCTGTCTCTGAGGATAGCCAGTAACAGGTGATCACAGAAGCATAAAATATAAAGCTTGTATACAGAGGTCCTTCTCTGACACCGTTCCAGCAGTCTATGGACTTTCTGAACTGGCTGTTACTTCTGGACCTGGCCTTAATGAATGCACTTAGTCCCTTTTTAAAAATCCTTTTCTACTTTTGGCCTCCACAGTGTTCTGTGGCAATGAACCCTGAGTTCATTGTGTGGTATGAAAAAGAACTGTTGCCAGGCTGTTTTAATGGTTTTCTTGATGATTTCATCGTGTGACCCTTATTCTTCCACTGTCAGATGTAGTGATGACCACCCCTATTCCTTGTCTCCTTGCCACCTGTGATTTTACAGACCTATATCATATATGTCCTCAGTCATCACTTTTTCCAAGTTGCAGGTTCATGGTATATGTAGCTATTCATTATATGGGACCTGTTTGACACCTCTGTCCTCTTGTTCACTGGCCCTTTTCCAGTTCTACCCACTAACAGAGTGGAGAAGCGGGTTGGTTTTGTTTCTTCAGTGTGTGGATTGGTGTTTCACTCTGCTTTCTTGCCATCTAAATCATATACTCTCCCGTCATAAATAAGCCCTCTTGCGATACCTAAGAAAAATAAATCCTAATTGTAAGTAGACACCTGAAAACTAACATACCTACTTGCCAAAAAAATATTCAGACATCAGAAAAACACAGGCTTAGTTTTCTTTCTTTTTGTTTAGAGAAACCATTTGGGTTTTTCACTGCACAAGGAATTCATAGCAAAGGCAACTGCTGTACTCCGAACACACAACAAGCTGTTCCAAAGACTCTTCTAGGTGCTGGGTTGCAATAGTCATTGTTACAATGAAACAGCTGCCTGTAGTTGATGACAAATGCAATTGATTGATTGATTGATTGATTAACTGCCTTTCCTGGAAGTGTGTTTAACTTGAATGGCAAGCAGGTCTGTTCTGAGTTTACCCTGTAGAATGTCTTGAGACCCTAAAATACCAAAGGTATTGTGCCCTCTGTTAAACATACTCATCCTCACTCAGTGGGTTAATGCTTGCTACTTTATATAGCTATTCTATATAGCCTTCTGGGAACAAGCTGTAGTTTTACAGCTGAGTCTGTCAGCTCCTATTATCAGCAGTGTTTTATAAAATTGTTCCTGGTAATGGGAGAAAAGAGGTGTTGGAAATGATACCATCGCTTGGACATAGAAGTAACTTAATGCATGAGTTATCCTGTTGGCTTCAGGTGTACGGCTCATGTGCCAAAAGCTACTCGCTGTATGTTTGTAGGATTGTCTAAAATGGCTTGATTTTGCCATACTTCCATTATTCTCCAGACATTTGGGAGATTTTTTTTCTCTCCTTGTATTTATTTCACTTTGTTAGCAGAGATCAGAGATAAATTTATCAGGCCAACATTGTTCCACTTTTTGTTCTGATAAGAACATTGTTATCTGGTGCCTCCTTGTTCTCCCAGACTTTTAAAATATTTATTTATTTTTTAATTGTGCAATAGGTTAATTAACTAATTAGTACCATGTTGATATATATGGTCAGGTTTTCCAGGAAGTCCTCTATCTCTTTGTTTTTATGTCTTTGTTGCTTCATCTTGGGTGGAGTAACTTCACAAATAGTCCGAGAGGCTGATTTCACTTGCCCTTCCTTTCCTTCTGTGCTTACTTATTAATGTGCTTTACTTTCTCTTTCCTATGACGGATGTGAGAGCACTTTTCTTTAACCTTTGTCAACTAACAGGATCTCCTTTCCAGAGAGGGTCTCTCATCTGTTTGTCTTCTGTTTTGTTGCCACACCAGTTCCTGAAAGGTAGTGTTCACTTGTTGTTTTTCAATTCCTTCCCCTGTCACAGAAGTTGAGTCTCATGCCTTGACTCCAGGGGCTAGTAGAATTCCTTAGGCTTATCATGCACTGTTTAATTACTTAATTTGAGAGAGCAAACTTGCTTTCTTGCATGATATGAATCTGCTCCTTAAACTCAGTGTGACTCTCTGGGGATGTATGCAGCCTTGCTGATCCAGGCTGGATGTTTCAGATTCTGGTGGAACTTGTTCTTCCCTGAAGATAAGATCAGCTGAACTTGGACTATTTGGCTGCTCCTGTGGCAACAGATCTGAGTCCAGGTGAGGTGACCGCATTTATTTTGACTAGTTTTGCTAATTGTGGTTCTTGATGAGTGCTAGAAACCTGAAGCTGTGACCTGTAAAATGAATCTGTATCACTCGCTAGATAAAATGTGGTTGATGGTGCTGGGGGGCAGAGGCGCAAGGAGCAGTGGTTATGAATTCTGTTGGAAGTCTGCCAGCAGAGGCTGAAGGTACAGCAGTACCTACAGCAATCTTCCAATAAGCTATCACTTGGTCCTTGCCCAAGAAGCCACCTCTTGCAACCAAGTCACTAACCTCCAAGGGGGCGGGAAAGATGGGAGACATTTGTTGTTCTGTTGCTATTTTGAAGAGCAAGATTAGCTCTCTTTGGCATCTGCGTCCTGACCCTGGACAATCCCAAGAGGATGCCTGTTCTCTGGATCTTGTTTACTCTTGGCTTGTCAGCCCAGGTTTGCTGATCTGTGTGGCGTACCATGGGGCCTACACTTGCAGTCCTGGTTTTGGACAGAAAGTGACGAAGCCAGGGCTCGCGGCTCGCTCTTTCTGGCGTGAAATGGTGAGTGGTTCTGAATGAGCCTGTTGGCTGAATGTGTGCCTTCTGGGTTTCTTTTGGTATGCATTTGTATGTTTAATGTATATGTGTCCGGTGAATTATGCCGGAGACCTTTTCTAAGTCAAACAAATAAACTCTTTACTATGTTACATTCAGATAGTTTGTTCATTGGTGTCGCTTTTAATTTCTCAGCTACAGTTCCTGGTTTTGGGGCATTTTTTCTGTTTATTTGTCAAGAACCTGTACTGTCTGGATTAGAGCAGGTTTCTGTGTAACACATGAACATCTTTGGCCAATGTTTGGTGGTGTTTGCTAAAAGATGTGTGGGCAGCTAAATTCCCCACAAGTACAGTGTCCTGTGGCTTTGAGTTCCTTGAGAGAAACTAATTCATTCCTGCTTTCTTGTTGCTGGAGTAGGCTGTAGCAGGTGTCCACTTCAGCTTTTCTTTGTTTTCTTTATTTTTTACTACTGCTCCCTTTGCAGCTAAACTGTATCTTGCTGCAGCTATAAATGCATCTGACAAAGTGCCACCTCTGTTTCCCTTTCCATCTTTCTTATATAATTTATACCCATCAGCAATGACATTTCATTTATGAAACTCAGTCCCTCTGCTACATTTCAGTTTTACCTGGTACAATGTAATCCTTGACATTTAAGTAACTCCCAAGCTCTTGTTACCCATGCTCCCTTTGTTTGTGTATACAAAAGCCTGTTTTAAAATTCCTGACCATGTTTCAGAATAAATCCAGCCTCTATTTTACTTTTGGGCTTTAAGGTACATACATGAAAAAGTATTTGCAATAAACAAAATCTTTGTCTTTCTCTCGGTGTTTAAAGTCCACATAGCAATTGCATTCATACTGTTTAAGAGGAGTCTGTCTAATCCAAGCTCGTTTCCCAGGGTATGTCAGGGCTCCGTGGATGGATCCTGAGCCTCTTTCTTGATAGTATTAGCACTACCATCACTTTGTGCCTTTTCTTTTTCTGCACTTGTTTTAGGGAGGTTCTCCCAGAAAGTAAGATAAACTTGTCCTTCCCCTCACTTCACTGCTACTTTAATATTACACTTTTCTCTTGTTTCTTGACACTTTTGTCTGTGCTCTTTCAAAATCGGGGAACAGTCCAGGAATGAATGACCTCTTTGTGTCCCTAGACCTTACGTCCCCTGTCCTTAGCCTGCTGAACAAATGCAAATTTGGGAATCCTCATTAATAAGCAAGGCTTAGGAAAAGCACAGTCAGTGACTGTAGGAACCATCTTGGAAGAGAAACCTATGGATGTAAATGAAACGGTAAGGCCTTTATGCATGTAGCAAGGCTGGCAGATGTTTACCTAACTCTTTGCACAACACCTATTTCTGATCTTTCTTGCAAGTCTGGGCATGTGTACTTGGGGAGTTAGGGTACAGAAAACCACAGCATAACGTGCAGCACTCCAGCTATTCCATTCTCACTCCCAATGCGAGCAAATTTGCCGTGCTTTTCAGCAAGATAGGGAAGTAAGGGACGGTAGCCGAGAAGTGTCTGCGCAAGAACTTGGGGGCAGAGTAGCTGGTGTATCCTAAATTCCTAATGTAATGTGTCGACGTCTCAAGTTTTGGAGATGTTTCTAATCCTGCTTCTCTCTCCCTTTCCAGCCTGCCTTTCTGCAGTATCAACTTCTGCCTTTTCATCTGACTTGTTAGGTTTTGTTTTCTTTTTCTAAAACATTAGATATGTCACTTGTAGGAGAACTGTAGGCATAAAACAGCCCTTCTGCCTGTCTCAGGTAGAAAGCAGCAACTTCTAGATGACAGGGAGTGCTGAAAGCTATGATTTTATAGACACTGGATGTGTTAAATTGCACATAACCAGGAAAACACGACCAAAAGAATTTGTGCAGAAAGCATTAGAGGCAAACTACAACATTTGAATAATGAGGACTGTAGCTATTATAGAGGGCCTGAAACCTAGAACATAAAAATGAGAGTTGATTTTAATGCATCTACATACAGTAGCATAGGGAAGGATCAGGGAAGTCAGGTTAAGGATATTTTCCATTTGTGAGTAATGACTGTATTCAGGGGGTCCTTTGCCTTTTTAATTTATTTAAAGCAAAAAAGCTTCTGAGTAGCGAATTGCCAATGTGCGAGAAAGAAAAGTATGTTGCACCAGTGGGTTGTGGACTGATCAGCATTTTGCATGGGCTCGGGGGTGGATTTGGCACATGCCTGCTGTGGGCTGAATGAACACCCGTGTTTCTTAAGCTATTTGATTTACCAAACTGGAGTGGCTGTTACAGGAAGGATATTGCTTTCTGCAATCGGACCAATAGCCAACTGATTGCAGGATGGAGCACTAATATGAAGACTCTCCAGCCTTTGTACTGTGACAGGTGTTGTGCCCTTTTATTTAAAAGTGCCCAAAGCAGTACTCCCAAGCCAAGGGCTAAGACATACGAGCTAAATGAACATGAGAACATGGGGTGACAAAGGAATAGGAACACTTCTGCGAGATCCGCGTCCTTGTGATACAGCTGGCGGAACACATTGGTCTATGCTTCCCCTGAACTGGCTACAGACTAATGGTAGGATGGAGAATGGGGGGAAAAAATTGAGCACACAAGAGAGCAGGCTGTTTACTCCAGAGCTGGATCTTACACTAAGCATCAAAAACAAAGGCTATGTCTTGCACGCCAACAGGGTGTGTGGGATAGGAATGTCAGTTGTCTGTATCTGCAGAGCTGGAGCAGCCCACGTCTGGGGTTTTGCACACTTGGGATTGTGAAGAATATAAGTGTTATACCTCAGTGTTTATGTAGGCAGACTCTTGTGTCTGAGGTTCCCCCTAGGACACAAGAAAAGGTCTAAGTGTTGCTGCTTGGTTATAAAAGGCAGAACCATACTTGCCCCTTCTTGCATTGTTTGGTGGGTGTTGTGCTTAAGAAATGCAGGGGCTATTTCATTATTATTATACTCTGGCTTTTCTGAAACTTCGGTACTAGAGGAAACAATAAGGAACTTCCAGGTAGCTGCGGTTTAACTTCTGTGGAGCGGACACTTCCACAAAGATAGATAATTAAAAGAAAAAGCTAGCTCCCTGAGAAATTGCAGTATATTTGGTGAAACTCTGTGCGAAATCTCAAGGTGTAGATACTAGACAACCTTGGGAAAAGGGCATTTACCTGAAGTGTTTGAAAAGAAAAGCTATTTAAACTTCAAAAGAGCTATTGGTTTTATTGATACAATATTTATGATCCCCTCTTTATAGGTCATGCAACCATTTCCTTAGTTATCCTTAATCTCCTACCAGAAATTCTTTCCCTTGGCTGGCAGTCCCCTTGTGCTGAGCACTTGCACTACAGAAACAGAAAATAGCAAATCTAAACAAAGTGGGATCATTTATAGCCGTCTTGCTAAGTGCACAACACATCTGCAGAAGGATCAATTGCTCTGATTTAGCATGGCCATTAGTGACATTTTGCTGCCACTGAAAGGAAGAAAATGGCTCTGTTTAGTGTCCTGAGGTATAACTGTGATAATCATATACATTAGAAATGGAAAAGGCCACTAGGTCGTCTGGTCCATTGCCCCAGTACAATGCAAGGCAATTCACCAATGTACCTTTTCTAGGACTTGGTAAATTATTCTACCACTTGTTCGAGATTCTCCTTCACAGTCTAATAAATCTCATAGGAAGGAAGTTAAAAAATAACTTTTTGGAGAGGTACAGTAGGTAGACGTTCTGACAAGCATTGCACTGAAATAACGACCTGTCTCCTGGTTTACCAAAATATCTGCCATTGCCCTTTCACAATGAGGACACTGCAATATATTCGCTTCCTTTCTTCTGTATTTATGACTGCGGCATTTCAATAAATCAAAAGTTTTCTGGAAGAAAAAGTTGGAGTGGTCCCTACTGGTTTCTCACCAACTTCCAAACCACTTTTAAAGATGTTAATTCAGCTACAGAGCTAAAGTTATGCTTCTGCAAATCCAGATTAATTTCCCCACCCCCAATAGGGTTACACTGGATTTACACTGGAGTTACTGACAGCACAGTATGACCAACAGCATCCTCTTTGCATCCAAGGAGACAGGCTCACAAGAACAAAGAGAGAGACAGACAAGCACAGGCGCCAGCTACAGATGCTGTACCCTGCAGCCAAAAGGAGGGTGTTGTTCCAGGCAGGCTCCATCTTGTTTCAAAATCTTCCACGTACATAGTGCTTGGTATAAGTAATTGGGAATTCACCCATGCACAGCAGCGTTGTTAACATGAGGACACCCTTGGAAACGCTGTAGGGTCTTTGCATTGAGAGTAACTGCAAATGCAATTGCTGCAACAGAAGGTCTTCTGGAGGAGTTGGGCTCCCTTGATAAACAAAGCTTCCCTGTCTTCTTGAACACAGCCCTGGTCTGGAATGTCTTGGAAGAGTAGCTTAAATGTGTATTTGCCTTGCTCTTTGCGCACTAGCACTACCCTGTGGAAGCAGGCCCGTAGGTTACAATAGGTACCAGCACTGGTTTAGGCTCTCTTAAGATCCTAAATGATGATAAGCAATCCAGCAGCAGAAATCAAGTGTGGTCCAAGCAGTGGAAGCAAACAGACTAGAACTGAGCTGCTGAGGGCTCTTGAGAGGGAACGCGCTTTCTTTTTACCAAGGTCCTTGAATCCAGAACAGCAGTAATAGAAGAAAGAACGTTTTGCTCTTTCAGAAAAAAAAAAAAAAGCAAGCCCCAGCAAATTGTTGACTTCCCTCTAGCAATCCAGGAGTCGCTTTAGGGCAGGATTAGGAGGAAAGCCCCAGGGTTTTTGCTTGCTTTTTCCCGAGTGAGGGAGAGAGAACCTGCTGTTTTGAGAATGGCCACTTGCGCATGATGAAATCCACTGGAATCTTGATTACCTTTCCTTCCTCATGCAAAAAGAAAATGGCACAGTGGGCCAAATACTGCTGTAGCCCCTGAGCAAATGAGTCTTCCTCCATTGGTGCCTGCATGCAGTTTATCAGTGTCTCCTAAGAGATCATCTCCCAGTACCAAGAGGTCTTAAAATTGCTCCCAGGAGTCAGCCTAAGGGCTTTGCCCACGCAGCCCCACCCTGAACTCCCAGCAGCAGATCCCGTGGCAGCCACAGAGAAGCTGCTGGCAGGTTTTCATCAAGGAGGTGACACGGAAAGCTATACTCACAAACCTGGGTTGACTTCATTGCCAACCATTGCAGAAGCAGAGCTGGGACAGCAAGTGAGTCATGGGGTTTGCAAGTAGTCAGGTTTGAGGAGTAAAGAAAAAAGAGCTTGGCCCACCCAGCTTTGCTGTTCTTTGTTCCTGCAGCTGCCAAAGGCAAAGTCATGGGAACGGCTGCTGCTGCCTTCCTCAGGGTTCACCCCACCTCATGTGGGGTGACCCTGGGCCATTTTCCTTCACAGCTCTTCCTCCTGGTAGTTGTAGCCCATTGTCGCTGTCGATCTCCCTGCAGGGTCTTTACCAGGGACTCCGTGCAGCTGATCAGGGATGACGCAAGGGCGAGGAGAAGACTGCAGCTGATGCGAGCTCTGTGTGAGGGACAAAATACACCCTTCTGTGTGCAACATGGGCCCTAGATCCAAGAAACCTCCCATATAGCTTCCCACTCCCTGGCACATAACATCTTCCTGACATTTTTCCCACCATCATCCTCATTCTGCCTTGCACTGAGATTTTCAGTAACCACATTTTTTTACCAATCCCACTTTTATGCTGTCTTTCAGCTGGTTTTCTCCTCCATCTTTCTTACTTACGATGTTCCCTTCCTGAATTATTCTCACTTTCTGTCCTCAGGTCCTGCCACGATTGACTCTGGCCCCTTTGCAAGTGTCAGTTAGCAGTCCAGTTAAACACTTGGGGATGGGGTTTCTTTGGTGGTGGCTTTTTTGTGTTTGGTTTGTTTGTTTGGTTTTTTTTTTTTTTAATAAAAAAGTGACTGTTATGCTTCCCAATCAAACACCAGTTTTGGAAACTTTGGGAAGAAAAGGAAGCCTGTGAAGGGGGAATAATATAGCCACCATCCAAAGTGTGGGAGAGTTTAAACAGTCAAATTGTAGCTTTAAATCCCTAATCAAAACTGACCACTACAAAAGTGTTTTTTTCTTTTTCACCTGGGCTGCCTGAAGGAGGCACAATTTTCCACACAATAGAAAAGCAAACTGATTCCTCCCCCTCCCCAGATTTTCTGCCCTGCATTCTGCGCACTCCACCGCCCCATCCTCCGGTAACTCTTCAGTCTATCCTGTTCTCCAGGCCCCACTCCTTGTTTTCTCATACGTTTTTCTTGCAGAGCATTATTCCTGCTCACTGTCTGTGTCCAGCTCACTAGACCAAAGAAGGGCAGCCGCTTTGCCGATGGTATTGCTTTCAGTCCTGCTGACAAGTGCGGACAGCGCTGCGCTTTTTTTACTACGGACACTCTCACTTCCACAGACTAAGGAGAAATGGCAGCCGTTCTGCTTGCTTTGATCTCATTAATAATAAAGGACAATGGGAGCCCTTTTGAATATGAGGGAAAAGCTTGAGTTAAAATAAAAAATTAAACAGCATACCCAATTAATTAGAACCACAGCAAAGCCTTGGAAAGCTGCCATCTTAAATTACTATACAGCTACAACTCCCAGAAAATAATAATAATTAAAAAAAACCCCAAACATCATATGCTCTTGCTGTACTAATAAGAGTTCGGGATAGAAGGACAGGTAGGAGCTTTCCCCAGCATCAGTATTGATCATACATGTGTGATATTATCATATGTAGGTTCCTTATTCCCCTCTTGCAAGTGCACGGGCATATACATATTCATAGCTCCTGTGGCATAGGGAAGGATCTGGCAGGGATGTGCCCAGCCCTCTTCTTTCTTCCAAACCTAATTCTTCTGTTGTGATGGGGCTGGGTGACATAAATTGGTACATAAATGAGTACTGCACATGACACTGGCTATCTTGGGAGAAATAAAAACTCCAGCATAGGTCTGAACCTTGGAAAATGGAGGGAGAAAGGGCCTGTAGCAGTTATCCTACACCTAGCTGTAAAATTCTAACGCTGTCCTGATTATGAAGGTGGACTTGTGACAATAAAATACTCTAATTGCTTTCACATACCTATACTTTAGTTTTCATTTAGGTTCAGCTAAAGGTGACTCAAAACAGTTTTGCACAGGCTGCTACTGGTCTTGAGTATCATAGCTCTAACCACGTTGGTGGAATGGGGAGGTTAAAAGGTAAATAAAATCTTGTCTGAAGAGCTGCATGACCTCTAACCTCAGAGTAACTGCTCCAGTCCTAGGCAATAATCCCTATATGCACACTGGTTCACTTTCAGCGCCAAAAGCACAAAGCAGGCATCTTCCTCTGCCAACATAGAGAAAAAATGGATGAAAAAAAGATTGTTTGGGTAAAAGAATACAATATTATTCAAAACATTTCCCTAATTGCCATTTTTCCATTAAAAAACCCCACGTTAACATTGTTTTGCTGAAAATGGCAATATTTAAAATAGCTTCAAATAATGTTAACGAAGCATTGTTTTAATTTTGCCTCCAGGAAAAAAACCAAAACACAACACTATTCTAAGTTGTTCTCCATTTAAGAACACTGCCATCATATTGGTAATTTTTTCCCTTTAGCTGTGGGCTGACAACCTTCTCTTTTCCCCTTTTCCTTCCAACAGTATTATGTGAGCACAACAGCACAACAAATTGAGACTTCTGCTAAGCACTTTGCCCAAGACATGCATAACCTGCTCTTGTTTCTATTGCAACTGCATGTCTTTCCTGCGTATGACCCATAAAAATAGGTAATGTCAAAATAAGCCTATTATATTAAGAACAGTTATAGATGTGGAGATGTCTGACTGGGACTTAAAGCTCAGATCCTGAACGCTAACAGTCATTACAAATATTTTTTCATATTTTTTTGTAAAGCAGGAATGTTAGCACTAATCACCTGACCAATGTACAAATTTGAAAATAACATTTGACATTATCTCCCTAATTTCCTTCTGCTATTCCATTTAATTCTAGTATTCATTACTCCTTTTTTTCCTTAAATTGCTCTTTTGTGTTTGTTCTCTGCTGTTATAGGTGACCTAGAAAGGACAGAATAATTGGGTTGAAATTTGCTCTTCTCTATTTTAAATACAAATTCCTTTTTCCTATCCCCATTTTTACAGCTCTCGGGCATACAAAGTATTACTTCCTCTCTCTCTTGTTTGTTCCCTGAAAAGCCATGTGAAGGATGCAGGAGAATGGTTGAGAAATCTCACCACTCAGTTGAAGGAACAGGAAATGCCGAATCCTTAGCAGATATCTTTCCTGAAAGTAATTATTAGGATAAATACTTTTAAGTAAGGATAATTGGCATTTTAAACAGTATCAAAACTTTTGCAAATATTCATGTTTTATTCCTTTGGTACTTTGATGTCATACGCCTGCTGAAACTTCACTGAAGTCTTCTAGGAAAAGGATAGATAAAAAAGCAGCTTCCAGGGGAAAGAAATAAGCAAGAGAATAACCTAATCAGCCTGTCTTTATATATAACAAGAGAACATTGGTTCTTTTATTACTTTTTTACGAATCATCTTTTTAATAACAGCCATCTTCTTTTCCAGTGCTGCCTGCATTTCAGTCACAGATAAAAGTACAGCATTATATCCTATGTCAAACACCACGTTTCATACCAAAACACTTAAACATAATGCACCATAAAGAGCATCAGCATACACTTTCCTGTGGCTTTCCAAAAAGTAACCTACCTCTTAATCGTAACGCAGGTAACTAAGTGGTTACTTTCTGTGCCCACTAGATAGCTGCAGCTTAAAGCATCTGAAGCAGAAAAAAGGCAGGGTTAGCAAAGACTGTTATTGAATATTAGTAGCTTTTAGTGACCGACTATCCAGAGTTCATTCAGGTACATTAATTTAAAAAACCTAGCAAGCCTATAAAAAAGATGTTACAGCACTGTTGGAAATAACAGTGTCAGATCTAAACCCCCCTGACTTTCAACTCCAAATATCAAAGCTGCTTTTAGTGTTTTGTCCCCTCTCATTCCTACATTCAGAATTGTCCCAAGCTGGCAGCACTCCTTGTTTGTTTAGAGAAGTCCCTTCACGCAGCCTTTTCCTCCACTGTATCCCTGTCAGGTGCAGTATTGTCTTATCTCTCTGATATCACAAGTAAACTTAGTTTTAAAAAAGAAGAGGCCATGTATTTTCACAGCATAAGGAGGTGAGGTTGGAAGAGCCAAAAGGTTGTGGAATTAACCCCAACACTGAAGTGTGTCTGTCTCTCAGGCTACGGTCCCTGTGAGGTTTGGTACTTTAAGATGTTTGCAGGCAGGGTCCCAGCCTGCTTCTGCAGAAGCCAAAGGGAGCACATTCATACTGTAGTAAGCCTGTTCCCCTGAGCTTCAATGGTCTTTCACATCACTTGTCCACCACAGAGGAAAGATCTTCCAAAAGTCCTCACCCCAAAGAAGCCCAACCTTTCCCAGCACTTGGAAATGCACCACAGCAGTAGTGTAACACTGACATCCAGTGGATGAAAAAATGCAATTTCACTAGCCAGCTTGGTCCCATTTTTGGACAGAAGTGGAGATGAGGGAGGTATGAAAAAAATGGGAAGAACTTTTTGTTCAGAAGTGTTTGGACTTCATGAGAGCCAGAAACTAGCCTAGGAGCTGTGATCCCCCCAAATCCACAGGTGAACCCAGGTGGGAACTTCTGAGTCATCCATTATCATTTCAGACAAACCAACAAAATCTGCTTGCTTTCTACAGCTCAAATTTGTTCTGTAGCGTGAAACTACAGGGACAATGGAGTGTGGTATCTTTCACTCCACTGAAATGAAAATTTCCTAGGCTTATGCAAAATAAATCATCTTGCTTCACCGTCCTCACCATGTCCTGCTACAAGTGCACCAAAACCCTGAGCAAAACATATGAAGGAACACCAATAAGGGGAAAGGGAATGCAAAGAGGGAAATGATTTTTTTTTTACTTATGGCAAAGACAAGGTCAGCATCTTGGACATATCCTTCTCTCCCAGCGCGTGCAACCTGTACTCTCAGTATATTAGCGATTTCTGCTTACACCAAGAAAAATACATGTGGATGCAGACAGGATATAGAGTTCCTGCTCAGTGAATAAACAATGTGGAACAGAGGTGAGGTGCATTCCCAATTTATACTACTATTTCACATTGATTTATATAGTGCCTTTTGCATTCCTTAAAGCACCACAGTAACATACCCAGTATAAAGTCTTATTCATATTAACGGGGCTCTTTCCCCTACCAATCAATGTAAAAATCAATTACCATTACTGAATGGGGAAGCCATCAAAAGATTCAGTGCTGTTTACTAACTTGTGTAGCCTGAGTTCACATGGATCTTGTCTGCTGTCGGTGCCAGCAGCACACATTGCTTTGCTGTGCTGGCAGCTGTCCCTCCTGGTGATGACTAACCTGTGAAGGGCTCTATGGCTCTTCTAAGACAGACTGTGTTTTAACCCATAGACCTGTTCGCTAATATGACAGGCACATGACATCTCTATAGTTCTCTGTTCAGCACCAAAACAGTTTTTTTCTGCTGCCCCACTATTCTGTTGATCAGGTTGTAACAAGATTCTCCAGAGGAGATCAAATGAAAACATTGCACTGGCACGCAGCCCTGGGTGAGGTCCGGAAGCGACAACCATTAAGGTAACAGCAGTCTTCAAAAATACTGGAGAATAAGGAGAAAGAGAATGAGCATAGAAATTTGGTACAAGCAAAGATACCCTCTCTCTCCTCCTACTTTATCCTCTACATGCTTATGTTATTCCATGTATTCCCCTCGCTGCTTTCTCTCCCTGTCAGTTCCAGAGACTTACATGCTTGTCTGGCCATGCTCTTCTGCTCTGCTAATCCTAAACCCTTCTTTGTCCCACCAGGGTCGTGCTTGTACAGCTCCCATTTTTTTCCTTCCCTTTTGGAGATCCAGCAGCGCTGCCCCATGCCTGCTCTGCAGACCCATCCAGCCCTGGGCTAATGCTGCTGCACCCCACCCTGGACTTCACATCGACTCCCAGAAAAGCGCCCCCAGGCCAGCTCCTGCCTCAGTCTCCCACTGCCCCATCCCCACAGCCCTGCTTCCAGCTCAGCCCACTCCATTGATACCCAAGATCAGTGTTTAACAATTACATTTATAAATGATACTATAGTTACTGCAAAACCATTTTTCACAGGTTTTCCTGATGGCTATTCACACCTTCCATGTGAAAATTACAAAAGTCATTTTCAGGCCAGAGAGCCCGCACAACAAAGGGACTGTAGACATTGTGGATCAAGCTGTCTGGAGCGCTGTGGCCTGCAAAGCCTCAGGCCTTGTTCCAAAGGAAACCACAGCCAGCTCTCAAAGCATGAAGGGCAAAACGCCACTTCGTGGAAGCCGACGGCCGAGCTCCCGACAGCCCTTACGAACCTCACATTCCACCCGTGAAATGTAAAACACGTGTCGGCTGGGTAGTCAGGCGAGCCCGGATCACAGGCCACCCCCAAGCCGCCCTGAGGCCGCCAGGGACCAGCCTCCACAGCCGAAGGCAAGCCCTGAGGGAACATGAAGGCCGGTAGGGGAGAAGTGGACCACAAACCTCCCTCCCCCCAGCTCACCGCGCTGCGTTCCCGCACGTCTGTCTACGGAGACAGACGGCGACAAACGCGGCAGAGCGAGAGGGGCAAACCGCCCCGCCGCCATCAGCCGTTTTGACTGTACCCC